>CAJNDT010000062.1:0-25000 GCA_905221615.1 Symbiodinium sp. CCMP2592
GGAGTCTATGGGGAAGAGGGTGGAGGCCCATGTGTTGTAAAGCATGTTGAAGCTAGTGGGTCGAACTATCGGCCCGGCGCAGCCTCCATTTTCGAGGCAAGAGTCCCCTCCTTTGCAGTCTTGGTGAGAGCAAAGCCGAACACTTTCACCCTGGGTTTGCTTGGGCTGGACTCTGGCACCCAAAATTGACGCTGCGGTAGGACGAAAGTTTGACCTATTCCTGCCTTCGTCCAAGACAGGCCCCCATTCCCCCGTAGACTCCTAGCACACAGGACCCACCGGTTACTCCTCCGGAACAGTAAAGTAGTATAATTTTACAACGGGGTATAAAATACTCCGCTGGCCAGGCCACGTAAATCGCACTTGTCGCTACTCCGCTACTCCGCAAGATGCCTTAAGACAAGAAAGGCCCAGTAGGTCAAAACTTTCGTCCTCCCGATGCCTCACCGGGACCTTTCTGTTCAGCAAACCTAGCCAAACTTGTTGCTGTGTGACCTAACGACCTCCTGCAGGGTCCCCTAGACAGACATCCCCGTCTAAGAACATCCCCGTCTAAGAAACGATTCAGAAGGCATCGCCGGGCCGAAAGTTTCGACCCACTTGTGCATCATCTTACATACAAGCTCTTGCGGAGTAGCGGAGTACCTCAAAGTGCCGTTTACCCTACGCAGGCCAGCGGAGTAAATACTACGCCGTTTTAAAAATATAATACTTTTTAGCTCCGGCGGAGGCCCCCAGGCTCACTTGTGTTAGGAGTCTATGGGGAAGAGGGTGGAGGCCCATGTGTTGTAAAGCGCAGCCCGGCCAGCCTCCATTTTCGAGGCAAGAGTCCCCTCCTTTGCAGTCTTGGTGAAAGCAAAGCCGAACACTTTCACCCTGGGGTTGCTTGGGCTGGACTCTGGCACCCAAAATTGACGCTGCGGTGGGACGAAAGTTTGACCTACTCCTTGTTTCGTCGAACACAGGCCCCCATTCCCCCATAGAATCCTAACACAGCAGGACCAACCGGCTACTCCTCCGGAACATTAAAGTAGTATAATTTTAAAACGGGGTATAAAATACTCCGCTGGCCAGGCCACGTAAATCGCACTTGTCGCTACTCCGCTACTCCGCAAGATGCCTTAAGACAAGAAAGGCCCAGTAGGTCAAAACTTTCGTCCTCCCGATGCCTCACCGGGACCTTTCTGTTCAGCAAACCTCGCCAAACTTGTTGCTGTGTGACCTAACGACCTCCTGCAGGGTCCCCTAGACAGACATCCCCGTCTAAGAAACGATTCAGAAGGCATCGCCGGGCCGAAAGTTTCGACCCACTTGTGCATCATCTTAACAAGCTCTTGCGGAGTAGCGGAGTACCTCAAAGTGCCGTTCACCCTACGCAGGCCAGCGGAGTAATTACTACGCCGTTTTAAAAATATAATACTTTTTAATTCCGGCGGAGGCCCCAAGGCTCACTTGTGTTAGGAGTCTATGGGGAAGAGGGTGGAGGCCCATGTGTTGTAAAGCATGTTGAAGCTAGTGGGTCGAACTATCGGCCCGGCGCAGCCTGCATTTTCGAGGCAAGAGTCCCCTCCTTTGCAGTCTTGGTGAAAGCAAAGCCGAACACTTTAATTGGGGGTTGCTTGGGCTGGACTCTGGCACCCAAAATTGACGCTGCGGTGGGACGAAAGTTTGACCTACTCCTGTTTCGTCGAACAGGCCCCCATTCCCCCATAGAATCCTAACAAGCAGGACCAACCGGCTACTCCTCCGGAACATTAAAGTAGTATAATTTTAAAACGGGGTATAAAATACTCCGCTGGCCAGGCCACGTAAATCGCACTTGTCGGTACTCCGCTACTCCGCAAGACGTCTTAAGACAAGACAGATCCAGTAGGTCAAAACTTTTGTCCTCCCGATGCCTCACCGGGACCTTTCTGTTCAGCAAACCTCGCCAAACTTGTTGCTTTGTGACCTAACGACCTCCTGCAGGGTCCCCTAGACAGACATCCCCGTCTAAGAAACGATTCAGAAGGCATCGCCGGGCCGATAGTTTCGACCCACTTGTGCATCATCTTACATACAAGCTCTTGCGGAGTAGCGGCGTACCTCAAAGTGCCGTTTACCCTACGCAGGCCAGCGGAGTAATTACTACGCCGTTTTAAAAATATAATACTTTTTAGTTCCGGCGGAGGCCCCAAGGCTCACTTGTGTTAGGAGTCTATGGGGAAGAGGGTGGAGGCCCATGTGTTGTAAAGCATGTTGAAGCTAGTGGGTCGAACTATCGGCCCGGCGCAGCCTGCATTTTCGAGGCAAGAGTCCCCTCCTTCGCAGTCTTGGTGAAAGCAAAGCCGAACACTTTAATTGTGGGGTTGCTTGGGCTGGACTCTGGCACCCAAAATTGACGCTGCGGTGGGACGAAAGTTTGACCTACTCCTTGTTTCGTCGAACACAGGCCCCCATTCCCCCATAGAATCCTAACAAGCAGGACCAACCGGCTACTCCTCCGGAACATTAAAGTAGTATAATTTTAAAACGGGGTATAAAATACTCCGCTGGCCAGGCCACGTAAATCGCACTTTTCGGTACTCCGCTACTCCGCAAGACGTCTTAAGACAAGACAGATCCAGTCGGTCAAAACTTTTGTCCTCCCGATGCCTCACCGGGACCTTTCTGTTCAGCAAACCTCGCCAAACTTGTTGCTGTGTGACCTACCGACCTCCTGCAGGGTCCCCTAGACAGACATCCCCGTCTAAGAAACGATTCAGAAGGCATCGCCGGGCCGATAGTTTCGACCCACTTGTGCATCATCTTACATACAAGCTCTTGCGGAGTAGCGGCGTACCTCAAAGTGCCGTTTACCCTACGCAGGCCAGCGGAGTAATTACTACGCCGTTTTAAAAATATAATACTTTTTAGTTCCGGCGGAGGCCCCAAGGCTCACTTGTGTTAGGAGTCTATGGGGAAGAGGGTGGAGGCCCATGTGTTGTAAAGCATGTTGAAGCTAGTGGGTCGAACTATCGGCCCGGCGCAGCCTGCATTTTCGAGGCAAGAGTCCCCTCCTTCGCAGTCTTGGTGAAAGCAAAGCCGAACACTTTCACCCTGGGGTTGCTTGGGCTGGACTCTGGCACCCAAAATTGACGCTGCGGTGGGACGAAAGTTTGACCTACTCCTTGTTTCGTCGAACACAGGCCCCCATTCCCCCATAGAATCCTAACAAGCAGGACCAACCGGCTACTCCTCCGGAACATTAAAGTAGTATAATTTTAAAACGGGGTATAAAATACTCCGCTGGCCAGGCCACGTAAATCGCACTTTTCGGTACTCCGCTACTCCGCAAGACGTCTTAAGACAAGACAGATCCAGTCGGTCAAAACTTTTGTCCTCCCGATGCCTCACCGGGACCTTTCTGTTCAGCAAACCTCGCCAAACTTGTTGCTGTGTGACCTAACGACCTCCTGCAGGGTCCCCTAGACAGACATCCCCGTCTAAGAAACGATTCAGAAGGCATCGCCGGGCCGAAAGTTTCGACCCACTTGTGCATCATCTTAACAAGCTCTTGCGGAGTAGCGGAGTACCTCAAAGTGCCGTTCACCCTACGCAGGCCAGCGGAGTAATTACTACGCCGTTTTAAAAATATAATACTTTTTAATTCCGGCGGAGGCCCCAAGGCTCACTTGTGTTAGGAGTCTATGGGGAAGAGGGTGGAGGCCCATGTGTTGTAAAGCATGTTGAAGCTAGTGGGTCGAACTATCGGCCCGGCGCAGCCTCCATTTTCGAGGCAAGAGTCCCCTCCTTTGCAGTCTTGGTGAAAGCAAAGCCGAACACTTTCACCCTGGGTTTGCTTGGGCTGGACTCTGGCACCCAAAATTGACGCTGCGGTAGGACGAAAGTTTGACCTATTCCTTCCTTCGTCCAAGACAGGCCCCCATTCCCCCGTAGACTCCTAGCACACAGGACCCACCGGTTACTCCTCCGGAACATTAAAGTAGTATAATTTTAAAACGGGGTATAAAATACTCCGCTGGCCAGGCCACGTAAATCGCACTTGTCGCTACTCCGCTACTCCGCAAGATGCCTTAAGACAAGAAAGGCCCAGTAGGTCAAAACTTTCGTCCTCCCGATGCCTCACCGGGACCTTTCTGTTCAGCAAACCTCGCCAAACTTGTTGCTGTGTGACCTAACGACCTCCTGCAGGGTCCCCTAGACAGACATCCCCGTCTAAGAAACGATTCAGAAGGCATCGCCGGGCCGAAAGTTTCGACCCACTTGTGCATCATCTTAACAAGCTCTTGCGGAGTAGCGGAGTACCTCAAAGTGCCGTTCACCCTACGCAGGCCAGCGGAGTAATTACTACGCCGTTTTAAAAATATAATACTTTTTAATTCCGGCGGAGGCCCCAAGGCTCACTTGTGTTAGGAGTCTATGGGGAAGAGGGTGGAGGCCCATGTGTTGTAAAGCATGTTGAAGCTAGTGGGTCGAACTATCGGCCCGGCGCAGCCTGCATTTTCGAGGCAAGAGTCCCCTCCTTCGCAGTCTTGGTGAAAGCAAAGCCGAACACTTTAATTGTGGGGTTGCTTGGGCTGGACTCTGGCACCCAAAATTGACGCTGCGGTGGGACGAAAGTTTGACCTACTCCGTGTTTCGTCGAACACAGGCCCCCATTCCCCCATAGAATCCTAACAAGCAGGACCAACCGGCTACTCCTCCGGAACATTAAAGTAGTATAATTTTAAAACGGGGTATAAAATACTCCGCTGGCCAGGCCACGTAAATCGCACTTTTCGGTACTCCGCTACTCCGCAAGACGTCTTAAGACAAGACAGATCCAGTCGGTCAAAACTTTTGTCCTCCCGATGCCTCACCGGGACCTTTCTGTTCAGCAAACCTCGCCAAACTTGTTGCTTTGTGACCTACCGACCTCCTGCAGGGTCCCCTAGACAGACATCCCCGTCTAAGAAACGATTCAGAAGGCATCGCCGGGCCGATAGTTTCGACCCACTTGTGCATCATCTTACATACAAGCTCTTGCGGAGTAGCGGCGTACCTCAAAGTGCCGTTTACCCTACGCAGGCCAGCGGCGTAATTACTACGCCGTTTTAAACATATAATACTTTTTAGTTCCGGCGGAGGCCCCAAGGCTCACTTGTGTTAGGAGTCTATGGGGAAGAGGGTGGAGGCCCATGTGTTGTAAAGCATGTTGAAGCTAGTGGGTCGAACTATCGGCCCGGCGCAGCCTCCATTTTCGAGGCAAGAGTCCCCTCCTTTGCAGTCTTGGTGAAAGCAAAGCCGAACACTTTCACCCTGGGGTTGCTTGGGCTGGACTCTGGCACCCAAAATTGACGCTGCGGTGGGACGAAAGTTTGACCTACTCCTTGTTTCGTCGAACACAGGCCCCCATTCCCCCATAGAATCCTAACAAGCAGGACCAACCGGCTACTCCTCCGGAACATTAAAGTAGTATAATTTTAAAACGGGGTATAAAATACTCCGCTGGCCAGGCCACGTAAATCGCACTTTTCGGTACTCCGCTACTCCGCAAGACGTCTTAAGACAAGACAGATCCAGTCGGTCAAAACTTTTGTCCTCCCGATGTATATAGATTTATGTATTTATTTATACGTAATCGAACTAATCGGAACAGAAAGAGTTCGTATGACAATAACTTGAGTTAATGTCAACTCTTCAAAAAGCTCTCTCTTCGGCAGTCCTTCCCCGCCGTGCCTCACGGCTGATGGACAGGCCAAGCCCAAGCCCAGAGTACTGTCGGCTCTCCGACGTGTCCTGCATGTGACCAGGAAATCCCAAACAGTTACGCTCTGGCAACCCGGACTTGCCAGACGAGGTTCTCGGTGCACGTCGGTACTACCATCAGCTCACTCGAATCCAACATGCAACAACAGCGCAACATCAAGTTAAAGCTACCCAGGACTGGACTCGAGTTTGCTAGACCGAATTCTATCAAGTGTTCGCTACACGTTCATAGCGATCTGGGGTACGCAACTTCAAAGTACAAAGGAGCATCCGATTCTTGGAAAGACAAAGAACACAAGTTGAAGCCACTCAGGACATCGGATGCCTAGATGACAGTAGTGCTTTGACTGTCCAGAAGTGTTGCCACACTAAAGCCTGAGAGTTAGGTTCTGCAGGGTTGCGAAAATGGAGTGCAGTTTGGGATTCATGACATTCAGACATTCAGAGATATGCTCTCTTCCTACTGGTGAGGAAGACGAGAGAGTAGACGTACAAGGCAGAGAAGATCACCGAACGTGCACGTCCATGCAGCGTGTGAAGGCGATGCCACGTGCGAACAACAAGATACAATGCCAACGTAAGTCGGCTGTCTGCGACATGCTCTATGCCAGCGAGGACTTAAGGATCCCCAGAGATCTAACCTTTCGGAGCTCACAACTCGGACAGACTTCAGACATCTCTACCTTGAGGAAAAGGCCCAGTCCTCCTGGTCGAAAGGCCTGGAAGCAGACCGCTTTCAGAGCGAGTCTTGGGAGTCTTGGGGTTTGAACTTGAGGGCTGTGCCTTGGGTCCTGATCCTGGCTTGCGTCCCCGTGTGATCGTCAAGTCTCTACCGTGCCAACCGGTCCGCTCCACTAAGAATGCGGAAAGCCCAGACAATGCTTCCGCAGAGGGGGATTGACATGGCAATCGCACCACTCGATGCGAAGCAAACATACACAGCGAGCAGAAACATCCATAAAGGACTGAAGCTGTAGAGAACAGCACCCGAGCTTCAAGACTCCTTTGACTCGTTGCCGTTCTTTAGTGCTCTGGGGCAAACGATGCAATGCTCAGACCCTGCGGCGGGCTGTCAGAAGAGACTCGGCCTAGATCAAGGCAAACAAAGACCTGCACTTCATCGTTAACCCCACCAGAAGAACATGTTTTGCCGCCGATCGGCTCGAAGATGCGGTCGATGTTCGCTCTTGCAATGCCAATGCCTGTGTACAGCGATGGCATTCCATGTCTTGACATGCACAGGTGTGTGTGTGTGTGTGTGTGTGTAGAGAGAGAGAAGCAGCAGGAGACAGGTCTAGAAGGAGGGAGAGCGGGATAGACAGATAAATATGGATAGCTATCTGAATGGGCAGATGGGCAAATGCACTTTTTTTTTTAATTGAGGTTGCAAAACGCGCCTGTCATCCAGGAAACCCTGGTACACTCCCAGTAGCTGGGTTGGTGAACAGATGGACAAATCGGCAAATGGCTATCGGTGATATTCCATTGTACACCACATAGTCCAAGTCATGTGTTTTGCCACACACTCAAACATATGTGTACACATGCTTGTGTAAGTATATATATATATATATATATACATGTATATACACACCATGTATATGCATAATATATATGTATATATATATATATATATATATATATATACACATACGGGCACACATGGACACGGATATTTACACACGTCACATACTCGCATCGAGCTGATGATACGTACATACACACATCCATAACTCCATACCTACATAAAACACGCATACATCCATGCATGCGTACATACATACTCATGCAAGTTCCACGGGGCCCGGTAAAGGAAGAAGGCGACGAAAGGATGCTGGGGGTTTCTGGGAGCAGGAGGCCAAAGACGAGAGTGGAGGGGCCTCAAGGCAGTGGCAGCGCGGCTCATGCAACAACAGAAACTTCCACTGCGTCATGAGGTTTGTCAGTTAGATAAATGGCAGTACGTGTATCTTGTTGAGGGCGGGGATGGATGACACTGGAAAGGAGTTGGTAGTGTATTTGGCTGTGCTATGACGTGCACCACCACCTTCTCGGTTCTCTCCTTTCCTGCGTGGTTCGTGCGCCATCATGAAGTCTGCATGCAGAAGCCGGAAGCCGCGGAAGCCTTCAGAACTTACCACTTTCATGGCCTTTGTGGTTCACCTGGTTTTTGCATCGGCCAAAACCGCCCCGACCACCAAACGAGGCTCGCAAGATCAAGTCGCGATCTACACCTAACACTGCACCTCCGACGAGACCGAAATGCTTCGACTCACAAGGACGCGGAGCTCAGTCACTAGCTTGCCTTGGCCAGGGGTCAAAAAACACGCACGATGTGACCGCGAGCTCTTCTTGGGCTCTCTCCTGCTCTGCAATTTGGCTTCCGAGTGCTCGGGAGCCTCTTTCTCTGCACCCTTTCCCAAAAAACACGAAGCGCAGGGGCCTCAGGAGAAATGCCCCGGCCCGGCCTGTGTCTTCGATTTCGACGAAGACGCGCTGCTCCGCGTCGTCGTAGCCAGCTGAGACCACCACAGAGCCCTCGTGAGTGAACCTGTCGTCACGTGTCGTCACGTCTCATTTAGACCCCCCCCTGTCGTATCCCATGGTGGTCCGTTTTCAAAAGTCCGCCGGGGGGCTTGATCGCGTTTGTGATCAAGTTGTACAAGAGCTGCGTGCAGCGGTAAGCATCGGCTTCGATCATTGGCAGGGGGTCTTGGATGTTGTTGATGAGTTGAACACCTGGAAGCAATATCATGCAGAGGAGTGACCGGGTACTACCTGGAAACAACGACACATGTGTGCCTGGTCTGAGCAATAGTCCTCTGTCTTTGCCGTTGCAAGCTTTGCGGCACAGAGTGATGACTTCGTCAATGATGTCCTTGACCTGTACCGGATCCCTCGACATTCGCATCTTCTTGTTGTTCACAAGCACCGACCTGAGCAACTCGACCCTGGCACAACTGTAATTAGCGACTTGTCTCTTTCAGGAACTTAGTATTGTAGACTGCACCACAGGCGGTATAGTAAGGGGTTTATCGGTTTATCTTGACTCTGTCTCCAGCCCCGGGACGTGTCCATGATGTTGGCCACCATGTCCAACAAGCGGGTCGCGCAGTTGTAGACCATTTCTAAAGACCTCGGAACCTGCCCTTCTTCCGGGGCGGCATTGCCATCCAGAAGGGAACTGCAGAGGCCGATGATTCCATGCAGAGGGCTCTTGAGCTCATGGGAAACCATGGCCATCATCGATGCTTTCCGCTCATCCAGGTCCTTGAGTCTTGTGATGTCTTGACCGATGCAGATGGCGCCGTTGATCTGGCCCGACAGGGACACACATGGGGTGGCTGTAAGGAGCAAAGTTCTCTTCCTCAGATCTGCGTTTCGCGCTTGCCGTGAGATAGACTTTTCATACCGCAACGACTTCTTACAGAAGATGAAGAGCACAGGACAAACGGAAGATGGAGAACTTCTCCAAGCTTGACCGAGCGTCTGGTCTTCTGTGTTCACCAAGTTGATCTCAAAGAGATCCGCGTCGCAGGAGCCCAGAACTTTCTTGCAAGCATCCTCTCGCGGTTCGCTTCTGACTTAGGCAGCAAATTCGGGTCTTCGGTGTTCGTGATCGTGCGCATGGTGCACAACAATAGGTTTTGAAGATGCCGTGCTCGGGGATTATGGCACAAGGAGCTTTAGTTTTAGCCGTTTTGGCGCTACATGTTAAGATATGCAGCTGGAGGAACTATACTTGCAGCCGAAGATCGGGTTCATGTGGACGTATTCCTCTAGCAGGAGGATTGCAAGAACGAAATGCTTCATCCAAACCCCTTCTTTACTGGTGTAGTGTATCTATTCCGGCCATATCTCACAGCACGGGGAACCAAAACTAAAAATCATGTGAGCGAATGTCGCAACTATCACGGGGTCGGCTCGCACAACTGAACTGATTGCCAAGAGTGGGGTTGGGGACAAGAAGAGGACAATTAGTTAGGTCTTGCTCTCACGTTCGTCAGTCTCAGAGTTCCAGGGATCCCAGATAGTACTAAGGAAACCGCGCTGCTCTCTGGCTCCTCGTCATCAACGCCGGGCAATATCATTTGTCGTTTTGGGATTTGGGATGCGAGTCATTTGGACGTGATCAATGTCTTTGCGGCTTACGCTCGTGAAAGGTACCCATTGGCACCGAGATGCATAGGTTAACCTCCTATGGGGCCTACCTTATATAACCCCGAAGAACCTACGTTTTTCAGGACTTATGTAAAGAAAGCATGGTAAGGAACCCTAAAAAGATAGGGTATTCAGGGTTAAGGTATGGAAGAGATGGGCACTGTCCTGGAACTTCTTCTTGGAGCCAGGGCTCAGCACCGTGGAGATGTGCTTTCCCAGGACCGATGGCCTGTCCAAGCCGGTGGTTCTCACGAGCCAGTTGTTCCAGACCACGATGTTGTCCGAGAGGTCCACTTGAAAGATGGGGGTGTTCGCCTTCCAAAGACATGGGCAGAGAAACCTGGAGGCTTCGAGGCGTAGATCAGCCAAGTCACCGAATCGATCAAGCCTTAACAGCAGAAGCTTCCGTCCAAAACTGCTCACTGGAGCACCTGCGCCTCCCGCCGCGGGGATCTAGATTCCGGTCCCGGTCAGGCTTCTCTGGAACGGAAAGACTTCTATTATGGCTGATGGCCCCCATCAAAGAGAATGCAGCTCCGAGTAAGCATGCCAGGTGGCGCGTCAGACCATCTGCGACGGATTGTGCTCTGTTCTTCTCCTCAGGTTGAGTTCCAGGAACGCCAGAAGGCACTCTAAGAAATTAGAATGTCAAAGCCCAGAGTCTGCAGTGATGGCAGAAATATCTTGCCCGATGCCTTGGGCAAGAAACAGGTTCGCATCTTCCCTCACGACTGCTCCAGTCGCAGCGACGCTGGTCCAGTGGCAGAGGCGGCCAAGCTGCACACCGCACCCTTAACTTCACCGGAGCCACCACGTAGGACTGTTGCAGACACTGCCATGACGGTTCCCGCGGGATAGGTAAGATGGTCGCTCGCATTGAATGTCATCCTTAGTCATCTTAGACATCTAGGACGTGAGGCAGGGCGAGGTGAGGAGAAGAAGAAGAGATGAAGAGAACACCGAGAAAAGAGAGTGGGAGCGGGCACGCACTGGCTTGCATTGCTTTGCCATTTCGGCCGCGGCTCTCGGTGATGTTTGGCCCCCGTTCCTCCATGGCATCCTGAAGCAGCTCACCTCAGCAGATGGCGGAGCTGCAAAGCAGCGGCAGCAGCGGAGCTCAGAGACTCCCCCGTCTGGGAGGAGACAGAGCTCAGGCAAAGGCCGGCAGCTGACCACCAGGAGTCCAACTCGTCTCCCGAGGCCAAGTCCTCAGAAAGGCGGAAACGCGGAGCGGAGGCCTTCCGTCGCGTTCTCTCTCTTCACGCTGAGGCAGGCCGCCGAGAGCGCGTGGCCCACGGCTTCTGTCCGGAGAATGCCTGAGAGGCAACAAAAGTGAGAGGCGAGGGCTTTCCAACTTCACATCGGAGCAGGCCTGTGACCTCCTCGATCTTCAGGTTCCAGTCCTGGATACACGTGGGACCCGACCTCTCCTCCCCGAGCCCGAGTGCATCTGGATCCGGCCTGGACCTTCTGGTCCATATTCACCGTGAAGATCGGCACCTTA
Organism: Symbiodinium sp. CCMP2592; assembly: GCA_905221615.1. Classification (NCBI taxonomy): domain Eukaryota; class Dinophyceae; order Suessiales; family Symbiodiniaceae; genus Symbiodinium; species Symbiodinium sp. CCMP2592. The sequence goes on from CAJNDT010000062.1 coordinate 11,396, forward strand.
GCTTTGAGAACTTCCGCTTCCTCCTTCCTCCTTCCTCTCTGAAGCTCTTGTCAAGATGCGCTCGCTTGCCGAATCGTCCGCTGAAGGTCTGCAGCCGCAGTGTAGGCTGCCCTTCCTGGACGGAATGGCTGCGGTTGGATGTGTGTAGAGATGGCAAGAGACATGAGGACTATGACCCGAAGTCCCTGAGTCGCAGCAGAAGCGTCTGAGTTGGCTCAGCCGCAGAAGGTTCCGCTGCCGATGCAAGCTCATGAGGAAGCTAGAATGCAAGAACTTGGCGCCCACGTCTGAGAAGGTGTAGGCAAGCTGCTCCTTGGAAGGGAAAAAGCATAGGATTGCTCAAGGTCCCATCAGCTTTTGCCATGGCGCTGTCTGCCACGAGTAGAGGTTCAGTTCTGCACCGAGGTAGATGACGCCATAAAACCCCGCCAGAAATATCTGCAAAACTTCGCAGAAAGGCAGTTCCAAGAAAGCTGCAGCTGAAGCAAGAGCCTCGCCTGGAAGAGCACGAGAGCGCCCCATTCCTCGAAGCATCCAACAACGCAAAAAATGCCCGCAGCCCTTCCCTCGCCCCGGGAGCAGACGCCAAGGCTCGTCGCCGCCATCCCGATCCCAGTAGATATAGCATTGCACCAGCCTAAATGAAAATTTGAGCAAGAAAGTGGTTGAATCTAAAACCAAGTGCCCAGGGCTTCACAACTTGACAGAAGCTTGCGTGCCACCCAGGTCTTCAGCCGGGAATCTGTTCGAGAGCAGCCACGGCATAAGCAGCGAACGATGCCTTACTGCTTTTCTTCGCTCGCGACTACTTCATCTTTTGGCCAGGTCTGTCGCAACCAAGCCACGCTGAGCAAGAACCAGCGCGTAAACTCAGGGTGCAAGCAGGCATGAAACTGTACTTTCTCCCTGGACCTGCCTAGAGTTGACACTGGCGCCGTGCAGGCCTCATCTTCCACTACCAAAGCCAGCCAGGAGGACCAAATATATATAAAGGTACCTCAAGAGCTTGCAAGCAAAGGAGTCAACTGTTCTTGGCATTCGACGGAATCGTGAGAAGCGGCCAGGGCACATCGCGCAGAAGGTGCGAGCGGCATGCTGGAAATTCGGTTGCCAACCACGACCGGAATGTTTGCTATCATGTGCACCTGCCAAGCAGCATATGGGCACATGACAAACCTGCAAAAATATAGTCATGGTCATGATCTGCAGCCCAAGATGATGTGTCCAGCCTGCTGCACAAAAACGCTGCGCTCTCGGGCTGCCGGGGGCTCGATGACCATGTCGTCGTCACCTTCTCTTGCATTCGAGCTGTTGTCTCGATTGAAACTGCCGGAACATTCTTCCGTGGTTGCAGCAGTAGCCCGGGATCTGATGAACACCAATGAGAAAACATGCCGTTTTCGCATCATCGACCTTTCTGGAGACAAGGTGAGCTACTGGCTGTGGCTTTACTGCTGCTTAGCGGCGAGCAGTGAAAAAACAGTGGGAAGCAAAACTAAATAGTTCTTTCCTGTTCTTTCTTCTCAGTATGGCTGCATGGTCACTGGCCAAGCACCGGCACTGCCTTCGCGCTGACGTCGTGAACAGTTCATCACAGGGATGGACGCTTGGTCAAAGCAGATCTTGTAAACTGCCCGTTACGTACCCGCCCCAGTAGCCCGCTGAAGAAACATGCGCCGGATGGCTCTGACAGTCTCAGTTTCCTACTCCCGGCCTCCATCTGAAGCCGGATCGCAGGAGAGAGCCAGAAGAAGTGACATGCAAACTCCCCACCTGAGACGAGGTAGCCGGCTAGCCAGGTGAGGCGCTCTTTCGGGAAGCTTGAGCCCTTCTTGCGCCAAGTTTCTCGACATAGCGAAGGGTAAAGACTGGACGCGGTCCACCCGCAGCTAAGGGATCTGTGTGTACCCACCTGTGCTTGTGGACAGGCACAGAACGACCGGAACCACCAACTAGAGCTTCTGGTGCGCTCGCTCGGCTTCAGCGCCATCTTGAAGTAGGAGAGTGACAGCATGGCGTATACCTGAGGTCAGAACGTGCTTCAGACCGCAGAGCAGAGATAGATCAACGACGTCAATGTATGAGGTGCACTCGAATGATTGAACCCAGTGTCAACTGCTGTAAAGCTATCCTCATGGAGGTAGGCACCGTCAGCTACGAGCGCTTGCTGTTTCGATTGTCCCGGCACAGTGGTGACCCCACGCTTTCGAAGCACTAGCAGCCAGTAGCACGAACAAGCACCGTCGTCGTCATGGCACAGGTAGTGTGTTGGTGCTAATGGTAGTCGTTGCAGCACAAGTAGTAGCAGTAGAAGAAGTAGAACTAGTACTAAGTCGTAGTAGTAGTAGTAGTAGTAGTAGTAGTAGTAGTAGTAGTAGTAGTAGTAGTAGTAGTAGTAAGTCGTCGTAGTAGTCGTAGTGGTGGTAGTGGTAGAAGTAGTACTGCTGCTGCTGCTGCTACTGCTACTGCTACTACTACTGCTGCTACTACTACTACTACTACTACTTCTACTACTACTTCTACTACTACTACTACTACTACTACTACTACTACTACTACTACTACTATACATACGGTTAGCTACAGCTGGCATTGTCTAGCACTACTAATTTTACTACCGCACTGCTAATGCCACTACGGCCACGGCGGCGACTGCTACCACGAATGCCACGCATGTGGCTTCATCCTTTTCGACAAGATACCATCATCATCACTTTGTTATCTTGGCAGTGGATTCCGCTGGAGCCCGGCCCCAAACTCTTCAGGACCGCAGGACCTGTCAAGGAGTTCTCACTGAGCTGTAGCTGATGAACGTACTCGGACGCATCAAAACCAAGGCCATGCTTGCCCAGCTCGTGGGAGCAGCTACAGCAGAGGAGATGGCAACTCGGCAAGACGGCTTGATGCCAACACTGAAGCTGCCAAGCGGCTATACTCAACCAGCACCGTCGTCAGCTCGAAGACGAATGCCGTCATGGTCATAACAGCCTTGGGGAGTGCATCCGCAACTGCGGCCCATGTCAGAAGATTTTGGATGATCTGCAGTTCTGAGAGATCTCTGACAGTCTTCGCGGTCTTTCAGTGGCCCGACATAGCTTCGGAAGGCAGTCTTTGGGGGATAGATCGCGGAGTTCAGGATTCCAAGTCGATTACTTCGAAGCTGGCCTGGTGAGCCTACAGTGCGCCTGCACCTTCAAGTGTGAACCACACTAGTGCGACGTCCTTGCTTCATTTGTTGCGAATAGCGCGTCCAGCTGCCCAAAGCCCTGAACACTGCTCTCGGACCTCTCAACGACACGAAAAAGTGAGGTGAATTAGGAAGTTGCTGTCTGAGGTGCTGCCAGCAGATAGGCCCAGGCCAGTTGCGATAGTCCTTCCTTGGGACGGCTTGAGACTGCGTCCGACCGGAACTTTGCATCTGCAGCCGTCTCTTTCGCTTGAAACCGAACTGAGGCCTCTACGTCTCTGCCGTCCATGAACCGCCATGCGGGAGCTATGTCGGAGTAGCCCAGACCGACGATACAGAACAGGATTATGAGTGCAAAGGAAATGTCATTCCAGGTACCTCAGAGAGCGGTGAGTCTGCGAGTCCTAGCAGCAAGGGTTGCTCCGGCTTCTTGTGCGGCAGAGTGTCCGCACATGCGCATGAGAAGGCTCAAATTGAGTCCATTTGACGGCTCCGTCTTCCCCTTCTGGGGGCTGACATCTGCCTCTTCGTTATCTTCCATGGCCTCAATCTGGAGCAAGCTCATGGCTCAATCTCCGCTCATGAGTGCAGATTCTCAGTCTCAGGTTGCGGCCAGATGGCGCCAATCGTCGCGAATCAGAACATGAGTCTTACACAAACATCAAGCAAAATCCTGTGCCGCCGTACGAGGGGTTCCACCCGAAACGGTTTTTGCTGATGTGGGGTGCAATCGCGAACTGAGGCCTTTAAGATGTTGGCACGATCTACGCTGGCTTCCCTCCTTTTGAGGGGATACTGAGTTCGGGCCCTCTTTCTGCTGTAACGTTTATGCACCTAGACACCAATAACAATGAGCATGACTAGCTGGGCTGGTCGCTGAGAGCTGATCGAACCATCGCATTCACGAACATGGCATCTCGGCTTGATGTCATGCAGGGGTCGGCATGAGGTGTCGCATAGACACGGACATGTCGCGGGGGCCTGGAGTGCTGTGCAAGTGCCTCAGACAGCAGACCTGGCACACGCACATTCGGAAGAAGCCGTAACTCCAGGATTCTCACCAGGCCTTCTGTGTCACGCTTAGAGGCGGCTTGTGACAGCAAGCTCACCTCATGGGCAAGTAGGCCCCCAGGCCAGTCTAAATGCGAGCAGAACCTTGGGTCAGCTGTCGAACACCTTTGCACTCAGAGGGCCCTGCATCTTTCTGCAGTACATGCTTTGCTGGACACGTTTTGCCAGCAGCTGGCCGAGGGATGGTAATTTGAGGCTTCGTGACGTTCCAGATGTGCGCATGATGCCCTCAACCTGTGCAGAATGTTCTTGATGCCGCTCTCATCGCACTCCACCAGGAGGTGGATGTGCTCGCATTCGAAAGGGCACCGCGGCGGCAATTGATAAGGTAATGTGCGCGAGCAGAGGTGTGTCGCGGAGGGAAAACCATTAAGGCTGACATCGAAAGAGCGGTGAATATCCAAACGCACCTTGTTCGTACTATGGTTTCTAGGACTCAGACGTCTTTTCTTGCTCCTTTAGATGGGTTTGAACCTGGCGATGGTTCCCCTAGGGGTCTTACGTTGTCGTCCAAGACGCAGTGTTTATGCAAACCGGTCTTTCGCCTGAGAACCAAAGCCCCCAAGGTTTGCTTGGGTTATTGTCGCGGGTGTAGTGTGAGAGTAGGTGAAGTTGAAGACTGCTTTGTTTCCCTTTGTCTCACGCGTGTGCATATCCCCGCTACAGTAACCCAAAATCTACAAAAGCTGTACTCTGCCTTTGCCCGGTCCTTCCGGGCCCCAGGCCAAATTGTGTTTCAATCTTTCGAGTGCGACCATGTACAAGGCAGTGTCACAGGGAAGCGCCCTTTATCCAGGAATGCTGCCAGTAATTTGCAAAGTTTCCTCCGATTACCTATTTGGTCCTTCCATGATACAGATCGTGGTAATAAGGTCACATGGGTTCAACTTGCACTCGATTTCGTGTCGCGGTACGGATTCCAGCCGGGCTGCCTGTCTGCCGAGATGTCTGCTGGCATACTGGCCTCGCGCTTCCGGTCCTGTTTCCTTAAGTTATTGAAAGCCAATGAGATCCCCGTTACGACGGCCAGTCGCTGCAGAAATTTCCACGTTTTTGGGTTGCCTAATCAATCTGGCTTTTATGGTTCCGTTTGTTTTGATTCTTTCTTTCATCAGATGTTTTTCTCGTGTCAAGCGAATAAGTTTTTCGCGACCAATACCTTGCTTCCCAATCAGAAGCCCCGTGCCCACTTTAAACCCGACTTCACTAATTTCTGTAACATCCCATCATATTCACCTGCTGCAGGCGCTAACTAAATTTCTCAGGATCCGTTCTTGAACCTTGCATCGATGCCCGGGAGGCTCAGATCCAGAGTGTCGCAAAAAAAAAAGGAAAACGATGTTGCTTTGGGATTGCCGGCGCCATGAGCATTCTGTTGAAGTTGGATCTTGCGCAGCAATCCGATTTTACGACAAGCTGCGAGGGACTTGGCTCAAGGTAGGCTGCTTCATATAGTCTCCCAAGCCAACAGGACACAAGACAACAACCGAAGAGGGGCTGTTGAGCCACAAAGCCAAGCTGTTTCGGAGCTGTAGGGGAAGCTGCGTGTGGCTTCTGGCTCGGTTTGGAAAAGAGTTCTGCAGCACAAACATGATGCCTGATGCAACACCCCTTTACCGGCGTACTGTTCAGCGAGTCTCCGTTTGCTGTTCTCCGACAGGGCACGAGAAACACTTCGCCATACTCTTCTCGTATCCAAGCCTCGCAAAAGGCAGCTGAGCAACTCTGGAAGGGTGTCGTGCTGGCATGGAGACGAAGCTCTGCAGGCTCAAGTCAAAACCACGATCCCGATGCTTCGTTGGAAGGCCTGGTGCTTCTTGAAGCTCAAAGCCACGAGCTCCGCACCTGTCAATGCAAGACTCACTGCTGGCAAATGGACCCGAGCTGGGCTGTTTGATTGAATCGGGCATCCAGTTCATCAAACTCTCCGAGTATCCACAGCGACCTCGTTCTCGTGCAGATTGATGCAGAAGCGCACCAAGCCGCTGTGTGTGTGTGTGTGCGCGAAAGTATGATTCAATGACAACCATGCAACGCACGTCGTGCGCCAACTAACCCAATGCTTCACCGGTGTACCAACCTGGTGTGTTCCGCAACTGCTCCCAGAGTTGAGATCCTGTTTTGCATGTTTCCAGATTCCAGTCACCGCTCTTGCAAGTTTGATGTGTTCCGTTCGTCTTGTCGATCGTTATCTCCAGGGGCAAGTCGCGTATCACAGCCGCGAATTACATGTCAGGCTGTAGCCCCGAATCTCGCGTGAAGGCATCCTGCTATGCAAAAGGGGCCGGGCCTCGCGTCACGGTGACACCTGAGCTGGGCTTCTGCTCCCAGTGAACCGGAGCACTGCCTCGAACCTGCAAGTGATCAATCAACGCTTCTCATCGTAGCCGTCCGTCTTCCTGCTTCACACTGACTGCTGGTGTTCTTTTGCTGTTAGTCTGTCAGCTCGCTTTCTTGTTGTCCGGCTCTTGTTGTGCTTGCTGTGCATCTCCTCAAGGCTATGCACCTGCGACCCAGCACTAAGGAGGCTTGGGTGAGAGAAGAGCCCTGGCAAGGGTACCCTTCGTCTTGGCTACTTGAGGGAGCGAAGAGGCAAAGGCAGCGTTCAAAAGTGTTTGTAGTTCCTTCAAAGTCTGTCTCGGATGGGTGCTCTGGCGCCTGCGTCAGAGCAAGCCAGTGCTCTGCGCCTCCTGGACCCCTCACCAACATCTCGCTCTCAACCCAGTTGGCAGCCTTCCAAGACAGGAGAGGGCGCAGCCCGCAGCCCCGAGGGAAGGGGCTTCGTTCAAAGCGCCTCGGAGTCGTCATCCAGGCCACGAGCATTGTAGCGGGTCCCCGCATGCCAGCGGCTCCTTGCACACCGGTTTGGCATCTAAGAAGCGATGCACCAGAGAGGCGACTGGCCTGCGAGCGACCAAGAGCAACCGTAGAGCCTGCGGTTTCTGAAGCGTCTTGAGCTCGAGCTCCTGCTGCTGGACGAATCCTGCAAAAAGTACGGCTGGTAGTCGTAACCCTGCAAGAGCACGACGGCTACGCCCAGGTGTCCTTGCATGACCTGAGACTTCTTCAGTGACCAGGACTGTTTTCTGTCTCCACGAGACTACTTGGGCCAAGTGACAGGTGTGAACCACCGCTCTGTAACCTCAGTCATGCGCGCACGAGCGCGCGCTGCCGGGTGCATGTTTCCATCCTCTGGTAGCCCTTGGGAGCCACTGCAAGTGCGAACTTGTTCTGTTTTGCACGAGCAGCTCCCTGACCCAGCAACGGCTCGCAGAGAGACAGGTTCCAAACCTAGCAGGGGACGCGGCCACCGGTGCAGTCAGCATGAGCCAACAGTAGGTTCCCGGCATATCGAGGATCTGCGTGCAACCTATCTTGCATTTGGACCAGATCTCGAAATTTCACGGAGGGGGCTCGCGGCTGGCGACAGGCCAAGCTTTGCTTCGCGTTACAATCGCAAATGGCGGCTGTATTCAATAGGGATGCTATCACGCTCCTGTCCGTGCCATGGAGCAGTGAAGGGCTCGTTTCTCTCTCCTTGGTGACGCAAGCCAGCAAAGTGCCAAAGATCTTCCCACTCTTGTAGCAGAACCCGCTGCCTTATGTCTAGGATCCATTCGTTGCTGGAGCCTGCGAGTGAGATCAATACTGTGTGAGAAGTAGAAGTGCTCCTCCAGCAGCTGCGTAACCTTGGGCTCCGACAAAGGAACAGAAATCTGGGTCATTCTCTGGCGCTGATTCTCCGGTCTTTACTGGCAAAGTGGCGCACTCTCCTGGAGACCCAAAGAACAACACAATCTACAGATTCATCCATATGTTGCACGTCTTGCATCTGCACAAGACCGACAGGTGGGTCTCAACATTACCTGATCTTTGTTGCAGGCCATGACGGCTGCACACATCACTCTCATCTCCTGTCGTAGAAGAAGTTCAGATACTTAAGCCACTGTTGCCAGTCTCACTCTTCTTGCTGATCTCAGCGGCCGTCGCGGCTGCCTCGGCACCTTCACCTCGCTTCGCGAGAAAGCCGCTCGCATCGCCAGGCTCACCATGCGATGCCCAAACAATACTGTAAGCGCCTTGTTATATCGGGCCGAGCTGCTGGTGTTCTCGCCGGCCGGAAGAGCTTCGCACTTCCGAACTCTCTGAATCGCCTCCTTGCCATCGACCTACAGGGCTCAAGACGACGAGCGCCGAGCGCTCCACTCAGCGCTCCCTTTTGTTTCAAGCTCCGAGTTGCGACGGTGACGGCGTCCGTCACGACGAGGAGGAAAAGATCCTCTTGCGGGAAGCGATGTAACGATCGCGACGACGGGGATGCATAGCAGTATACTGCGATAGCAGGGCGGCAGAGCGACGCATGCGCGTCCTGGTTGAAGGTGAGGATCCCGAGAACCGCCTCGCACGCCAGCGGCCTGCTGCCAGCGGACCTGTAACGGAGCGCCAAAGCGTAGCGAAGCTCGCCGTGCCTTTAATGCAAGTGAGTGGCAAACTTCGAAGCTTCTGCTGGAAGCCGTCAGGCGTGTCCTCCAAAACAGTTTGCTTATCGTTTTACTGATGGAACTCGTTTCAGCACGATGACTGGAAGATAGACAAGACTCATGTCTATACTGTAATCTCACACTTACCTACGCATGCATTAACATATTTTCCTTCACAAGTCCATCCTGTTGGGATAGAACCGGAGATGACATGTTTACAGCTGCCTTGCAGATCTTGGTTCGTCAGAAGCGCGACACGGACAGAAAAAGCGGTGAGTCCTTCCCTTCCCTTGCTGCTCCAGTCCGGCAGGCAATTCCAAGAAACCTCGGGGGGGATTATAATAGTCATGATGTTAACGTGGATACGTCTGGTCAATCTGGGCGTCACCCTCTCAGCCATGCAAGCCAGTCTCAAGTCTCAAGATGCTGTCCGTGAAAGTGCTTGCGCATCGAGACGAGGTGGTGCAGGTTCCGCAGCAAGGACGTCATACTGGAAACGCCCGTTTCGGGTTAAACCACCCCCGTAACTCTCAATTTTTTCGAGAGAACATAAAATGGAACCCAACACAGTTCTCTGTCCTTTTCACTACCCCAAGTCGAAACAAGGACGAGAATAGCCACATGCAAATTGAAAGCAAACAAACGGCCAGACCAAGACGGACTCTGACATTCTTTGAAGCCGCAATCGCGACAGCAACACAAACCATAATGAAATGATAGAAGAACACCAAAACCTCAAGCTCGCGCATAGAGATCAGATACCCCACGGCAGAGCGACTGCAGGATGGTGGCATGGTACAGAAACAAGCCAATGCTCAAAAGAGCACATCGTGCGTTGAACAGCCATAGCTTTAGCCCGACTTTGGACTTAGGACAGCAGGCGACTAGGAACCAAGGGCCTGTGCACCAGGCCCCAGCCAGACTGGCACGACAACACCGTGCGCACCATGAACCGTGGCGCACCGCTGCCCAAGATCCGTTCAGTTCGTGATCCAAGCAGCTGGATCTCGGACGATCTTTGGCCTGCATAGTCCTGGGATGTTTTTCGGACAACCGCGCTGCAGGTGCAAGGGGCCTTGGCGGGGGAAAGTTTCGGTACTTCTGATGACGGCCAAGTGTCTGGATGGTCACGGATGATGATCAAAGATTTGGTTGTATAAATCAACCAGCGCTTTGCTACGGCTACTTTTAGCTGGCCCGCAAAAGCTTCTGCCCAGGATGCATCCATGGCCGAAGCAACGACAGTGATGCAAGTTGATGCTTGTGGTCTGTTGCATACGTCACTGGACTGGGACCCTTGATTGAGTTGAGGTGGGGCAGTCCCGGCTTAGGTATGAGACGGTGTATACTGTCTTGTTCACTGCTGTGCTCATCATGGTCATGCTGCTACTTGAAGGCTTCGCACCAAACACGCGCGCACCGCAAACTTGAACAATTCTGGAGCTGACAATGGCAAGAACTGGAATGATTTGATTCTTGGCCCGGTCTTTCGTACCGTACTTCTCGTGGGTTGCCTCGGCTAGACAGTACGAAGAAAGAGAAGCATTGCCCGGCTGCATGGCCAGGCAAGCTCACTGCGACCACGATGCTGCTCCCCATCCATTCCTGAGATGAGAGACAAATTGGAGCTATCGGAGTCTAAAAAACCGCTGCCAGTGCAGTCAGGGTGCGTCTCGGCAGTGACTCGGGCCGCGTCGAGCAGCGCCCGTGCCTCATTCGGCGCAAGGAGGTCCTCGAACTCGACGACCTTCATTGGGTATCGGACCGGGGCCCAGCCCCTAAAGACCCCGCTGCCACCCCGTGCAACCTGTGCTCTCATCACAGTATGGAAATGCCATCACCAGCTTCAGCAATGTGCAACCAGGGCACGGTGTCCAGAATCAGATCGCAGTTGCAAGTGTTCAGGGTCAGCCTCGGAAGGTGTCCGGAGTCACCAAACTTTTCCGATCCGTCGCTCTGTTTCAAGCACTTGACCGCCCAGAGCCGAGCCGCATGTCCGAGGTGATCTCCGTCTGTGGCTTTGACTTGGGAACCCTGCGCCTCCTTCTCAGCCGCTTGGGAGCTTCCTCGACCTTTCACAGAGAGGCGATCCTAAAATTGCAAGCAACAAGCCATTGATAATTCTGCTGCAACACTGCAAAAAACACTGCATTTTTGCACTCGCTTCTTATGGACTTACTCGGCTTCCACCTCGGCGCCGGCGGCGAAACGGCCGATGTGGCCTCGACGGCGGCTCAGCGCCTGCGAGGCCGACCCTTGGAAGAGATCTGCAAGTGCCGCAGTGCCGCAGTGCCGTGGATCGTGGCCTCGCGCTCGCGCCTGGCAAAGAGGGCGCAGCCCAGAACGCCCAGGGCTGCCTGGCGGCATTTTGGCCCCGGTCTCTCTCCGAGCTGCAGTGCTCCTTCTGCCTGCGTCCCAGAGATGCCACTACCACGTGCAAGAGCCGCCGGTGGCTGGACAGTCGGTGCTGCACCTTCAAACACCATGCAATGCAGTTACGCATCCGTTATTCACCACCATCAGATTTAGAAGGTTCCTGCCTAATCAAAGACTCTCCGAGGAACGACAAGTTAAGCATGCCGCTCAAACGCACAAAGGAACCGAACTCTGTCTGGATGCACCAGGATGAAGGTTCTTTGACAGCTGCAGAAGAAGACCGGGGAGGAGCACCCGGAGACTTCCTTAGAGCCTTCGAGCTCCGAACCACACGAAGACCCACTCGAGCCTCGCCGCAAGCTTGTGGGCTGTGCGGTCCCGGCCACTGTGGGGCCTGTCACTGGCATTTTGAAGGTTAGATGCAAGCCTAGGCCTCGAGATTCGGGGGGCACTTTCCGGCTTGCTGCGTTCGGGCGTGCCTCTCAGACCGAGAACGTCCATGGCCACTTGGATGTTGCTGGAAACCAAACACAGCTGCAGGTGACGCTTCTCCAGGGCTTCGGATCGAGACCATGAACCTTCATGGTCGGGTCCCACATATGTCAGTTCGGGATCCCTGGTAAACTCGGTGCCTGATGTTCCGAATTCCGAGCTGATGGGGTTTTGGCTCTCACTGCTTGGACGAAACGGGAGGTGTTTGAGTAGCGGCATGCAGCCTGAGCAACTCAGGGTTTAGGCTGTAAATATTCGTCTACGTTTCATCATTCTGACCAGATTTTACGTGATCCACGCTTAGGGCTGGGCAAAGCCTAGGACAGTCACTTCTGCCGCGGCAAGCCGGCGCTGTTGGTCCATGCATGCGAGAGGGGTCCTCTGCCTGTGAAACGGCATGCATGTGATGCCCCCTTGTCGGGCCATCAAAGCTTTTGCAAGCGTGCAGGTTGAAAAAACTGAATATTTGCAATCACTGGCACGATTAAGCTGCCTATCGGGCCTTGTTGCAGTGGGTTTGGGCTGCACTACACTTGGTCTAGGCTCGTTCGGGGGCTGCTACATCTTTATCTTCTTCGCCGCGGAGATGCAATTCTTGAAGGTGCGGGATTCCTCCGACCGCATGTGCCACAGCACGCGATCGACAGGATCCTTGGAGTGTCGGAAATCCTCTGCAGTGTCTGAATCCATCGTGTCCTGCAGAAAGCTCGGTCAGTTCTTACCCACCACCACCCCTGACTAAGTCGGCTACACTTGAACGCTCAAACCCTAAACAACGGTTTCACCCGAGCCCATACAGAATGAGTCCTTGAGCTGCTGCTTCATGGACTGACAGTAGTCCAGAATTGCACGATTGACTTCTGCGTCGGCTTGCGTCCAGGAGAGCCAGTCAGGCTTCCTCATACATGCACATACAGACAGACAAACAATGCATGCGTGCATACCTACATACATTTGCCTGTGCTTGTAGATACATACCGAAATCATGCAAAATATGTTGATCGATCTATGTATCTACGTGCATACATATATACATACACATCTATATATATATATATATGCTACCCCCCCCTCCAGGACCTACCTCGAAGCCTCTTCTTGTACTGTCTAGACGACGTCACGACTCCACTCCGAACAAAACTGTTATATACTGCGTAGTCTTCCCTGTCTACGACGACATTACACCGTTCGAACTAAGACAATACCAGGAAGTATTGTCTACTGTCCTCTGTATGCTACGCTATTTCTGATGTTCCTTTTTTGAACCGTGATCTATAGGGCATACTAAAAGTTATTCTAAATAGTATCTTAAAAGGTATTCTAGAGGATATTCTACGAGGTATATTTGAGGACATTTGAGGTATTCTGAGGATATACTCCATAGGCGGTCTTCCGTAAGGATGTTATTCTATAGGTCATTCTATACGGTGTTCTAGAGGGTGCACCATAACGTATTGTACAAAAGGCATTCTGCGGCCTATACGTAGGAAGGTATTCTATAGTGTATTTTATTTGAAATTCATTCAGGTGCATAGAGAGGGTATTTTATAAGGTAGTTGGGGTGGTCTTCTTGGTTCCTGATTTCTTCATAGGAATCCATTGCCCAAAAGCTGCAATTCAACTGGAAATTCTCAGATCTTGGGCTCCGCCTGGCTTTCCATATTTAAAGTCCGTACCTATAAGGTACCTTTTAAGGTTTTCTATAAAGGATTCTAAAGGGTATCCTAAATGGTACCGTATATGTATTCTATATGGCATACATAACGTACACAGGATGTAGCAAATAAAGGTGTTCTTCTTCAAAATATCCTACAGTGTATTACACATGGTATTCTATAATGTGTATGTAGGGCAAATCGGTGGAATTGTATAAAAACATGCTATAAGGTAGTTTAGAAGTTGCATTCTGTAGGATATGTGCAGCATGTGCTTCAGAAGAGTTTTGTTCTCTGTATGTATCCTTTGCCAAATAAGCATCGATTTTTCAAGGAATTTCTA
>CAJNDT010000062.1:30000-320410 GCA_905221615.1 Symbiodinium sp. CCMP2592
AACTTTCGAGTCCAAGATTCTGAGAAGAGTGCTTGAGGCCCACTCCTGCTCGCGCTTTCCATCGATGATCACTTCCTCCTGGAAACTAATGGCCACGCCGGGACTGGCGTGCATGGCCACATCCAGTAGCTCTGGCAGTGGGAAGATGTACATGCCTCGGCAAATGTGATATGCCCGTTGTTAGCAGAACGTCTGAGGCCCTATAGAAGAAAAGCAGAGCTGTGCAGCTGTCAAACCGATGGTTACACAGAATTGCAGCCTGCGGCACGCGGGTTGCGAACATCCCGTTGATCTTGGTATGGATGAACCACACGACCATGCCGCATAATCACCGCCTGAGCTCAAGATCTTATTACCTTATTGAAATTCCGGCTCGAAACTTGGGGTGTTTTACTTCAGCTGTCGGGATGTGACTATTTGGGGTCTATGCAAGCTTTTTCTGAAGCTTCCCCATCGGAACTAGAGTTGAGTCAAGCTACCAGCGCCCAGACGGCTTCGGCTTCGGTCACCGGTTTCCTGAGTTTTGCCCGTGCATGACTCTTTTCACAGAAGCTCCTCAAATGTGTCTTTGTCTCTACAGATTCGATCGTCTCGCCTTGCTGATTTTCTACAGGGGAGGCGCTGCCCTCTCCAGATGTGAAGCTGTGCCGTTCCTGTTTTCTTTGCGTCTGACTGTTTCTTGGAGTCAATCAAGGCTCACGGTCTCGTGCTGTTGCACAGCTGCACTACTCCTTCGAAAACGTCGAGCGTTCCTGTGCCCGCCTCGGCCCGCCCCACCCCCGGCCCTTCTCGTTCTGAGTCCTTCTACGGGCCACTTCACTAGGCCCACCCACCCGCACCTACTCCGACAAAAAAATGTGTGTGTGTGTGTGTGTGTCTGTGTTTTTTGACAGACACATGGACAGATAGATATGTAGATCGATAGACAGATAGATACTTACGTAACGTTTCAACTGACCTCCACCCCGGTGTGATCCCCGCCTGGATTCCACCTCTTTCTTACTCTCCAGTTGTCGCATTGGATGCACATTTTGTGCACATACTAGCACTTGGCACGCCTGTAGGAATCGAGGTCGACCAACACTTTGCCTTTCCAAGCATCTTCTTGAAGAAGGTAAGGTTGGATGCGGTGTCGAGAATCAAGTGCTTCCGATAAGCCATCTCCTGACCCAGGAAAAATGACGAAACTGTTGGGTGGCCTTGGCAAGCTCTCGCACCTGGATGGCATCCTCTACAGTGGTACCGGTCAGCACCTTCTTCTGCCTGACTGAAGAAGAATCTCGAGGCCATTTTTGAAGAAAAGCGATCTCTGAGCCTCTGACCGATGTGTCAGCTGCAAGGCGAAGACGGAGGCATTCTCCGTCGCGTCTAACCTTGCAATAAAGGGGTACCTTGTTTTTGGGATTTCTTTTAATCAGGATCCTGCTATTTTGGCTTCTATGTTCGGGTCCCCTGTTCTCGGAAACTCCCATATCTTGCAATAGCTGCTCACACCTGCAAAGGCAACACCAACTTCTGGAATTTGCAGATCTGCTCTCGCAATGTTTTGGGCCAAGCACCACTCGCGAAAGACCGACTCAGGATTCCGTCTTTCCGCAATGAGCGGATAAGCCAAGCTGAGCAGATGCGTGTAGTCCTCACCTTAAGGACAAGCTCCGCAGAGGCTCAAAAGGTCATGTTGGGAGCTCTCCTTGCGGCCAGGGGCTGGAGATGTTGTAGACCGTCTCCAGCTTCCTATCGGAGTCACGGAATTTCTGTGAAGCAGAGCCTTTTTGGTCCCCTCGCTCCTCTTCTCGAAGAGGAAGCCTCGGTCCAAAGGGCAAGTATGACCAGCAGACGGCGGCTGTGACGCACAAAGCACGGCCTGTCAGCTCCTTTCGAAGCTTCTCTTCTCTGGCTGTTTCCAGGGTCAGGACCGCCTGTGGTTACAGCCGCAAGAGCAGCGGGGTTTTCGCAAGGACTGCTAGCACGGCATCCTGGCGCGGGATCTTCATGATGGCACGGCCATAGAAGACGTCGTCCGACAAGACCTATAGCAAAGAAGCAGCTGAAGGGAGGGGGCTCAAGTCCTAGCCCTGCTACTTTGAGCCCCTGGCCATTGCAGTCCTGTTGTGGGCAGGCTGTCCGCCGTAGGCCTTCTCTTCCACCGTCTTCCGGCGAAGTTTGAGCTCGAGGCCTCGAACAGGACAGGGCAATGACCAAGAATCAAGGCCCTCAAGGATCAAGGCACCTTCTTGCCGCATGCTTTTCCAGAAAGCCTCAAGAGCTCGGCATGGCTTCATGAAGTCTTCTTGGGGAGGAGGAGAATTTAAACAGAATCGGCCTTCCTTTTGCTGCTCTGCTCACTGCAGGCCTCAGCGGAGCTCGGGACTCGAACATGGTGGGAATTCTGAGCCCTGGCCCCGCCTTGCTGTTTGCTGGACAGCTGTCGCTGCCAAGAGACAGCGGCAGCACCAGAAGCACAAGGCATTGCCACAGCCATCCAAACGTCATGGCGGGCAATGTATGAAAGCGAGATATTCCTGTTTAGTGAGATGGAAATTTCCGAGTACTTCCGTGGAGGTGACCGTACTTCGTACTCTACGGTCAGCTAGATATTGCTTTATGCTCTCTTTTTCCCCATGGACCTCTGGCTCTGAAGCTTGGGAACACGGCTTCTCACTAACCTGAGGATCTCGATGCTTGGAAATCCTTACCTTCTCTGGCGGTCGGCTATTGGCTTGAGTCTGATTCGCTTGAATTGAGCTGGAGCGCTCAGATCACACCATCTGGTTACTCCTCCGAGCCAGCGGCAACTTGCACGTGCATTGAGACTCTGCCTTTCGCTGCAGCCACGGGTTTTCGTCTCCTCCGCTTGGCAGAGCCCTGGCAGAACTGCAAAGCTCCCAGCCCTGTAGGTCAAAGCCCACGGGCCCCACCGGTGGCAAGACTTGCACACTTTGCAAAGGCCTGCCTCGACTCGACGGCCCCATTGTCCCGTTGATGACTACACGCAAAGCCACCCTTTTCGTTTCCCACATTCGCGAAGCCCGTGACATTATCAAGCCAAAATCGCACCCCCAAGTGACACCTCAATTTTCACAACTTGGCTCCAGGGGCAGCTCTGTCGACACCGGCCACGCGCCCGGGAAAATCCATCACTCCGCCCTCCAACGCGGTGAGGACCTTCGGAATTTTTGAGGGTTGCACGGGTTTAGGCTTGTCTGTCTTTCTTGTGGAGTCGTAGAGACCACAGGAGGCACTAAAGGGCTTTGAAGGCTTCGCAAGTGCTTGAGGGCTTAGGCTAGAGTCAGATGGTGTAGGTAGGGGCTGGAAGGAATAGACATAGTCAGGTCCGTCCGGAGATTCTTCTTTTTCCGTGAGATCAAACTCTCCGTGTGGTCGCTGCCGCCAGTCGGTTGCTGGCTGAAAGATGCCAAGCTCTGGCAGGTTCTCAAAGACATTTCCGAGCTGTCGGGCTGTTTTTTCATCTCCAAGAACTGACATCACCGATCTTTGCTTGGAAGTCTTGCGAACTGGATCGTCTGCATGCAGAAGCACAACTCCTGGAACCTCCTCAAGGACCCGTCACCGCCAAATTGTGTGTAACAGTGGCACCAGCATGCACCAGCCACCCAGGTCCCTTACACTGAGAGGAAGCCAGTAGTGCATGTAACGCGCGGTCCCCTTTTCGGCTCTCCCGCGCCTCCCCGTAGAGCCGCCTCTTGAGGGGACCAAGCGCAGCTCGGGCCGGCCCTGTTCCTTTCGCCCGCAGCCAGGCCGCAAAAGTCTGGGCCCTGGGCCTTGGCTAAAGGAGCCACAACGTGGTGCTGTGTGCAGAAAACCACACACCTGCAGTACGTATACATACTTCACCCACGTGCATGCATGCAGGCTGCGGCAGGCAGACATAAGCACACATGTCTATGCAATGTAACGACATGTCATGTTTGTACTGTATGTTCGGAAAGTAATGAATGTCGCGTATGTAAGCTAAGATAGCACACACAGATAGGTGTGCATATATGTAAATGTACATAGCTATACGTATGTGCGTGTACATATGTATGTGGATATACATATATACATAGATAATTAGATGCACAGCACATGTGCACATGCGCGCACATACGTTCATGTCACTACACGAGCGTGCACATTTTTCCCCACTGAATCTACTTATCCATGTTAGAGGTGTGTGTGTGTGTGTGTCGATGTGCATATGCACAAGTTTGGCGTGTGTGTGTGTGTGTGTGTGTTTGTGTGTGTGTGTGTGTGTGTGTGTGTGTGTGTTTGTGTGTGTGTGTGTGTCTGTGTGCCGTATGCACAGGTGTGGATCTCTCCCTCCCTCTGTGAATGTTTTTACACTAAATACGCCTATGACACAGACATCGCGCCTAGGTGCGCGCACGCACACACACACACACACACACTTAGACATCCATCGCGCAGCCACTAATCAATTTGGTTATCAAGCACAGCTTGATGTATCTCGAAAGCATGAAGCTTCCAGGGGGGTCCGGTACCAATCTGGCCTCAAGGCTCATCTTCGCTTGATCTCAGACTTATTCACTGTACAAGGCAAACTCCTCCAAACCTGCACATTCGATTTCCATTGGGGTTCTAGGCTTAGCCCCAAGCCATATCACTTGCAGAGACACTTGCAGACACACTTGCAGGTACACCAAGCTGATCAGGCTTGGCTTCCCTCTCTGATGCATAGCTTCGTTGGGTACGGTAGCATCAGAGAGCCGTACCCCCCTGCTATTTTCAGCAATTCAGCACTACTGTCCAACGTGTTTCGAAAACGGTTCCTCTTGGTAACAGAGGTCCACACACACAGTAAGCCACTAAGGCGAAGCAACCTAGGGTCTGGACTCCAAGCGAGGACGGTTTTCGTCCGAATATGGCTCAGCCCAGTGAAAGGTCAATGGTACTGTATTGTTGACAGTACTGAGTTTGACAAAGCACGGTAAATGAGTCCCGCTTTGCGTAAGTTTCAACGTACGCTTGGGGATGCGATTCCACTCCAAACTGATCATCTCTTTAAGGTCGTCGATAATGCCTTCGGCCGGAATGTCGAAACATGCAACCGTGGCACCATGATGGCGGCCACCAGAAGGCAGATTTTCAATCCAGAATCCTCGGGTCATCCGCAGCGGAGGCAGATGTTTCGGTGTAAGTGGATCATCATCTTTTTCGCCATCAGGTGGAAGCGACGCTTGTGCAGCATCTCGTTTCATGGCAGAAAAAGCTACACGTACACTGGGTCGCTGTTGCGTGGGAGCAGGAAAACTGTACAGGCGAGTGCTCTCACTGTATGCAGGACAGAAAAATGTGAGTCAGGTCACAAGGTCATGCCAAGAATCTCTGGTAGTTTTTCCAGCAAGTGACATGTAATCCTGTACACGTCCGGTGTCCAAATCAAAATAAGAATCAAACGTTTCGGTTGGGACACTGTGCAACATACCAAAAATGGCAAGCACAACGGAGGTTAGCTCTGACCAGCATTTTTGCACAAGCCTTTGACCGTGCTGCAGGATTTCGGTGAAACTGCATCGGATCCCCAAGCGTGATATGACTCGCTTCAGAGGGAACAGGTGAACGCTCACGTTTGTCCTTCTTAGACTTCATGGACTTCGGAGACTTATTTGGTGACCGGTCCTTTTTCAGCCTTTTGGACTTCTTGGACTTCTTGGTCTTCTTGCACTTGTTGGAGGACTTCTTAACCCAAGACGCCACCTCTGTGGGTGCCGAGTCTTTGGGAGGATCGAAAGCCGAAGACCAGGAGCTGGCATCATCAGGAAGTTCATCATATGGTACCCCGTTGTCTTGACGGGAAGCCATGCCGGTGTGTCGAGAAATCAAGACGGAAACGGCTGGCGGCACCACATGAGTAAAAAAGGAAAAACGCCTTCGGCTTCACGAGAGACAGAGAGAGAGAGGGGGGAGAGAAAGGGCGAAAGAGACATAAAACCGAGCGTAACGCTCCTACGCGCTGTTTTGCAGTGCGCAAAGACGGTTCCACTTGAGTGGTGCAGGCGCTCTAATCCAGTAATGATGAAAGTCCCAAAAATGTCAATTGGGAAAACGAATTAAGCAGACAAGTCGTCTGCTGTTCCAACATGACAAAAGCTCTCACGGTGATGCATCTCGCTTGCGTTTTCGGGGTGACAAAGAATTAGCGCTCTCAGTAGGGAGGTTCAAGTCCACCGAAGAAGTGGTCTGAGAAGCTTGGTGCCACTGATTGTCAGCAGCCAAACGATCCGAAATCCAGCGAGAGGTGGCGGGAAACCAAGATTTCCACCACGTTTCATTGCCATTGGGTCCTTGATTTTTCACCCAATAAAATCGCCACGAAACAGTCGGAGAACGCGATCGGGATCGATCCGACATGGCGTGTACCGCTGAAAGCCGAACGCTGGAACTGAACAACGCAATTTAAAGATCCTAAGCGGACACATTGCATGCAAGACTCTTCTGCATATACATTCTGTATTGCAACAGTCTTTTTTCATGCATGAAAGACTCCATGTATCTTAAGCCTCTCTCTGTACATCGGAGACCGGTAAAGCTTCGGTGCTTCGTACAGAGTACTCCAAGCCAGGCCAGCTGACTCCCCAATCCTGTCCTTCCCCCGTTTCAAAAGTAATCGGCCGGGGATTGTTGGGGGTGGACATCGGCAACGTAACGGAATGGGTGCTTGACAAAATCCAAATTTTGTCAATGCGTCCTGCGGCTTCACGCACCGCCCAGCGCTTATCTCCTGAAGGGGAGTGTACAAGCGGGTGGAACTTGCACAAATGTCCTTCATGTACAGTGCTGGAGGACTTGGATTTGTGATGCGCAGATCCAAGATATCCTCCCACGACCACTCCTGCGGAATTCTTCGTGGAGTGGTGCAGTTTTGACACGAAGTCTAACTTGCTCTCTTCATAGTGCACGTGTTGTGTGGCTTTGCCATAAAAGGAGCACACATGATCGTGCGGCGCCACATGTACAGCTTCGGCGCTAGAGCGAATGACTCTGCCCAACGTGAGGATGCCGACCAGGCCTTCGGCCGTGGTCCCGTGTCCCCAAAGATAATAGCAGTTGGTCTGCTCTTCAGGTCCTGGCATATGTGCCACTGGAAACTCCCAAACATGCAATGCTTCTTGGGGCATGGCATACGCCTTGGCATCATGCTGAAAAATTGTCTTATATGGTATCTTGCTGGCCAAAATGGACCGGGCAAGAGTGACAACCTCCCGTTGGCCGATAGGAATCACAGGCAGAAAAGGTCGGTCTGCCTGGCCAAATCGGGTCAACAAAAATTTCAGCACATCCTCAACATCCTCTTTGAGGATTTTTGAGACTGGCAATGAACGTTGCCGAGTAAAAGTGATGCGATCAGTGAATCGTCGCATATGAGAATGTGGGATAATAGGCCACGTATGCAAGCCTTCGGTTGTGAGAAAGTTCTCATGATAATGCAAAACAAAGAACATATACGCCAAGAGAGAACTCATTCCCTCCTCATAGAAATCGACAGCATTGCGGCCTTTGGCTCGAGCTGTGATTTGCTCTCGCAGTTGTTCATAGCTGCTGCGATGAGCAGCATGAAATAGCTGTTCCTCATCAACAGAAATCAAACCGGATTGAGCAGGAGGAACTGGGCTCTTTGGAGCCGAATTCTTGGGAGGTGTCTTGGGCGCCGTGTTCTTGTGAAACTCCGGTGAGGGAGCTGCCGCAACAGGCTCCTTGTTATTCAAAATCGGGCCTGTCTCCGGTTTGCTTTGTGCATTGCCGGGAGCTCCAAAAGCTTGAGCAGCCCGATGTAATGTATCAGTAGCTGCTTGAGAATGTGAAGCAGGAGCTCGAACTCTGGGTGTTACTGGCCTTTGGCTCAGAGTCCCAGCAGGAACAGTAGGTACCCATTGCCCCGGCGGTCGCTGTGGACTGTTGCTGGGCCCTTTGTTTTCATGAGGCCGGGAACGGACAGAATCCGGCTCAATAGATCTCGGTCTAGGCCGGGGTGGCATGTTTTCTAAGCTGGCAGAACGAAAAGGTGGGCGCATCGGAGGAACTGCACTGACCGACCTTGTTGGTGGTCGAGTGGGAGGCTGCGGGGGAGGCAGAACTGGTCGAACTGGGGCCGCGGGAGGTCCCTCAGGTTGACGTTCATGCCGATGGTGTCGACGCCGTCGTCGTCTCGAGCGACTGCGATCATGACGCTCACGGCTGGGGTGAGTAGACCTGGCCGGCTCACCCGGTGTGAGTTGAATTGGAAGCGGAGCTCGAGGTGGTGGGTGTACCGAAACCGACCGAGCTCTGCTAGCTTCCTGAGGAGTCGAAAGAATTGTAACCGGAGGTTGTGGTCCGCTTGAAGTCTGCACTCCAGGGGGTCCTCCGTAGAAGTGAAAATGGTATTGTTGGGCCATGGCTCGGGGTTGAAATATTCCTTCAACAGGCCGATACCCAGCTGAAAACCAATGTAGCTATGGTACTGAATCAGTAGCTCACGTGCACAATTAGGAACAACAACATTGCAAAGAGGCAGCAAAACTCTCAATCGAAAGGCTTGTTTGCTGACTTCATTGCAACGCATTCACAGGAAAACCTGCCTGTACATACAGTTGCTTGAGTCTGCGAAGTTGGCCCGGTCTTGACTCGGGGGGCCAGGAATACTGGCGAATCAAAGATGCTCGAGAAAAGTATCCCGAGGCTGCCAGCTGCCACGATCCAGCGCTGTTGGGCGAGCGGATCTGCCACGGTTGCTCCGGGAGATTAAAAGTTGCTGAGCGAGTCTTGGCACAAATGGTAAAACCCAACCATTGATGGTCTGACACAGTTTCCAACTGAATCCCATCATAAAAGTTGGGATCGCAGAATCTCCGGAGTTGGGACGACAGTAGAATTTTCTGAGGTCCCAGAATCAGTCTGTTATCGACGTAACGGAGAAACAAGAAAGACGATTGGATGGCCGTCGGCAAAGATTGCAAAAACTGCCGCTCGGCCAGGAGTACAGGAAGTCCGGAGAGGATCGGCGATATTTGATTGCCTATACACGTCCCCTCCACTTGCTGCCTGCACTTTCCAGCAGCTGTAAAAACTCCCGTGGCGAAGGATAGATCCACAATCAGCGGAACATCAGAAACCCAACACCTCTTTAAGTTTGATTTCGTTCTCCCCCGAGGTTTGCCCGGGTGTCCCGTTTTTGACAACATATCGATCGAGAGGATCGAACAGCCAGAAGTTTGGCAGTATTCTTGGACAATCAAATGCACTGCGTGCATGATGTCTTTTCGGGGAACTGCATTGAAAAATCCCACGAGATCGTCGTTCCATTCGACGTCTTCCTCTTGGCTGGGCTTCGCCCAATAAGCATGAAGAGACCTCCAGAGCTGTGGCATGCTCTGCATGCCTGGGCTGTCAGCAAACAGCGTCTTGACCATTAAGGTTAACGCAATGGAGGTCAGCTCCAATAGCTTGCTGCACAACGAATTGGAATACGAAATGATGGTCCGTCCCTTGGCAAACTGTTTCTTCCGTTTCAGGAACACAGTGCCTTGAGGCAGCGGAGCTGCTTCTTTGAAGGCCCAGGCGTATCTTCTGGACAGATCTCGAGGAACGCGCTTCAAAATGCGCTGTCTCCATTCTTCAGGGGTACCATCAAGAGTACGAAACACAGAGGGATCGTTCCATGTGGTGCTAACTCCTCGAAGGAAGAAGCGAGGACAATAGCACACGACATGATTCGGATGATGATCTTCGTTGTACAGAACAAAATCCGAGTGCAAGGCAGACTTCACCTTCTGTACCAAAGCCCAGTGTAGTCTGTCTGATTGTTCCAGGGCTGCAACATGTTGCTGCCACTGGTGGTCACAAAAGGATTGAAAAATTGGATGCAACGTCGCTGGTAGCTTGTGTCTCTTGAGCCACTGATCAAACAGAGCTCTGGACTTGGCCATCCAGTGATTGCGGCCTGGGAAAAAGGTGCTCGCGGCACTGGCCGATAAGATGCTCGAACAGCCTGGTAGTAGCTTGGTCAGGTTCTCGTGGCCAGACACGAAGCAATGAGCAGGAAGTTTTCCTGCAAACTGCTCACACGGACAGTGCACCGACTCCAAATCAAAGTCGTGCTCCCACATCGTTTCTTCCCAAGATCGGAAGTTGTGGAGAAATTTCTTGATACTCTGGTGCGGAACTTCACGTAGGCTGTTCTTTGGAACATGAAAAGATGGAAAAAGATACTTATACCGGAGGATGAGGTCTTTTAACCACTTCTCGCACTCCTTGGAAAACGAAGGAGACGCAGTTGGCAGGACTCCCAAAGGTCGGGAAGTCCGTGGCCAGTGCATCTTCTTGCGAAACTTGGCTACACCTTTGAGTATTCCTTGCACCCTGTTGCGATGAGGGTTTTCGATATTGCGACTGAGTTTGATGAGGGCATACACTTCCTCGTCAGCCGTCTTGTTGGATCGGAGCAGCTTCGCTGTTTCAAAGGATGCTCGGGTTCTCGATGCCAGCTTAAACAGAAGCCCCCAGGCTAATTCCCGAGAGTCATGAATGAAGAATTTCGAACTGCGACCAAACATGCGCTTTCGCAGTTTGCGCCAAAGTCGGAGGCCAAAGGTGCAATACAATGACCCTCTGCGTTTGGACGAAATTCGGAAACCGAGAGCGGTCTTCTTAATGAGAGACATTGCTCTGGGATAATTCAAAGGTGCCTGCCATTGAGCAATGAGTTCGTGCTCAACAGTCCAAGCTCGCTGGTAGCTGTCACAAAATTCCAGCGGAACAAGCACAAACTGGAAAAGGTTGTGTTGGGATGCCCAATATCTCAGGGACAATTCTGCATCCACAAATTCGGTTCTTTGAAGTCTTCTGTAGACTGCCATGCGGTTCAAATGCCGCTTGGCTGCACCGACAGCAGTGCTTCCCACATACAGAAGTGATGAGGGCTGACGGTAGCCCGAACGAAATCGACCCATGTCGAAATCAACTTGAAAAATGCAATATACAGTGTTCGGCTTCTCAAACAGAGAATAGTGCAGAGTATCTGGATCCACTCCGAACTGCTGCAATCTCCGAACAATCTTGAATCTGTGCGAATCATTTTGGCTGGGTGCATTGAGGTAAAACAACAACACCAACGACATCAATGTATGCACCCAAATCAGCGGAGTCTTGGGTATTCCATCGCCAAACTCCAACATGAAAGCTGCTGCTGTACCAAGCGTGCACACTGCTGAAGCAAGCCTCTTACGGACCTGAATCGGCTGATGTTGCACCGTTTTTGCTTGGGTAGCTAGTCAAGCTGATTCAAACTGACATGCACCAATGAACGAAGACAGATTGGTGAATGACATCTTGCTGGCGTGGCTTTTCTTCAAGCCGTACTTGATAGCAAGATCTGCCAGGCTTTGTCGATCAGTGGCTGAATCTTTCAGCACAGAGCAAACATCAGCCACATGTTTCTTAAAAGCTGCAGCTTGACCACGAAACTGGCTCTGATGCTTTTTGAGCCATTTTTCAACAACATCAGGGGAGCTGGAACTCGGAACAGAGTTCGGCGGATTCGGGAGTTCCGCATTCAAAATCTGCTCAGCTGACGGTGAAGGTGAAGCGGTGGGCTTTGGGCCAGTTTTGGCCTGCTTCTTCTCTGGAGTAAGAGCAATCCCAGCTTCCTTCAACTTTCGCTTCGCACGAGCAAGCTGTTCACTCTCAGGCGATTGCTGGCTTGAATCCGCCGAAGGGGGCGAGTTGGCTTTGATTGTTGAAACAATCTCGCCGAGCAATGGTTGCATAAATCTCGCAGACTCCCTGTGCTTATCAGGCGGAGCTGGGCCGTGCATATTTGCAGCCACGGCATCAAGATCGATACGGTCTTGCCGGATGTGACGAAGCAGGTTAGTCACAAACACTGCTTCTGAAATCGACCTCACGAACACTAAGCTTTGAAATTCTCCATTGGGCAAACAGCGGAGACTGAAGTCATCTGAAACACGAAGATCGGCGACATCTTTTCCAGCCAGTCCAGCTTTCGTAGACCAGGGCGTGGATTGGATGTTACGAAAGAACTTCTTGCCAGAAATAGCATTCTTGTCGTAACACTCCCAGTCACTGGTAAAAGACGATGGGATGGCAACATTGGCGCTGGGAACAGACTGTTGAGGAGATTTTTGCCAGTCACGGTTGTTCCAACCCGACGATCCTTTCTTCTCCCAAGACGAACTAGCCCAGGACGACTTGGCCCAATCTTGTTCACGGGTCCACGACATGATCGCAAGAGATTGCTAAAGGCTTGTGTCTCGGAGCTGAAATCGTGGTCTGCGGATAGAAAAGCCGTTGGTTCCATCGGATCTGCAAAAATTCAGGACCTGCAATGAAACCTGGCATCAAACCTGACATTAAGTCAGGAGCGGAGAAAACATCACGACTGAGGTAATCAGATGTCTGCACCATCGGAGCAGCAAATTCAGTCGAATCTGTGAGGACCACGACGGGCCCAAAACAATGTATCCCTGCCTTTATCAGATCCACCCTGGCAGGTACTCGCACGGGCTAACCCCGCCGCAGGTAGCGCGGTAAACGAATACAAGACCAGCTTGTAACTACCTGGGACACACTTAGACATCCATCGCGCAGCCACTAATCAATTTGGTTATCAAGCACAGCTTGATGTATCTCGAAAGCATGAAGCTTCCAGGGGGGTCCGGTACCAATCTGGCCTCAAGGCTCATCTTCGCTTGATCTCAGACTTATTCACTGTACAAGGCAAACTCCTCCAAACCTGCACATTCGATTTCCATTGGGGTTCTAGGCTTAGCCCCAAGCCATATCACTTGCAGAGACACTTGCAGACACACTTGCAGGTACACCAAGCTGATCAGGCTTGGCTTCCCTCTCTGATGCATAGCTTCGTTGGGTACGGTAGCATCAGAGAGCCGTACCCCCCTGCTATTTTCAGCAATTCAGCACTACTGTCCAACGTGTTTCAAAAACGGTTCCTCTTGGTAACAGAGGTCCACACACACACACACACACACACACGCACACACACACACACACACATGTTTTTACATACATAGAACTGCAATCTGTTTACATGCACCTTTCAATGGCCAGATTTTGAAACCTATTCTGCGATGTGGTGCTCTTGCTTTCTCATTCTTGTCATCGAGCCGCTACGATGCGTGCAGCCACACACAAAGAAGGCAAGTCGTGTCTCACTCATCATTTACATTATCGGCATTGTTGAGCAGAGAAACAACAATAGCAGGCAGAGCCCGATAATGACCGAACAAGATCAAACTTAGTAGCAACTACATGTGCAACTAAACTAGACTCTGATTACTGATGATGGCAAGCCACCCTCCGCATCATCGTCTGATTCTTCCACGAGCCCATCACTGAAGCAAAAGCATCCACGGGGTTGACGGAACAGCTATGCGGCATCCAGTAGCAGGCCGGATGCATACCGGCTTCGTATGCATCATGATTAACATCGACAGCTTTAAAGAACAGCGTGGAGCCAACCTAACTTGGGAAACGAGGCAGGATCCTTGTGAACTGGTCTAGGCCGGGGTGTCGGGCGAGGGTGGTCCAGGCAAGCCGCAGGATCTCGTAGCCGACCAGCGCCTCGTCTACGAGTCCGGCTGCCAGCAGCTCCAAGCCAGTCCAACGCCTCTCCAAAGAGGGCAGGGTGCCCGCCCAGACTCTCTCATGGCTGCCATTAAAGTGTGCATATACAGTTTATAGTGTAGTATTGTATGTACAGTATGTAGCAGTATGCATAGTATAATGTGTGAGGGCTTTCCGGCATCTGAGAATTCGGTGAGCCGAGGCCTGGAATTGAAGAGGAGCACGTCCCGATGCATGCTGCGAGGAAGCTTGGCCTGTGCCACAAAGCATGTCTCCAGTCCCGAAACAACCCCTCTCCTTTTTGCAAGGACAGCCCGAAACTTGGTTGTCCCTCAAGCCGTGCCGTCCTCCGAGAAGGCTCTAGTAGCATCCTTCGAACGGTGCTTGGCTAGGTTCGGGGGTTGAAAACCACCAACCTCGAAAACAGAAACCATGCTGCTGGTGCCATGGTACTCCTCACCCCCTATCGCATGCAGCGTCAGTCTAGAATGACAAGGCAAGGTACCGCTGAGGCAACACACAAATACACTGCGCAGACTTGTGACTCTCAAAGTCAAGTCTCAGAAAGAACCCGAGCCTTGAACCCTGGCCTCCTGGCCTCGGTCGGGCTGTTTTGGCAGCTGGGTAGCTCAGCTCGGTGGCAGAAGAGCAGAGAGCTGATGCCCCCTTGAGGCGCCTTCATGAGCTGTGTCTGAAACGGGGAGAAGACCAGGCCCAGGTCCACAGCTGGGATGAAGAAGTATCCTACTACCGGTACTTGTAGAAACGAGGAGATGCGCGAGGAGATGTGCCAATGTAGTGCGGATGCTCTTTCTTTCGAGGTCTCCTGCGTCCCGGGACATGAGCCGGAAATCGAAGGCCAGACCTGGGCAAGGCTCGGACTTCTGCGCTGCTTCGAGCTGGATTCGCTTTGGAGCGCTCCGAAGACCCCTCTTAAGCTTTGCCGAGTCAGGCGAAGAGGCCCATCATTCCACCGGTCGCGCACCAGTGGCCCCTGATGGCTGCTACCGTCGGCCGCGGAAAAAAACAGATCCTGAAACGTCGAAGGGCAACTAAACCCACATAAATAATGAATCTAGAGGCACGCATGATGAGTTATGCTATGCTGCTATGCTCTCTGCCTCTATCCCGTGCACACAACAAGAGCCATGGTGACTCCTTGCGATGAGGCGATCCGTTTCCTTCAAGAGGCTCGCCGCCTCATCTGGGTGCTTGTCCAGGTAGTTCAAGTCCATTCCATTGGACCAAAACTTGCCTTACTGTAGCTTGAGCGAAACCCAGTTCAGGGAAGGAGCTGCTGGCCGAGCTTCCCTTGTTGGTGACCACCAGCACCTGAGAATTTGGAATTGCTGCAGCTGCGAGCTCGGCTCAGGCTCCAAGACTCCAAAATGCTGGTCCAAGCACATTGACGGAGTCATCTCCCTCGACAGCATCGAGTGCGGCAGTCATGGCTCGCAGCATCACCTTATCTTTTCTGAACTTCCGTCTCCCCAACGCCAAGCCCTTCAAATGCACAGCACGGCTGACCGGCAAGAACCGAGGAGCGGGGTTGAATCGGTGCTCTTGCCGAGATGTCCCCCATGGTAAAGTTCCAGGCTGTCCCAGCAGAGTCAACACCGCCACTCCCTCTCCTAAGCGGAGAGCGCCCTCACTTCATGCGAGGCGCCTGACATCGAGCTGAACATGCTCAGGGTCGAATGTTCAGGGACACCTCATCGAACAAGCTCGTCGAAGCCATGCAGCCGCGTGGCGACTATGGCGGACTTTGTTCTGAACGGCTGCAAGAGAAAGCCCCCAGCACGCTGATGCAGATGCATTACGGCAGTTCCAAGGGCAGAGCAAGATTTGCAGTCAAGACTTTTCCAAGCTCCTAAGCAGCGCGAGGAACCTGCATGCCAGGAACAAGCCCGGCGTGGTCTCGCTCAGAGCCATCCGGGGTCCGTGTTGTTGGAGTCATCCTTAGCGAACGGGGGAGTCGCGGGAAGTTTGGGGTGAAGACCGCTCGGTGCCTGAGGCTACTACCCAGTCGTACACGTTTTGGCAAACGATGCAGTTGTATCCTCGGCGGAGCCGAGGATTCGTATCCCACTACAAACTCGTCCTTTTCTCGTCTCAGCTCAGTTGCTACGCTGGAGCCGGTGCAAGAGAATGTCCTGAGAACTCTCGAAAGCGCTCGAAAGCGAGATGCGACGCGGAGCCGAGCAGTATACATGTACGGAGTTTCGCGTGCTCTCAATTAGAGTTGCACAGGTGTGCACTCACCGATTAGACAAGAGCTTTAGCTGAAGAACAACAAGTCAGGAAGAGCCACCAACAGTTGCTGAGGCTTTGAAAAGCATGTCGGACATGGCGGTTGCCGGCCGGCGGCCGGACCCCCTGCCTGCAACTCCTGCTCAAAGCGTAGGTCCTGCGCAAGAGCGAGCCCCGGAACTGGCTCCACACATTCAGTCAGGCCCTCGCGCCTTGAACCAGTTGTGCCGGATGGCGACACCCAGCGGTGCTGTGAACAGATGCGGCTCACCCTGAGGCTCGATTGTGTTGCAAGAGCTGCACGCAACAAAAAATACGAGTAGTTGAATGTCGGAATAACTCCGTGCCATGCCAGCCCGCCCTGAGCTGCTGGCAAGAGCCGTCACCTGGGTTCTGGTTTGGACCCCGTCGGACGACGCCGGGCAGGCAGTGCTTGCAAACCGGTTCGTTCCCGCTGGCTGTTGTCTACACTTGCCTTTTTGTTTCTTGCCAACCCTTTCGCTAAGCATCTCTTTGTGTCCCAGCAGGCCGTGTGCGCCAGGAGCACTTCGAACCGCCAGTTGCAAAAGGAGCTTCCTTTGGATCCCGGAGGCGCCTTACTGTGGTTTCCGACGCCGCTGCCAGGATCTGCGGGAAGCCTCGTAACTCGAACAGTCCTGCATTTCGCTGTGCGGTCTCTGCCGCTTCATGGTTTCCACACTTGTGGTGGGCCTGTACACGTCGCCCTGAATTTGGAGGGCTCAAAGCAAAACAGGAAAACATACCGTGTAGCACTAGCGCAGCACTGGAAGGTCCCGGATGGGAGGCTTCTCGACGGGCAGAGTGGTTCGCCCAAGGAGGCTTGGCGCCTCCTGGCGAGGAATCTGAGAGATACAGCTGGGCCGTGCGCGCGCACGGCGTCGGGAGGTGCAGTACCAGCAAAGAGCAGCGAGGAGACTTAGGAAGAAGGCGCTCAGGAGCAGAGAAACTAGCCCCACAAAAAGATCAGAGTCTCCAGTCGCAGCCTCTTGAGTTTCTGGGCAAGGCAGGTAGGGGTCAAAGCCGCACCAGCGGCATTCCATGTGGCTCCCATCTGCATTGCAGCCAAGACCCCCTCCGAGGCAAGAGGGGTCCCACGTGAAGGGTGTCCTGTGCGGAGGCCGATTCGGAAAATGACAATCGCCAGCAGGCGGATAATCAGGCCCGGCCCCCCCAGCCCACACAGACACAGGCTCTGTCGAAGTGTCCGATCCGACCACATCCTCACTTCTCTCGCCTCTTGACCAAGGAAGCATGGAGTGGTACCAGTTTGTAGCATCCGCCGCGCCGGGACACTCTTCGACCGGTATGCCTGAACCGCACCAGAGGCCGTAGGTACCAAAGGACTCTCCACAGAAGAAGCGTGGCTTCGTGGATCTCAAGTATGCTGCACAGGCAGAAAGCCCGAGCACACGTCGCGACGTCCGCTGCGCTCTGTCAGGGGCAAGGATAGTCGGCGTAGCTCTATCCAAGCCAAAGGAATCCGGAGAATAGACATAAGAGCCCTCGATGTAGGGAGACTCCCAGGCAATACAATCAAAGCTGACAAGCTGTGAAGCTGACATCTTCATGATGCCAGTGCCAAGGGCCTCAATGGCCTGGACGGCCCACGCGAACCTGCCCTGTGTCGTCTGTCGCAGTTCCCGACTGCCCTCCAAATAGATCGGATTCCCGTTGCCCCCGAAGGCACACTTGGGCTTGGCCACGCGGAAGCTTGGTGAGGTGATGGCAGCTAGGAGCCAGCGGCTGTTCTTGACATGGATGCCAGCATCGTAGAGCTGGAAGAAGGTCTCTGAGACGTCACCGCTGATGAAGAGCGAGCTTTCAAAGACCAGTGTGAAGCCCGGGGGTGATGCTTCGGTAACCTTGAAGCATGCCGTGGTGAGCTCAGGCATACTGGCAGCAACATGGCGGCAGTTCCAAAAGACAGCGCCTGTGAAGTGGATGTAGCCACCGGAGGTCCACACTGCTCGAGACTCTGACTCTGCAGGGCCTCCGGTGATGTGAGCAGCAAGGAAGTCTTCGAAGTGGTTCGCCTGGAATCGGTAGCTCCGCTGCGCCAGGGGCAAGCTGGGATCAAAGCGCATGGGGACCCAGGAGCTGGATCCTTCCAAGGGACCTGGAACTCTACACTTCACTATACCAGCTAGAAGAGAGCTCCATGGTAACTTCTAGCGTGACTCTTAGTCTTGCGATGCTGGTTTGTTAGTCCGGCCTGAGCAGCTGGAGCAGGCATCGCCCCAACAGGGGGCGTGTTCGTCAGCAGAGTTCAGCACTCGACCATCCACATGCACTCCCCGAGATGCGGTGCCCACCGCATTGCGACGGAAAACTGGCACTCGTGTCCGGGACGGTTCTTGTCTTAACCACCAACTCCCAAAGCCGTGGCCACTCCTGACGCTTTCCGCTCTCTATCCCTTCCCAGCTAAGCCGCTACAAGCCTGGCCCTGGGCCCTGTCCTGGAATCGTTGAAGTACCGGGCGCTCAGCCCCATGGGTGTCACAGGTTTTCGGCGGCGACAGAGCTCCACAGCCGGCAGTGCTGCGAGGCCACATCCATTCGTCGGGAAGGTAAACCAGTAGCCCGTGCCAACTCCGACTACATGGTTCTCGGAAAAGCTGTTGTTGGGATTAGTGATCCAGAAGCCTGACGGCCCCAACTGCAAGTTGCTGCGCGGCCCCTTCCCAAAGACCCAGTCACTGCAAACCGAGCCGCCTTGGTGAACAGAAATTATCAAGTTCCTCTTGAAGGAGTTGCCAGTCTCGATGCCATCTTCAAGATAGACGGCGTGACCAAAGGTCTGGAAGCAAACGTTGTTTTGCACCTCTACACCTTCACTCCCATGTACAGTCACGCAGCGTTGGAAGTTGTGGTGAAGAGAACTGTTGCGGATGAAGTGGCCGTATGCATTGCCGGCGAGGTGCCAATGCACCGGATACCTTGCCATCTCCAGCGCCTGCCCCAGCAAGGAGAACTCTGAATGCTCGATGTGGATCGTGGAGTTCTGAACGAAAAGCAGGTGGCCCCCGAAGCAGGCGCGACGCACATCCCTCAGACTCAGCGCCGTTGCATCCAAGGCGACCGAGCCGTAGGCCTTCCGACAGCCGGCCCAGCGCTCGGGAACCGTCTCCGAATCACCGGAGATCCGAAGATTCCGTGTCAGTAGCCCCACGGCAGCATTGAGACGCCTTTCTCCGAAGGCTCCCTCGTGCCTGGCTCGAAGTTTTTCCTGGAGAACCACGACTTTCCCAGCTTCCTTCACTGCCAAAATCCTGGCCATCTCGGAGTCCTCCAAGTCTTCGGAGCTGGCGCCGACCACCAGCGAGTCGCCTGGCCTCCAGTTCCTTAATAGCTGGCAGCATAGCCCACTTAGACGACACCCTCCGCAGTGCTACTGTATTTAATGCTGCATGCCACAGCACTATAGCACTTCACGCAGAAACCCTGCAAAAAACGGCATGCAAAAGACTTTCCTTATCCTTCGTTGCTACAAGCCGCACGGCTTCGGACAGCACGAGCTCTGTGTCCCCTCGAAGGGCCGTCTGCTTCAAATACTGCCACGAAGCACGGGGGCAACCATGCAGCTCCAAGCGCCCGGTACTCGTCACCAGGAGAGCCTCAAGAAGCCAACAACTCCCCCCCCCCCCCAAAAAAAAAAAAAGAACACACACACACACAGAAGTGAGCCTTTCATTGTTTCCTGGGTATCTTCCTCCATGAAAAAGCAGGGCCCCTCCCAGGCCTTTGGAAAGGCTGTGCTCGGCCCATCGCCATCGGCCACGTCTGGCAATCCGGCTTGACGCCAGCTGAAGTGAACTGCAGCATCCCTCTCCTGGCCGTTTAAGCAACATGCCAAGGAAAACCCTAAAGGAACCCTTGTGAACTACTAAGCTTAAGTTTAAGCAACATGCCGAAAATAACCTGCAAGGAATCCTTCGGAACATGTACATACCTATATATATATATATATATATATATATATGTATATGTGTATATATATATATATATATATATCACAGTTTTGAGACCCTGGGCTTGGCCCTTGGCAGCGGCGCCGCTCTCGGCTCCTCCCCGGAGCCAAGCAGACGCAGCTGGAAGTTGCCCTGGTGGGGCTTCTCCTGGGTTCTTGTCAAAGGATTTTGGTTAAGTTGCCACAATAAGGAATCCACAGTTATGTACTATAGATCCCAATTATGGTTAATAAAGAAACCGTATTATGTACTATAGATCCCTATTGTGGTAACTTAAACTAAGTTCCTTAACAAGAACCCAGCTTCCGGGCTGCAACCCACCCAAAGCTCCCCATCCAAGCGAAGGGCGCCGGTCAGCAACTCGGCGGGGTTTGGAGAGTATTCGGAGGTGTCCGGAAGTCGAAGACAGCCCCGGCCCCCTACTCTTTGCTGTGATCTTGACGTCTTGTACATATACATATGTGTATATGTCCGTGCGTAAGGGAATCACACCAACCCGATGTAGTATGACGAATGGGCCCCCAACTCAGCATATTGACACCGAGGGGTCTTCCCCAGAAACCAGTAAGCATTAATCCCCGAGGCCTCGATGTGGGCCTTCGGATGCACGACGAGCCTTGCGCTCCGCTGGATTCTCAAAGTCCGGCTGCGCAAGCTGAAGGACTGCTCGCCACGGCCCTCACCGCCCAAAAGGCCTCGACGGATGTAAGCCGAAGAAACTTCTCGCTGAAACCATATGCTCTGAGCTGCTCCTAAACCCCATCCGAGAGCTTGAGAGCCATCAAATCTCAGCTCTGTGGGAGGGAGGAATTGGTTAAGCATGTTCGGGCCTGGGAAACACGACCTATGCCGGGGCTCGTGGAGACAAAGCCAAAGGCTAAGGGAGCTGACAGTATCATGACGAAAGCTGGTCTCAACACGGGCTGAAGCGAAAGAGCAAGAACACGAAGAAGGGAAGAAGCAGAAGCTGCCAAGAGTCAATCGGTAGAAAGCTGAAGATCCACTGTGGGGCCGCCCTGCAGGCTGCAAGGCGGCAGAGCCTCTTCGTACGGGCACTCCATCCTTCAGCATCGCCGAGAGCCACAAGGCCCCCGAAAGAGAGGCGGATGTGACCGGGCAGGGCCGCTTTTGAGAGACACACAGCGGCGCTTGAAGAAGTGCGGAGCAGGAGCCACAGTGCCACACTCTGAGTTTAGCACCGCAGCATACTTTGGCTGCATCTTCTGGTCCCAGCACATGTTGAGGCCTCTGACTCTTTGTCAAGGCTTGGAGCGAAATGTCCTTTCTTCTGTGCAGAGCAACACCTCCCCCGCGCCTTGAGGGTTATCGGTTTTTAGGTGGGCCATGTCCTGCAGACTTCCGGACCCCTGCACATTTGACAGTCGCATCTGCGGTGTCCTTGTAAGTTTCTGGCACGTCGTACCTCACGAGTGCGCATGCATGAAGCGCTGATTGAAGCCCAAATCGAGTCGAGACTCGAGACTGAGAGCTCAAATATCCATGCGGGCTCCGCGCCACTCCTGCAAAAGTCCGAGTCCTTCCGGGGTGTTCCGAACCTCGGCAAGCTGTCATGACGCTGATGTCGGCTTGTTGGATTTCACAAGACTTTTTTGATGCCCACACTCCGCAATACCAGGGCGAGAAAGACTGTACGGATCAAGGGTGTAGACGTATAACTAGTTTGATATGATACTTGTACCAAAGACCATGTCAAAAAACATTACCATGGCAGCCATCAGAGATACTTGCAGGAACGGCACAGCTGCAGTAGCTCTGATGTCGGCAATACTGACGAATGACGAGGTCGGATTTGTGAGAGCATGTAACGACAAGATACCAGAAGTGAACCTTATCATGCCAAGAAACGAGATCAAAGCTCTGCTACAACTAGCAATGAACCTGCGGCGCGACCATGGTTATGCCGGGCGTAGATGCCCAAAAAGTGACAGAGCACTACGGTCACCACGACGGCCACGACCAGAAAGACCAAATCGCCCACCACATGAGACCATCAGGAGACCACCAGGAGGGAGACGGAGCAGACCAGGAGAGCAACACACAAAAACCACAGAACCAATGCTTTCGCCCCATCGACTGCCGGGCTGCGCAGGCGCGACCACAAGGCTTCCCCCCATCTATTGACGGCTTCAGGCATGTCGAAACCAAAAAGCAGATCCTGAATGCTATCCGATGCTCTTGACTCCTTAGGGTTTGGACCCCATAATGTGTACCACGCTGTTTCGGGAATTAGCAGTATCTGTCGTATCGGGTCATAAGTGTTATCTACTCCGAAGTCTCTGGAATGCCAGGGCATTGGCAATGAAGAAGCCTCCGTTGATGAAGGCATGTTGGCTGAGGTCATCAGTCCCCTTGTCGGCAGTTTCCACATGGTACTCCTCTGCAAACACTTGGCGTGGACACAAAAGAGGGAACTACTCGCCCGTGCTTCCCAGCCACTGACTACTCACAATCAAGCTGAAAACTTGAAACCTAAAGACTTGACCGAATAGAGGCAGCAGCCCCAAGGCAGCAAAAGGCAGCAAAAGGCACCTGCGAGAACATGATGAGCCTCAGAATGGTACTAGCTCCCGGGTCCACGTTCAACAAGCCACAGCTAGATTCAGTTCTGTCTCAAAAAATGTGGGAGCTGAGGTTCTGACATGTGCTAGTTGATAGCTGTTCTATAGGCGTCTCGTGTCGTAGCAAAACCAATTCGCGGAGGGCTGCTCAGCTTTGCGCCACAAGCTGCTCCCCTCACTCTGTCGTTCGGATGGTCGCAAGCCGCAAGCACAAAACTGTCGAAGGGAGCTTTCTGCAAGGAAGGACAGATTTCGACCAAACACCTCTTTAACCCTACGCCTCTTGGGTTGCGACTTGTTCTCAGTCAAGCCGTAGTCGGTGATGATAGCAGCGAGCGGCTCGGAGGTGCGAATGAAGGCGTCCTTTCGAAGAATGACAATGTGCTAGCGGGTGTCAGTATTTACCTCCGGCAATAGTTGGCTAGCTAGCTCCTTGACCGTGGGCTTGTGAAGTCTTCACAGCTGTGTTTGCCGAGTATTTTACTGTGAAGCCTGGCTCCTATGGCGTTCCCACCATGACATCAAAGCAGTTTCTGCTACGGGGGCCACAACTGCAAGTCCGACGGGAAAGGGGCACTGCCTTCATATTAAGACACTGAAGTACGAAAGCGTGGCTGGGCCAAGACCCTAAGCCCTGCGACGAATCTGGGCCGCCGGGCCGTGTCGATCGAAACGCCGTAGGCACACCGCTCCGGACCACGCTTTTGAAGCTCTTCTATGAGTATCTTCACCTTCGCCCAGCCTGGGCCGAGAAGCGAAGCCTCTGCCGGCCACGGCGATGCGCGCGCCGATGCTTGGCCGCCCGACCTACCTTCCTGTTTGGGTAATGCGCAGCCTCGTCGGGTCTGACCTCACATGGCACTGACCACACACTTTCGCTGTGTCGCGTTACTCTCAGAAGCCCTGAGCAAGCCGCATAGTCAATGTCATAGCCGTGGTCTTGCGCCTTAGCTTTTGGGGATCCCACTTGAAACTTTGCTTAGGCTCAGAACTTCTCCGCAAGCTGCATAGGCTTTGTTGACCCCGAAAGAAAGTGTCCAGTACCTCACAGATGGTGTCTGTCAGAGTCACAGCGGCTCCTGCGCACTTCAACGAACATGCCTTGCGTTCAGCACAGACGTGATGTTCCTCAAGGATGACCTGAACACGGCAAACCGACCCACTTTCCGAGTGACTGAAAAAATCACGAGAGATCGAGCCTGCGCCGAGTATCCACCATGAAAATGCATACGGTCGTGTTCCTGCACTGCTAGCTGCTAGCTTTGAAGCTCGACATCAGCTGTATCAGAGGCGGTCCGGTCCTGTAATTCGAGGTGAAAACCCATTCGCATTTGCAGATTAGATAGTTCGGCCTCGGCAGAGATTCGACTGTTCGACTCTGTGCCAGAAGGCGCAAGACGCTCCGTGACTTAAGGCAGACACGTGCCACCCTCGGGACACCAAAGCAAACCGCAGCTCTTCTTCTTGGAGAGCCCGGTCTTCTCGTCCTTTGGGCCGGTCCGGCACAAGTAGTAACCGCTAGCAGGTCCCATTAGCCTCAGCACAGAGTCTCCGAGACCCGGGCCAAGGCAAAGGCAGAGTGAGCCAGGGGTCCGAAGAGGCTCCTTAGTTTCAACTGGCACTAGCACTTAAAATGATCTCGCTTTGTGGCCTACGCTACTCTGGGGAACCCTTGCCAGGACGACAGCAGCACGTTGGCAAAGGTGAAGTTATTCTTCTCCCTGTAGTGCCTATCATCGCATGGTGGTGTAAACCTCTATAAATCTGTAGACACTCGCTTCCGGAGCCTCAAGGCCTGCTGGGACACGTCGAGTAAGGCTTTCCGAAACCTTGGGCTTTGCCAAAGAAGAGTGAAACTCAGCGAAGCACCGGGTCCAAAGCTGGTCCTGCTCCTGGCGCAAGACTTTCAACTTCAATGCCGGCTGGTACAAAGCTGCGTCCTCCGCAGCTGACAGCAGGCCGGCAATGTACGCCCAGGCCAGCGGGCATCGTTTCAGCATGTCCTGATATATGAAATGTCGGACAACGCGCAACGCGTTGATCAAAATTGTCGGATTCCACTCAGGGCCGCCGCATCGTCTGCAGTCGCCATGGACTCCAGCAGACTTTGCCTTTGAAGGGCACCGCTTCGGGCAGCTCAAGAGAACAGCAGCCACGACATAATCTACACAAGCATGGCGTGTGTGTGTGTGTGTATATATATATATACATATACATATATATACATATATATCTCGCATTTCTCGCATTTGGGGCGTTGTGTCCGATTCGGGCGCGGCCCTTTGGCATGCATCTAATTAGGGAATCCTCGCGCAGAAATCTGGACACGTACTAGTATGCGCTAAGGCTACATATACAAGGCTCGCGGACAGGGAGATGAAACCAGCGCACGCCTGTAACGTGAAAAGCTGTCTCCGTCTCACGAGCGCCATACACGAAACTGGAAAAGTGTGGCGCAGCACGGGCGAAACGTACCCTCAATTCAGCCACAGCTAAACGCCACATGAAAGCTTTACATCGTGCTGCATTCACCGTCTTGCTCCCTGAGCTATCACGACAACATCTAGCCCACAATCATCTTAGCCGTTGCCGCCTGGATCCCAAGGCACAAAACTCATTTCCGTGGTATCCAGTCCCTTCGAGTCGGTCAAAACATGTTTGACACATGACAGCTTGCTCACATGGAGTGGGCGATGAGGATCTCG
This sequence comes from Symbiodinium sp. CCMP2592, assembly GCA_905221615.1. Taxonomy (NCBI): domain Eukaryota; class Dinophyceae; order Suessiales; family Symbiodiniaceae; genus Symbiodinium; species Symbiodinium sp. CCMP2592. The sequence goes on from CAJNDT010000062.1 coordinate 55,129, forward strand.
GGAGCCCAAGCTCCATGTGGTTGTCTTGCAAGTCCACGCCGTACCGCACAAGTCGGCGTCACCCGTGCGCCAGAAATGCTTTCCTTCATGCCCACCCGGTGCCACTGTCACAGCCGCATCTGCCTCCACATTTAGCGTAAAGGCGTGCCTGCTCTCGGTCTCCACGACAACTGACAAGCCTCCACGCATGCACCATGCAGAGTTGTTGGGCGACGTCTGCCCGAACATGTGCGTAGCATTCAGCACCAAGGGTTCCCATGAACCACACCACCGCGCCGTGCTGCAGAATTCGTCGTGCAGCTTTGTGAACAGTAATCTACCGCGACTCTGCAATGGCATTGACCTGTCTTCCGGGGCACCCAAAGTGGGCGACTGCTGTTCGCCCAGTGGTTCCCAACCACCACTCCAGACGGTAGCCAAACCAGGTTCGTCGTGTAACAAGGTATAAAGCAGCTTCCAACGTCGATCCCTGCTGCAGTCATCTTTGTTGTTTGGGTGGCGTGCATGCCCATTCGGGCCATCATGCACGTAACTCGAGACACCTTCATTCGTCGAAAGGAATGTTTTCCCATCTGGGCCATCATGCCTTTCACTCATATCGTTGTGCACCAGGCTATCACCAGCATCCTGCACAGCATGTGGCCTTTCACCACGTCTTCCAGTGGTGAGTCCCACTATGTTTACTGCAACCTCATATGCCCTCATGAACCTGTCAGCTTGCCACCAGCTAGAGGAGTAGTCATAGCAACGAGGAGACCCATCATCTGCTGACCTTGAACCACCAGTGCAGCTACAGAAGTCTGTGTAGCTGGGGAAAATCAGGGTTCCACATCCGGCATCTGTGTAGCTAGGCCACGATGTGTGACCGCAGCTTTGGCAGACGTGCTTCCTCTTCCCACGAGCCATGGGCGATGTTCCGAAGCACTGGGGTCTCCGGCGATGTGCTCGATTCTGTGGGCACTTGATCCGAGACCCTTATACATATATATATATATATATATGGGGGGGGGGTTGCTCCTTATTGTTGGTCCAGCCCTTGACTCGAAAATGCCCTTGTGCTTCGACCTTGCGCGCTCTTGCGCCCAACACGTTTTGAACACATCATTTCCAACTTGAAGCCATTATAAGGCACAAGTTGTCGGCTCGACCCGTGCCATGACTATGCTACTCGTCAAGTCCCCGTACTTGCTTGCAGCAGCTGCGCGATTGTAGGTGAACTCACAACCGCAAGCTTGTACGGCAACGGACTCTACACCAAAATAGACTAGCTTAACCTAGGCAGCTTATATATATATATATATATACATACATACACACACTGCTTATCCCTTGCGCTCGCCCTTGCCCGCACTTGCGCCGCGTGTGTTCCGGAGCAGGTCCTCAACCTGCATCAGAATAGTAAAGTGTGCTGTGAGTCTACGGTCAGGAGCCGCGGGTTTAGAACAACTCATATGTATACATATATATATATATATATATATACATATATATATATATAGGGTCTCGGATCGAAGTCTCGGCACAGCTCGGGACTATAGCCGGCGCACCCCAGTGCCATTTCGTAGGCACGCGCGAGCAGCCATTCCAGCTGCGAAATCCCCACCGTGGCATCGAAGGCTGCGCCAAAGGAGGGCCAAAGCGAGGAAGTCCATCTGGAAGGCACGAGCTGCCGGCCGTTCGGGGCCGAGCCGTGCCATTGCTCTTCTGGAGTCGCATCACTCTGCGCCCTGTTATCGAGAGTTCATGGGCCGTTCGAACAAGGCCAAATGGCAGCAGTCAGGCTCGGAAGGTTATGGTGGCTGGTCGGAGGAGGCCTGGGATTCCTGGCGGCCCAAAGGAGCTGGCAAGAGTGCGGCTTCGCATGCGAGATGGGAGGACGATCGCGAGTGGGCACAACAGGGCTATCCCACGTACACTCGGCCGCATGGGCCACCACTCCGCCAGATGCCAGCGGACGACAAGGCCAAAGAACCCTCTGCTGCAGCTGGACTAGTCAAAGCAGTCCAGAGACTCGTTACTGTTGCGAGGAAGGCAGAAGTGAAGACCAGAAAGGCAGCCGAGGATTGCGAGAAGATCGAGTCCGAATGGACCAGATTTCAGGACGACCTCAAGAAGAAGTTCATCAAAGGGCGAGAACAGCATCGTCAAGACTCGGCCAAGGCCTCCCAAGCCCTCGAGGAGTGCCAGGCAGCCCAGGCTACAGCATTTGCGGAGCTGCAGGAGGCGATGGCCAATCCGGAGAGAATCATCCAACCGAAGGAACCTGCAGTCCCTCCGGAAGTCGACCTGGAATGGGACGCCCTAATGCAAGGAGCGGAAGACAGCGACGAGGAGATGACCTCCGCGGCTGTCGAGCAGGTCCGCAGTCGCCTCAGGGCAGTCATTGCAACCACGCCGCCTCGGAAGCCGGCTGTAGCCCCGCTCACTCCGCTGAAGACGAGCACCGCTCCGAGAAAGGCGTCTACCACACCATTGCTGGAAGCAATGGTGGCTGGAAAGGAGGCACCGGGCTTTGGAACCAGCCAGGGTACGATGACGATGCAGGACCCCTACTTGGTCTCGCCTTCTACGAGGACCTCGGCTCCTACCCCATCCTTGTCTCCGGCGCGAAGGCGATCTCGCTCGACGTCCCGACGGACACCGATCAAGGAGAAAGGTCGGGACCTTCCCCGGCCCACACTTGGTGGTTCCTTGTCCCAGAAGCTCGAGGAGGCCCGGAACGCACCGGCTGTTCACAACCTGGACGAGGACGACGACGACGACATGCCGGTTGGAGACTTGGGCAGAGCCAAGGAGAGCAATGGCCCCCAGGATGGATAGCAGAAGGGGTGGTGCCCACAGCCCATGCCCTGCGGAGATATGAACGGCAGAGAGTGTCTTATGACTCTGCCGATGGAGTTGGAGAGCTTTTTTGGTATGTCTCTCAACCTCCTCAATCAATTCGATTTTGTGGTCATCGGGCCAGTGATGACCTTGGTGGTGATCGGCCTCCTGGCTGGTGTGCGAGCTATATTGGTGAGCCATTTGATCGGTTCGATCAGTGGTGGGCACTTTGTGGCGACCGGTTGGAACAAGTATGGGATGTCATCGATGTCCAGGAGGCAATGGTGGAACGGCTTAGATGTTGGCTTGTATTTGCCTGCGTCGTCCTGGCGCCACTGCTATCTTCCCTGGCTACCTCTTCATCCCTGGCTCTGTGCTCGAGCCTAGTAATCTTCATGGCCGCCTCTGGTAAGTGGCAACGACCATTCGGCCCTACCAGACATGGATGTTGCAGAATGCCTCTTTTCTTGAGACCCCTTCTGGCCTTTGGTCTCCTTCGTGGTGGAGCAGCGGGACCTATGAGAGGTGGACTCAAGGGACGGATCGAGCCACGCTTTCTGGCCCACGATCGGAGTTGGCATGAACAATTGCTTCAGGCTGAGAGCCAAATGATATGGACAACGCCGCTCTTCAGTGTTGGGCAACACCCTGATCGAGTTCATCGGGCTGGCCCTCCTGTGTTTCCTGCGGTAGCGCCTGACCCTATCGATGAGGATGATCCTGAGGAAGAGTGGCCCCCGGGAGATGCTGTTGCTAACCGAGCCAGGCACATATCCATTTGGATCCTCACTCCCATGTCAGAGCCAGAAGTTGTCCAAATTGCCGTCCCCTTCCCAACCACTGTGGAGGCCCTACAGGATGTTGTTCGGGATGTACGCAACGACTCAGCACAGAATTGGTTGGGATATGCTGTCCCGCTTCTCCCTCAAATTCACGATGACTATGCCAGGACGGACCCCCCAGCGATGACTGGGCGAGGCTTATTGGCTTTTCAATCTCCGGAGGAGCAGTATCTTCATCATGCTCGGAGAGATCGCGACAATAGCCCGGCCCAGGTTGCTGCATGGGCCTTTGAGCTCGAAGAAGGCAATTTCAGATTGCGAGCTCCAACTGCTCGTCCTACCCGCCTGTGCTGGCGAGGAGGTAGTGTGCACTCGATTGTGGCTGTAGTCCCCCGACATGGAACTATAGCTGACGAGGCCCGCATTATTTTTCTTGATCTGCGTGGAATTGGTCATTGGCCACAGTGGACAAGTGTGGACGGCCCTCTCTTCCATCCCGGGCGATATATCGAGGACCTGCAGATCGAGCTTGTTGAGGGCTTCTCTGTCGTTGTTCAGGGCGGCAGAGTTCGAGGCTCAGATGGTTATGTAGAGGTCCGTGATGGAGAAGTGCTCGAGATTGTGCTTCGAAATACCGCCAGCATTACCCCCTCGCCGGAGGATGGAAGCACCTCAGGCCATGATGATGACAGCGATCAGGAGGGACGTGATAGCAGCTCTACCTTCGATGCTCTGCCGAATTCCTCTGATCTTTCTGATGATGGTGCCCTGGTCGGACCGGGCCCATGGGGGCCCCCGAGGCCGTCACCAGTGAATGCTCCCAACCGGGAGCGCAGCCCATCGCCGACGAGAAGGCCTGGCGCCTGTGCCTGTGCCCTCCGAGACCAGGTGAATGTGATTTCTTTGGCGGCAGCACTACCGGCACAATCCTTCGACCTCACCAAGGAGTCGCTGCAGTTGCCGGCCGCTCCGCCATCCTGGTCTGCCCATATGAGACCATGGCCTCCTACCTGGCTCCACTTTGACTTAGAACAGCTTCCCCTCAAAAAGGTGACAGCCCAAGCGCCCTGGCCGGAACTCCTTGCACGACACAACCCAGCTGAGCCGCTGGAACTTGAATTGTTCACTGACGGCTCTGCTTCGAAGGATGCCTCAAGGAGTGGCTATGCTGTCACCATCCTCGTTCGGGTCGGCATCTGTGTTGCTGTCCTTGGAGTCATCAGCGACCAACTGATTGGATCCTCGTCCACGGTGTGGCCATTGGAGGCGCCGCCGGCGCTGCGAGCTGAACAAGTTGCAATTGCAGTTGCGATGCTATGGGTCATGCAGTTTCGCACGCTCTTGCCGTGCCTTTCGTGTACGGTCTCCTTTGACTGTCTTGCAGCTGGTTATGCTGCGAGTGGCCGATGGCAAGCACCCGACCAGTTTGGAGAGCAGTGCCACCTGTTCGAATTGTATCTACGGGAACAGCCAGGGCTGGCTCTCCACTTCGCCCACGTAAAGGCCCATGACGACAGCCCATGGAATGAACTCTCTGATGTTCTGGCCAAGGAGGCAGCCCATGGATCGGTGTGCTTTGGGGTTCCACCTACTGAAGTCTGCCGCGAGTTCCAGGACCATGATCTTTCCTGGTTAGCTGTTGAAGCCAGAGCTGCTCACAGCAAGACATACCAGGTACATCATGGCCGCTTGGAATGGGGACCGTGGCAGGATGATGGGTTTCGTTTACGGCCTGACCAACTCATTCCAGTGCAAGGGAAGAGTTGTGGTGATACGGATCGGCCGCGCAGTTTTGAGATTGCGGTTGGAACGCTGAATGTGCAGGGCTTTGGTGACAAGGCATCGTACTTAGAAGCCCAGTTTGACAGCGCAGCGCTCAACATTCTGATGTTTCAGGAGACCAAGTCACCAGTTGGCCTGATCCAAACCAGACGGTACCTCCGACTGCACTCGGCCTCGCTGTCCAAGTGGGGAACTGCCATCTGGATTCACCGACAACTTGGTGCCTTCACGGTCGATGGGAGGCCGGTTGTTGTTGATGAGCATGACTTGGAAGTGCAGGTTGAAGACCCCCGACTCCTGATTCTGAAAGTAAGCCCAGGCCGACTCTGCATTTATATTGTTGCAGCCCACTGCCCCCACGCCTTCAAGGGTGCTGAGAGTGGACAATTCCTTGACCTTCTTGAGCAGGAGTTGGGCAAGATCTGTGGTGCTGATCTGATTATCTGCGGGATCGACTTGAATGGGCGAGTCCCGGCCATGCGTGGGGATGCTACAGGGCCTGTCGAGTGCGGAGTGCCGGATGCCATTGGAAAGCGCTTTGCTCATATCCTCGAAAAATCTAGAATGTGGCTACCATCCACGTACAGGCACATTCACCCTGGAGAGGATAACACTTTTGTCCATGCTTCGGGCACAGAGCACCGCATTGATTATATTGCCATTGGAGGCCGAGCCTCCTGCCTTCGAGCCTGCAGCAGAGTCCTTCTTGACTTTGACACGGGAGCCCCCAGAGAGGATCACAGATTCGTTGGTCTGAATTTGGTGGGGACCCTGGAACGCGAGCCTAATCGCCGCTCACTGTGGCGGCCTGTCTTTGACCGGGCCAAGATTGCTTCGGAGGAGGGACGGCAGATCCTCCTCAGTGCTTGTCGAAACTTTGAGCAACCGCAGTGGGAGGTGTCACCTGATGAGCACTGTCAAAGAATCCAGGACATGTTGCTAGAGACATTGCGGGAGCACTTTACCACAGACAAGACTGGAGCCAGGGCGACCTACATTCCCCAGTCTGTATGGGACCTTCGGGAAACCAAAATCAGACTCAAGAACTCAACGCGTGGCCGACGGAATCTCTGGTCGGACCTTGTTGTTTGGGCTTTCCGACAGTGGCGTACTGGAGTTGATGCTGGTTTTGGCCTCCTAGTCCAGAAACAGGGCCTCCTGTACAAACTCACAGCGGCAGCTGTGCGATTTGCCACAGCACGTATTCGACGTGGTGTTGCGGAAGGGCGACAACAGTTCATCACTGGGATTTTAGGCGAGGGACAATGCAGTGCGGCCCAGCTGCTCCGAAGAGCCAAGGCAGCGGGCTTGGGTGGCGCAAAAGCACGATGCAAGCGCAGGCCGCTCCCCGCTCTCCTTGATCCCAAGTCTGGGCGACCAGTTGGACATCGGGATGGAAAAGACCAAGTTTGGTTGGAATACTTCGGCCAGCAGGAGCAGGGCACCATCCTTGGCACGAAGATTCTTGTGGAGCAGGCTGCGATCCCTATGCCTGCAGATGATGTTGTGTGGGAACTTGAGTTCCTACCGACCCTTGCTGATGTCCAGCGTTTGATGAGGACCACGCCTCGCCACAAATCAGCTGGTTTAGACTTGATCCCTGGAGATGTGTTGGCAACAGCCCATGAGGAGCTAGCTGGACTTCTCCATCCTCTCTACACCAAAGCTATGCTTTGGGCAAAACAACCAACGCAGAGGCGAGGAGGGATTTTGTTCGAAGCATTCAAAAATGCAGGGAGCAGCCAAGATGTGGCAAATTTCCGGAGTTTGTTCGTGAGCAGCTCTATCGGCAAATGCTACCATCGCCTTGTTCGTGACAAAATCCAGCTGCACACTCAGCGTGTATTGCATCCATTGCACTGCGGGCCACGACAACAGGCCCCCGTTCAGTTCCCTGCACTCTACATCCTCTCGCATGTTCGGAGGTGTGTTCGAAAGGGGCTGTGTTATGCAGTGTTATTCTTGGACACAAAGAGTGCATACTATGCTGTCTGCAGAGAGCTAGCGGTTGGAGACATCTGTCGCGACTCTACCGTCATCAAGCTGTTCCAGCGTTTCAATCTGACGCCAGAGGACCTCCAGGAGCTTATGGCTGCGGTTTGCTCAGGAGGGGCCATGGGTGAAGCTGGCGTTCCACCAGCCCTACGACAGGTGATTCGAGACTTGCACTACAACACCTGGTTCACAACGCGGTATGCTGACGGCGAACGCGTCTGCAAAACCTACGCTGGTTCGAGACCTGGTGAAAGCTTCGCTGACACTGTATTTGGATTTGTATATTCGAAGCTTCTATGCTCGATCTATGAATCTGCTGCAGCTGAAGACCTTGCTTTCGCGATCCCCTTTGACCCGGAGACGGGGATTTACAGTGATGGCTCTGCTGGCAATGAGCAAATTTCCTGGGATGGCACGTGGGCAGACGACAGTGCTTTCCTCACGGTTGCTGATGATGCAGATCAGATTGTTCGCAAGGCAATGAGACTTTCGGAGGTCGTGCTTGGATCCTGCCAAAGTGTCGGCCTTACACCGAACATGAAGGTCGGTAAGACAAGCCTCCTCTTGAGGCTGAAGGGTCGTGGCTCTGTGCAGGCTAGGCGAAGATATTTCCCGGATGGTGTCTCAGCCCTTCAGATTGCCAGTCTGAACATTGCAGTTCCCATCGTGCCACAGTATAGACATCTTGGTGGTTACCTTGATGTTAACAATACGATGGTTGTGGAAGCCCGCCACCGTGTTGCTTTGGCTGCCAAAGCCTTTGATGATTCCAGCCGACTCATCCTAAGTCGACGGGACCTCTCCTTGGCTGCGCGTGCAGGAGTCTTCAATATGGTTGTTTCTACGTCGCTGTTCAACCTTGGACTGTGGATCCCTGATGGGAAAGCATGGAAGCTGATGAATAATGCTTACTCCCGGTTGGTCCGGCGACTCCTTGCCTCGGCCTTTAAAGGAGACCGGATTTTCCGTGTTCCCTTACCTGTGGCGCATGTGGCGACAGGCTGTTGGAAGCTTGAACTACTTGCTCGCCGAGCGAGGCTCAGTTTACTCGTCTCCCTTGTCATAGCAAGGCCTGATCTCCTCTGGGCCATCCTTCAGGCCGAAGCGGAATGGCTGGCTGTTGTCCGTGGAGACTTGGAGTGGCTGGTCGGTCCCAACCAGTCAGATTGGCCGCGGCTTGAGGCAGCAGGATGGCCGGAGTGGTTTTCGCTTATCCGCGCCCATACGGCGCGTTTCAAGCGGCGGGTGGCCCTCCGCATGAAAGCTACTCATGCAGAGACCTGCGCCTCTGACATGGAACAAGTCAGTCTCTGGGCCCTCTATAAGGCGCTGCCGGCAGTCAGTGTTGCGAGACCCCAGCGACCCTACTACAAATGCTGGATGTGTGGAGTTGCTTTCGACGCCAGAGCCAAGCTCAGTGTGCACCACTTCAAAACTCACAACCGGGTTGCTGAGTATCGGAGGTTTGCTACTGGGTCGTATTGCTCGGCATGTGGCAAGGAGTTCTGGTCCAATGGGAGACTGGCAGCTCACTTGCGCTCCTCCAAAACCTGTGTAGCGAAACTTCGAGGAAAAGGTGCGGAAGTTCCAATTGAGCCTGGTTTTGGGAGTCGAAGACGACGACAGCAGGATGTGGAGCAGTACACACCTGCTGCCCCTACGAGAACTGGGTCCTCCATTGTTTCCTCTGATGAAGTTTGCTGGGGCCCACATTTGAAGCAGTTCTATCGAGCGATATGTGAGGCTTCCTTGGTCACTGAGGATGAAGACTTCCGTGACGTGATCTGGAGCATTCTGGCAAAGTTTCCCTTGTACCCGGAGGAGATTTGTGATGCATTGTCCTTTGTGATGTCTGAGATGGAGCTCGTGTACGAGAGTGATACGAGGCGACAGTGGAGCAGGGCATGTTTGGATGCAATGCAATCTGCCTGTCGAGCTGTAATGGCAGTAGTCTGGAGCGCTCCGGATGAAACACTGCCACAGCTAGAAAAGAGCCAAACATTCGAGGACTTTAGGACGCTGCTATGCACGATCCAGTGGAACAAGGAAGTTCAGCGAGTGATGTCTTCGCACGGGACCCAACCGCATGCCTTGTTTATCCTGCCTTCTACCTGGGAAGCTGAGTGGGAGAAGTGTAGGGAGGTATTCGGTAGCTCGGCCGTGCTTGACGAGCCACTTGCACTACTGCCAACGGCTTTAAGGGAGCTGTGGCAGGCGATGATTCGAGGACGGGCTGTACAGCTCAGAGCTCCGGAGCAGTTCTGGGGTCGCCCGTTGGCTGGGCCTTTCCAGTCGTTGAGGGAACAACCTTGCAAGTAATTAAGCCGCGCACTTACCTCTGAAGGCACGGAAATGGAAAAATACATATATATATATATTAATAAATAATAAGAAGAATTAGCATGTATGTAGGTATATGTACATACAAACAGGCACATGTAATGGTTGTTCTCCTGCTAAGGAGGCAACCAGAGCTCGGCGGGAGCACTCGCCAGCTCCTCCACTCGGAAAAGCGACTAAGTTGCACCGGCAATACCTGGACCAAACTTTCTTGCAACTCAGATTATGATATTGCCTGTAGTGTTCAACCTTCCCACCCCAGTAGATCCCATCCCTCTTCAAACAGCATCCCTGCGGCCTGCATGTCTGAGGGCATGTGCCCAATGCCAGGAACTTCCTCACAGTCCGTCCATACCTGGTGGCTCCATGTCTCGTGGGCTGTTCCGGAAACGCGCAAATCGCAAGAGCGAGAGGCGCCGACTAGATTGCAAGCACGCAGGGTCTGAGCTCTCCGCCAACTGCGGGTTGGTCCTCGGCCCGGGCTTCGCGCGATTCTCCGATTCTGTGGCTCTGGCTCCCTGCCGGGCCCTGGGGCCAAGGCTGCTTCAGGCTTTGGGAGAGAAGCGCCCAGGACCTTTGGCGGGAGGGGGCGCCAGACTCGGAGGTGAGGTCGCCGGCGCCCTCTCCAGGACCGGGGCGAGAAGATGATGGGCGCCCAGCCGGTGTCGACCTGAGAGAAGAGCTTGGAACCGAACCTGTGACTCCCAGGCATCCCAAGCGGTCGGGATCCGGTCCGCACCTTTTCGTTCTTTCGCTTTCCTTGCCACCCACCCAAAAGGGGATTTGCATTCAGGCTCCGGAGGTCTTGGCGGGCTGCATGAATTCTGGACCCTCTGGCTTAGCGGGCTCCGCCAAAGCAGATGAGGGCAAGAGGACTCTCGTCCATAAAAGTGCAGCCAGCGAACGAGCACGACTCCACCCCTCGATTGAAACTGTACAGGTGCGCCACATTGAATCGGGCGCCGGCGCCTGCGGTCACAAGTCGGACACACTGTTCGTGGCCGATGCCGAGATCCGCAGACCCTACAACTGGATACCAAAACTGGAAGCTCCGAAATGGTGTGGCTGTTGTGCCACAACGAAAAGCAAGATCACCTCCTCTGGATGTCCACAAGTGCCTCTTAGGCAGCTGTGCCCGAAGTCGAAGTCAATCAAACGAAGGAGTGCTCCCATTCCCCACTCAGCTCGTTGAAGTTCAAGTAACACACACCGGGACCAGGCTGTACCGGATCAGGCTTGTCGCTTTGCTGGGCCACTCGCCACACGTAGCCCAGCCGCGTCTCGCACAGGAACTTGAACTGCTCCATCGCATTCTCGTATTGGTCCCTGGTCAAGAAGTCACTGAGCCTCCTGCGACGGGATGACAGCTACATCTATGAGAGCTATAATACACCTTTTCGTTGTGCTCACGACTGAGTTTCTGCCTCTGAAGCCGCTGGCGCACCCGTCGGCGGGCGGCTTGATTCGTGGCGACGCGGAGGGAATGGACTGCCCGGTCCAGAAGCTCGCGGATGGTGTCGCCGGTGGAGTCCTCCAAGCCCGGTGGACCTGATAAGGAAAAAGCTCACGCACCACTCTGCGGCCATGTGCTTTCCCTCCGGGCATGCCACACCTGCCTCGGAGCTCCTCCGAGCTTTCAGAGAATTCGCTGCTGGTTCGTGTCGAAGTTCGAGTCATGGTCAGCGAGACGCTGTCAGCCCCGCAGTCAGACATCTTGGCGAAAGGGTGGTGCGGTTGGTGCGCTTGGTGTGGCTGGGAAACACTCTTTGAGCCCTCGGGGCAACGGGCATTGGAATCGAGGCTGCTCTTGAATGCTTCGCCAAGGGCCCTCTTTGTGCCTGGCCAACAAGGAGAACGGGAAGCGATAGGCCAGGTAGTACCAATCCTAAGCATTCTCACTGCCTCGAATGGCTGCCGAGCACAGTCCGCACGCTTCAGCAGTGCCAAACGTCTGAGGCGGCAGCGCTCATCAGGAAGTCCGTCTCAAGGACCATTTCCTGTCCTGAGGTCGCTCTCAGCCGCGGCTGGGACTTGGACCCTCGGCTGAGAGCCACGCGGTAGGTCCTGTTCATGGTCAGGAGGTACACGGTGCGCACTGCGAGGATGCCCAGAATGCAATCCTCTGAGCGCTGCCCGGCCCAAGCCGGAAGCTACAAGTAGTAGCTTGAAGAGTTTCCGCAGCATGATTCGATCTTAGATGCTTCCGAAGAGTTCTGAGGTCTTCCATGGATCCGAGCGGCCTCAAAGCTCTGGCTGCTCTCGTGCGTCTTCTCTTTTGCTTGGCAGGTCGCCCTCGAATATCTTGGGCCGACGTGAAACTAGCATGTGAAACACGTCAACTCGCTCTTACTGTCTTCCCTTCTTTTGCCTCGGAAGGTGTAAATCAGAGTCCTCGCCTGGGAACGATTGTCTGCTGCGTTCACCCGGGGCAGAAACCAGCTTCTTAACAAGGTCCAGGTTGCTTCTTTCTGGTCTAGTTGAACGGCATACGCCCTGATGGAGGCTCTGACTGTGCCAAGGGAAGGCGGACTCTCCCCCGCGAGCGGGCGCGCACTGGTCTCAGCGTCCAATATGACACTACAGCGGTGGAACGAGGCTCTGGCTTGCAGTGTTGTGCCCCCAACCCGCAAGCCCGCGCAGGGGCCGCCCGTCTGTTGGCTGGAAGCACTGTGTTACCTGCAACACACAATAACTAGAACTTGCCACTCCGCGGGGGCATTGGCATGCGAAGCTTCGGCACATCCGTAGATGCGAGGGCAAGCGTGCGTTCGTATAGTTGTGTTCATCCCCGGTCTGCTGCGCTTCGGGCTCGGAACAGCAGAACTCGATGTTGCCATGCCACGACGCATTACAAGACTATGCTCAAGAAAGCGAAGCATGGTGTAGAGAGAGGAGGCCGATAGACCGAACAGTTTAGGCACTCGTTAAAGCAGCATTAAAGCAGCCAACGCTTGCGAAGGTCAAATTCTTAGCTTCTGCAGTCGGGGCGCGGCATTCAGATCCAGAACAACATCGACCCTCGAGTTGCGATCGGTCAAGGACAGCAACCCGCCCCCAAACTGCCTCTGCAAATGGAGAGCTCTCTCTCTCTCCCCCTCTTCTCGTCTCTTCTCCTGCGTGCAAGGATTGTGGTGTTTTTGGGTGCGAATTCTGCGGAGTCGCGTTCGTGGGCCTGAATCTCTGCAGGAACCCCTAAGAGCTCGGCCCGGGAGACCATCACTTCGTGGGCGCTGATGATGTTGGTCAAGTCCTTGCAGCTACAGAAGCCGCTCGGTGCCACGAGCTCAGCATGTGAGCCCTTCTGGGCACGCCGCATGTTGTATCGGCCGAATTTGCTCCTGCACCAATGCGGCCTATTCGTGTAAGAACTTTAGGTGCAGCAGGCACGGAAGCGGTCCCAAAAGATCTGGGTCATATTGCCATAGCCTCGCCTCGGGAAAATCCGAAGCCCCAGTCACAGGAAGCAGGGAGAAATGATCCGACGAAGCGAGAAATCCTCTGACCTCTGAGCAGCTTGCAGGTGGGACTCCAACCACATGGACAGGCCACGTTTCAGGTCCGGCCTGCGGACCATGGTTGCGCAGAAGCATACAGTAAGCGTCGAGCTAAATAAGGTGAAAAGACCGAGGAGCCAGTGGAAGAGCTGGTCTGCCGAAAACGTGCACGAGAGGCGATTGATGTCCTTGTAGTCTCCTGCTACGCTGAGGCAGATGCGGTGAGAACGCAAGTGGGCCTGTTGATGGGAACGCAAACGAGCCTGCTCAATCAATGCTTGGCAGTGACTCTCTTTCGACATACAGCGTGGTCACACTAGTCGTGTGAATGCCTCAGAACTGCCGAGCAAATCGCGGCGACACAAAGATGGTTGATACGCGGCATCAGTACAAGCCACCCCGAGTACAAACTCTTGGTTATACTCACCTCCAAAAACAACCTCCCCGGCATGTACGCTAGGACTGGGAGCCAACCCTTGGTCCCAAACCGTCCTGCCCAGTCCGGCAGTGGCACGTTTCCTTAGCAAAGCCAAAATTTGAAAACAGAACCTTCCCAAACACGAGCTGAGACCATAGACATGCAGACAGGGTTCGGATGGGGTCCCACGGGACATAGCCGAGCGGATCATCGTGGAAGATGTTTGTTATTGCTCCCTGCCACTGCAAGGGCCGCAAGGGGCACGTTTTCGTTGAGACTTCCCCTGCCCTGGCCTTTGGCGTGGGCCGCTGCACGCTGAGCCCCAGCAGCGTGTGAAGCAAGCCAGCCTGTGAAGGCAATTCGATTCGGCCCGAAACTGAAGCACATCTTGCTACGACTACGTAATTCCAGCAGGCATGACTGACGACTTCCACACTCTGCCACACTGTCAGGAAGACCGATCATGGAACTGTTGGATCACGGGAAAACGCAGCTGCCTGCAGTTGGCGGCGCAATAGCATGGCCCAGCATGCAGGGCCCGAGGAAGCAGGGAGCAGGGGCTTTGGGCTTTGGGTTTCACGGCCCGGACATGACCAGGGCGGAGGCTTGTCTCAGAGATGCTCTTCCGGGAATCCTGTGCTAGGCTTTGAGGAGGCCCGGAAATGGGAGCAGCTTGGGCAAAGGCTCCTCGAGCATCTGGCAGTGTCGGCACGGATTCAATCTACAAATAAGTGATGTGGAGGCTACCGTTGCTGTTGCTGAGCACTGCGTGCGTATTGCCTTCAATAGCCCAGAAAAACACCCATCCATCGGCCCTGTCGTGCTGTGACAAAGGGCGATCTTTGCTGAAGTTGACATGTCAACCCTGCCGCCTTGGACTGCAAGGAACAGATTCCGAGATCCCGCAGCAGAGCTCCATCTTTTGCTCAGGTGCCCCGCGCTTTCTCATGCGGGCTGTTTGGGATCAGACTTGGCTGGGCTTGAATTCGGGGCCCCTTCTGGGGCTTGCATGGCAGGCTCGAGATCCAGTCTCGGCGAAAGTGCCAGCCAGTCAACGGGCAAAACGTCACCCCTCGAATAAAACTGCACAGGTGCGCCACAGATGTGTCGGGCGCTGGCGTCTGCTGCTGCAGCAGGTCTGCCGCGGCTGTTCGCGACCGATGCTGAGAGTTCAGACTAATTTCAGACAAGGTGCTTCACAGCACTTCTTGCAAAACAAAACTGGAAGCTCTGAAATCGTATGGCTGTTGTGCCACAACGAAAAGCAAGATCACCTCCTCTGGATGTCCACAAGTGCCTCTTACGAGGCAGCTGTGCCCGAAGTCAAAGCCAATCAAACGAAGGAGTGCTCCCATTCCCCACTCAGCTCGTTGAAGTTCAAGTAACACACACCGGGACCAGGCTGTACCGGATCAGGCTTATCGCTGTGCTGGGCCACTCGCCACACATAGCCCAGCCGCGTCTCGCACAGGAACTTGAACTGCTGCATTGCATTCTCATATTGGTCCCTGGTCAAGAAGTCACTGAGCCTCCTGCGACGGGATGACAGCTACATCTATGAGAACTATAATATACCTTTTCGTTGTGCTCACGACTGAGTCTCTGCCTCTGAAGCCGCTGGCGGACCCGTCGGCGGGCGGCTTGATTCGTGGCGACGCGGAGGGAATGGACTGCCCGGTCCAGAAGCTCGCGGATGGTGTCGCCGGTGGAGTCCTCCAAGCCCGGTGGACCTGATAAGGAAAAAGCTCACGCACCACTCTGCGGCCATATGCTTTCCCTCCGGGCATGCCACACCTGCCTCGGAGCTCCTCCGAGCTTTCAGAGAATTCGCTGCTGGTTCGTGTCGAAGTTCGTGTCATGGTCAGCGAGACGCTGTCAGCTCCGTAGTCAGACATCTTGGCGAAAGGGTGGTGCGGTTGGTGTGGTTGGTGCTAATGCACGGTGGGTGAAGCCTCTTCGAGCCCTCGCAGCGAAAGCCACATTCCGCGTCACGCCTGAAATGCAACCAAAACCGCGAGCACGACAATAGGACCGGCAGCGAACCAATGTGTGTGAGCAGGACAGCAAACTGCCCTTCTATCCAGAATCCCTGATGCAAGGGTTCGAAAGGCGTCCGAAGAGCGTCCCTTTATGACAGGCACCTTCAACCAAAGCCTAGACTCTAGACCCTGAAGCTTCCAGACTATCCCACATGCTGTACACTTCGAGAGTTCGCCATTGATGGGTCAGGCATGGCTTCCATCTTCCCTCCAACCCTTCTACATCAGGGCTTGCCGTGCTGAAGTTGGGGGCATAGCTGGCATAGCTCCATCTTTTGCTCAGGTGCCCCGCGCTTTCTCATGCGGGCTGTTTGGGATCAGACTTGGCTGGGCTTGAATTCGGGGCCCCTTCTGGGGCTTGCATGGCAGGCTCGAGATCCAGTCTCGGCGAAAGTGCCAGCCGGTCAACGGGCCACAGATGTGTCGGGCGCTGGCGTCTGCTGCTGCAGCAGGTCTGACGCGGCTGTTCGCGACCGATGCTGAGAGTTCAGACTAATTTCAGACAAGGTGCTTCATAGCACTTCTTGCAAAACAAAACTGGAAGCTCTGAAATCGTATGGCTGTTGTGCCACAACGAAAAGCAAGATCACCTCCTCTGGATGTCCACAAGTGCCTCTTACGAGGCAGCTGTGCCCGAAGTCAAAGCCAATCAAACGAAGGAGTGCTCCCATTCCCCACTCAGCTCGTTGAAGTTCAAGTAACACACACCGGGACCAGGCTGTACCGGATCAGGCTTATCGCTGTGCTGGGCCACTCGCCACACATAGCCCAGCCGCGTCTCGCACAGGAACTTGAACTGCTGCATTGCATTCTCATATTGGTCCCTGGTCAAGAAGTCACTGAGCCTCCTGCGACGGGATGACAGCTACATCTATGAGAACTATAATACACCTTTTCGTTGTGCTCACGACTGAGTCTCTGCCTCTGAAGCCGCTGGCGGACCCGTCGGCGGGCGGCTTGATTCGTGGCGACGCGGAGGGAATGGACTGCCCGGTCCAGAAGCTCGCGGATGGTGTCGCCGGTGGAGTCCTCCAAGCCCGGTGGACCTGATAAGGAAAAAGCTCACGCACCACTCTGCGGCCATGTGCTTTCCCTCCCGGCATGCCACACCTGCCTCGGAGCTCCTCCGAGCTTTCAGAGAATTCGCTGCTGGTTCGTGTCGAAGTTCGTGTCATGGTCAGCGAGACGCTGTCAGCTCCGTAGTCAGACATCTTGGCGAAAGGGTGGTGCGGTTGGTGTGGTTGGTGCTGATGCACGGTGGGTGAAGCCTCTTCGAGCCCCCGCAGCGAAAGCCACATTCCGGGTCACGCCTGAAATGCAACCAAAACCGCGAGCACGACAATAGGACCGGCAGCGAACCAATGTGTGTGAGCAGGACAGCAAACTGCCCTTCTATCCAGAATCCCTGATGCAAGGGTTCGAAAGGCGTCCGAAGAGCGTCCCTTTATGACAGGCACCTTCAACCAAAGCCTAGACTCTAGACCCTGAAGCTTCCAGACTATCCCACATGCTGTACACTTCGAGAGTTCGCCATTGATGGGTCAGGCATGGCTTCCATCTTCCCTCCAACCCTTCTACATCAGGGCTTGCCGTGCTGAAGTTGGGGGCATAGCTGGCATAGCTCCATCTTTTGCTCAGGTGCCCCGCGCTTTCTCATGCGGGCTGTTTGGGATCAGACTTGGCTGGGCTTGAATTCGGGGCCCCTTCTGGGGCTTGCATGGCAGGCTCGAGATCCAGTCTCGGCGAAAGTGCCAGCCAGTCAACGGGCAAAACGTCACCCCTCGAATAAAACTGCACAGGTGCGCCACAGATGTGTCGGGCGCTGGCGTCTGCTGCTGCAGCAGGTCTGCCGCGGCTGTTCGCGACCGATGCTGAGAGTTCAGACTAATTTCAGACAAGGTGCTTCATAGCACTTCTTGCAAAACAAAACTGGAAGCTCTGAAATCGTATGGCTGTTGTGCCACAACGAAAAGCAAGATCACCTCCTCTGGATGTCCACAAGTGCCTCTTGCGAGGCAGCTGTGCCCGAAGTCAAAGCCAATCAAACGAAGGAGTGCTCCCATTCCCCACTCAGCTCGTTGAAGTTCAAGTAACACACACCGGGACCAGGCTGTACCGGATCAGGCTTATCGCTGTGCTGGGCCACTCGCCACACATAGCCCAGCCGCGTCTCGCACAGGAACTTGAACTGCTGCATTGCATTCTCATATTGGTCCCTGGTCAAGAAGTCACTGAGCCTCCTGCGACGGGATGACAGCTACATCTATGAGAGCTATAATATACTTTTTCGTTGTGCTCACGACTGAGTCTCTGCCTCTGAAGCCGCTGGCGGACCCGTCGGCGGGCGGCTTGATTCGTGGCGACGCGGAGGGAATGGACTGCCCGGTCCAGAAGCTCGCGGATGGTGTCGCCGGTGGAGTCCTCCAAGCCCGGTGGACCTGATAAGGAAAAAGCTCACGCACCACTCTGCGGCCATGTGCTTTCCCTCCCGGCATGCCACACCTGCCTCGGAGCTCCTCCGAGCTTTCAGAGAATTCGCTGCTGGTTCGTGTCGAAGTTCGTGTCATGGTCAGCGAGACGCTGTCAGCTCCGTAGTCAGACATCTTGGCGAAAGGGTGGTGCGGTTGGTGTGGTTGGTGCTGATGCACGGTGGGTGAAGCCTCTTCGAGCCCTCGCAGCGAAAGCCACATTCCGGGTCACGCCTGAAATGCAACCAAAACCGCGAGCACGACAATAGGACCGGCAGCGAACCAATGTGTGTGAGCAGGACAGCAAACTGCCCTTCTATCCAGAATCCCTGATGCAAGGGTTCGAAAGCGCGTCCGAAGAGCGTCCCTTGATGACAGGCACCTTCAACCAAAGCCTAGACTCTAGACCCTGAAGCTTCCAGACTATCCCACATGCTGTACACTTCGAGAGTTCGCCATTGATGGGTCAGGCATGGCTTCCATCTTCCCTCCAACCCTTCTACATCAGCGCTTGCCGTGCTGAAGTTGGGGGCATAGCTGGCATAGCTCCATCTTTTGCTCAGGTGCCCCGCGCTTTCTCATGCGGGCTGTTTGGGATCAGACTTGGCTGGGCTTGAATTCGGGGCCCCTTCTGGGGCTTGCATGGCAGGCTCGAGATCCAGTCTCGGCGAAAGTGCCAGCCGTCAACGGGCAAAACGTCACCCCTCGAATAAAACTGCACAGGTGCGCCACAGATGTGTCGGGCGCTGGCGTCTGCTGCTGCAGCAGGTCTGCCGCGGCTGTTCGCGACCGATGCTGAGAGTTCAGACTAATTTCAGACAAGGTGCTTCATAGCACTTCTTGCAAAACAAAACTGGAAGCTCTGAAATCGTATGGCTGTTGTGCCACAACGAAAAGCAAGATCACCTCCTCTGGATGTCCACAAGTGCCTCTTACGAGGCAGCTGTGCCCGAAGTCAAAGCCAATCAAACGAAGGAGTGCTCCCATTCCCCACTCAGCTCGTTGAAGTTCAAGTAACACACACCGGGACCAGGCTGTACCGGATCAGGCTTGTCGCTTTGCTGGGCCACTCGCCACACATAGCCCAGCCGCGTCTCGCACAGGAACTTGAACTGCTCCATCGCATTCTCATATTGGTCCCTGGTCAAGAAGTCACTGAGCCTCCTGCGACGGGATGACAGCTACATCTATGAGAGCTATAATATACTTTCTCGTTGTGCTCACGACTGAGTCTCTGCCTCTGAAGCCGCTGGCGGACCCGTCGGCGGGCGGCTTGATTCGTGGCGACGCGGAGGGAATGGACTGCCCGGTCCAGAAGCTCGCGGATGGTGTCGCCGGTGGAGTCCTCCAAGCCCGGTGGACCTGATAAGGAAAAAGCTCACGCACCACTCTGCGGCCATGTGCTTTCCCTCCCGGCATGCCACACCTGCCTCGGAGCTCCTCCGAGCTTTCAGAGAATTCGCTGCTGGTTCGTGTCGAAGTTCGTGTCATGGTCAGCGAGACGCTGTCAGCTCCGTAGTCAGACATCTTGGCGAAAGGGTGGTGCGGTTGGTGTGGTTGGTGCTGATGCACGGTGGGTGAAGCCTCTTCGAGCCCTCGCAGCGAAAGCCACATTCCGGGTCACGCCTGAAATGCAACCAAAACCGCGAGCACGACAATAGGACCGGCAGCGAACCAATGTGTGTGAGCAGGACAGCAAACTGCCCTTCTATCCAGAATCCCTGATGCAAGGGTTCGAAAGGCGTCCGAAGAGCGTCCCTTTATGACAGGCACCTTCAACCAAAGCCTAGACTCTAGACCCTGAAGCTTCCAGACTATCCCACATGCTGTACACTTCGAGAGTTCGCCATTGATGGGTCAGGCATGGCTTCCATCTTCCCTCCAACCCTTCTACATCAGCGCTTGCCGTGCTGAAGTTGGGGGCATAGCTGGCATAGCTCCATCTTTTGCTCAGGTGCCCCGCGCTTTCTCATGCGGGCTGTTTGGGATCAGACTTGGCTGGGCTTGAATTCGGGGCCCCTTCTGGGGCTTGCATGGCAGGCTCGAGATCCAGTCTCGGCGAAAGTGCCAGCCGGTCAACGGGCCACAGATGTGTCGGGCGCTGGCGTCTGCTGCTGCAGCAGGTCTGACGCGGCTGTTCGCGACCGATGCTGAGAGTTCAGACTAATTTCAGACAAGGTGCTTCATAGCACTTCTTGCAAAACAAAACTGGAAGCTCTGAAATCGTATGGCTGTTGTGCCACAACGAAAAGCAAGATCACCTCCTCTGGATGTCCACAAGTGCCTCTTGCGAGGCAGCTGTGCCCGAAGTCAAAGCCAATCAAACGAAGGAGTGCTCCCATTCCCCACTCAGCTCGTTGAAGTTCAAGTAACACCCACCGGGACCAGGCTGTACCGGATCAGGCTTATCGCTGTGCTGGGCCACTCGCCACACATAGCCCAGCCGCGTCTCGCACAGGAACTTGAACTGCTGCATCGCATTCTCATATTGGTCCCTGGTCAAGAAGTCACTGAGCCTCCTGCGACGGGATGACAGCTACATCTATGAGAGCTATAATATACTTTTTCGTTGTGCTCACGACTGAGTCTCTGCCTCTGAAGCCGCTGGCGGACCCGTCGGCGGGCGGCTTGATTCGTGGCGACGCGGAGGGAATGGACTGCCCGGTCCAGAAGCTCGCGGATGGTGTCGCCGGTGGAGTCCTCCAAGCCCGGTGGACCTGATAAGGAAAAAGCTCACGCACCACTCTGCGGTCATGTGCTTTATCGTTCTACAAACCACTCCTCGTGTCACCCGTTACAGTATTAATTAGCAATGAAACTTTGTTTCTTACAGCCCCAGGTGTTTGCAATTTTGCAGTGCTTCTAGGGACCAGGGTGCCTGGCACAGCAAAGCTTTACCATATCGCTGTCACGCTGCCAGAAGAAACCCTAGGCCGAGATGCTGGAAACCAGTGCTTGCAGCTACGAAGGATGAAAGGGAAAAGCACTTCTGAACGCAAGGGAACACGTGCTGAACAGCATGATTTGCAAGTAGCTGCCAAACCTCTCTGAACTGGGCTACTGAGGGCCAAACCGACTCGTGCACCGATGATCTTTCTTCTTTGAGCAAGTGAGTGTTTGCTGATACGCGTTTGGAATGCAACCTCATAGGGAGAATCTCATGTTTTCCCTTCTCGTCCTTTACGATTTTGATACTGTTGAGGGTCAACGCAACTCGTAAGTGCACTCCGCGAGGTCTTGCTGTGGAGAACGACCTCATCTTGCCCTGCCAAATTGCACCATTCTTGCAGCTCACGGCATGTGATGGCAAAAAGATGCAAGAGTAAGCATGAGATCAGATGGAACAGAGGATGTTTATATTATATCTATATCTGATATTTCTTTGCATGTTCATTCAAAGACGTGTCTGAGGCAGCCGCCTGGCATCAAGCCGCAAGGGCCGCAGCCGGAGCCACGGGGAGCCGGTCCGGCAACGAAGCCTCCGTTCAGAGCTCCTGCGAGGAGTTTGCGGTTTCGGCCTTTGGGTTCAGGGCTTGAGGGTTTTGGGGTGAGGTGCGACAGAACCAACCCAAAGACTGTCCTGCAAGCTGCATCGCACCTCCGGAAAAGGCTGACACTTGTGCCAAAGGCGCTCGACTCCAGTGGTCGACTCAGAAACCTCTTCGACACGGTGGCCTCCTCCCTTGCCCTTGTCGCCTCTTTTGCCCTTTCCACCCTTGCCGCCTGCGGCGCTAAGGAGATCAAACCAGATGTAACGGAAAGATTGTGCATGCTCTGCGTCCGCCTCTTCTCCGTTTCCCGGATCTCCTTTGCCACCTGCACAACCATGACAGCCGGGATCAGGGATTCGGGTTTCACGCGCTTGAAGCACAGGATGCCTGGTGCAGGTCCAGATCCTCCAGCGACGCGGATGGCCTTGGGCTTGCCCGCGCGCTCGTTCAGGCCTTCGTCGAAAGTGACCTGGCGCTGCCGTGATACTAGACAAGAGCCCTCCAAATTTAGGCCCAGAATGAACATGTGGTGTTTCAACACCCCTTGAGGTTGACATTGCAACACACATGTTTCCTGAGGAAAACAGAACGAGGCGACACAAACGCCAGGGCAAGCAAGCAAAACCCCAAATGCCTTGTCTCCAGCCTGCAGTGTTCCACCCATAACATCCATGCCCAGAACGAAGAGGTCCTCGCAAGCATTCTGAAGATACTTCCGCGACAAAACAAGCAGAGCATGCTGGCACTTGTAGCAATGGGAGCAGGTCCGTGCTGGTTCCAGTGGGAACGATGAATCCGAAGCCCTGCAGGCACGCTTGCGTGGGGAGTCGTGGCGCTTGCTCTCTCTTGCGGTCTGCACGGCAGGCCTTTGCAGCGTCATACTTCTTCACAACACCGGTCAAGGCCATGATGGCCGAAATCGTTCGAAATCAGCTGATTGCAGCGAGTCAGCTGTGAGCAAACAATGCAGCATGTCCCTTCTGGTGAAGCCCGAGTGGATAAGTTGTTCTTGCAAGTCAAACCATCCATCACTCGCAGCAACTCATGCACCCCTTTTTGCTCTAGAATCGATCTCCGTCGCAGACAGAGGGTGGTGAGGTTGAAAGCGAAGAGAAGTCGAGCAGTCCCACCAAAACAAGTCAGATTAGCAATCTGTGATACGTGCATCTTGTGGCTGTGAAGAAGCTCCAACAACCAGCCTTTCCGAGCCCTTAAACAAAAAGGCGGGAAAGCTCGTCTGCAGCCTTGGTGTCATCTCGACCAGACAAGGCATTCCGTACAGCTGAACCCGGCAGCCTGGAAGCCCTGCCGCTTCTGCGGCTTGTGTCGCATAGCTCCCAAAGTCATAGAGCTAAAGCGCTGCAAGTTCAGTTTTGGCTAGGCCAGGGCTGGCAAGTCTTGCCTTCCAGGTACACAGGTCCAACTGCAAGGAGGGGCATTTTCACACGAGACCTCCTCGGGAATTCGTAGTCAATGCCTTGCGTCCATTTTCTGGGACGACTGCTTCAGTACCGAAGATATCTGAACATGACTTGGCCATTCCCAAAGCGGTTTCGCAAGCGGAGCCGGCCGCTGACGAACATATTCTCATGATACGAGTCCTGCAGTCCTCTCCACCCTCAGCAAATACATTCTCGTCTTGAGAAACTGATGGGTCGAAAAAGATGTTGCAGGAATCAATTCATGTCACAGAGGTGCAGATCTGTGCCAGGGGCCGCCCAGAAGCTATCGACAAATGCGAGTCCGCACTGAAACAACAAAGTCATACAAAGTTCCCCGACATCGCTGCTGTGATTTGAAGCAAGTCACGACGGGAACTCCAGCGATGAAATGGCATGTAGGTCGGTCTGATGGCAGCTCTTGAAACACAAGTAACACAAGTCGCAGTGTTTGTTGTCACTTGTGCTTCTTGCTGCCGCTTAGCAGAATGGCTTGTGTCTCAAGCATGCTGCCAACGAAAATTCTCAAGCCGTAGGCGCTGGTAAGACCTTCAGGTTCAGGCAGCATGCGAAAGCTTCTGAACCCAAAATTCGCGAAGCTGAGAAGCAACCGCATGCCCTTCTCCTCGTCTTCTCCGCGGCCCGGGCGTGGTTTTCTCATCTGCTAGCGCGCTGCCTGCCTCCACCTGCGAGGAACCGACCCGAGCCCAGAGAAACCCAAGCAGCCGAGCTGAGCCGTTTATCAGAGGCCGCTGAGCGCGTGCGATCGCTGTGATGTGCTGTGAGGTGCCAGACTGCGGCCGGTGAAGCCGCGCCTTTGCCGCCTTTGGCCTTGCCTTTGCCGTTGCAACCCTGCGCTTGAGCACATGTGGGGCAGACATGAGGACATGCATGGAAATGCAACCGCTTGAGACAGTTGTCCATGAATTCGGAGCCTTGCCCTTGGCTTGCCCTTTGCCACCACCTGTGTCGCAGGGCACATCGCGTCGTCATGCGTCGTCGCTCATCCTCTCGGCGTCTTGGGGAGGCGAGAAAAGGAGAGTCCCGTCCCGCCTTGCTTGCCGGCTCGTTTTCGCTCCCGCCTCTGAGGGTGATGCCAGCGAAGGATGTCGAGACGCCACTGCAAACCGAGTTCCGCGCCTTTCCTCGCCTTCGTCGCCCCACACCTCCTCTCCTCCCATGTTCGTGGAGCCTCGCAGCGGCAAGAAAGACACCCCCGTGCACCTTCCCCCGGTGCTGCTGCCTGTGCGGGTTGCCGGGATTCGTCCTCGAAAGCGGCGGCTCCTGAGTGATCCGCACGGTGATCAGCGTCGTCAGGTGCAATCTCTCGGGAGCCAACAGCCAGTGGTCCATCTCGGGATCTCGGCCACCACCCTTCTCGTTCTTCTTGGGACCTAGACTTTTAACAAAGTGTAGGACTTTAGGAACAAATGGGTCAGAGGCATCAGGAGGTATCAGGAGGCTGAGAGGTCTCAAAGTCCAAGTTGTCGCGACTTTGGCTCGAACTCGGCTGCTGGCCCGAGCTTTCCGCGAGCCTCGGGGAGCGGCTTGGGCCCGCCGCCATGCCCCGACCCACCGGAAGCGGCTGCTGATCGCCACCTGCAGCTCGCGTCGCTTCTGGGGAGGAAGCCTCAGCCAAGTGTCGCGTGCCTTCGCTGTGGCCCCTCCCACCGGAAGAAAAAGAGGCCTGCTGCCTGCGGCTCAAGAGCTGAAGAGAGCGAGAGAGAGAGATAGACAGACGCCCACATGTCCACCACCACCGCTACGGCTGCATCCTTACACCTCTATTTGGGCTCTAGCATGGTTTTCAGCAATTTCAGGCATGCGGCATCACTTGCTGCTTCATGACATCCTTGGGCTGCCAGCCACCTGAAGGAGTGCGGTTTTGAAAAGCGGGCACTTGCTTGAAGCTTGCGCGCGCCTCTGTGGCCCTTGCCCTGCGACTCTGTCTTCTCGCCCCACTTCTGCTGCTGCATATCCTGGGCGGCTCGGCAAAGCATCTCTGGGAACAAGATATTCAGCTCTTCGCAGGGAAACTGGGCTCACAGACTGCACGCTCGCCAAAAAGGTTGAAGAATGCATTTGAGGCCTCCTTGCCCTTGCCGTTGCTGGGACCGTTGAAGCTTCCAGCCTGAAGCACAGGCCGGCTGGCATGCATCGAAGCTCATGAAGCTTGCTCTCATCGCCGCATCGCTCGTCCAGGCCGGCCTCCTGAGTCGTGTCCAGGGCGGGCATCGGGCCGGACCTCTACAGCGACGATTGCTTGCAAGCAAGTCTGTCTCTGTGCCATTGCACATCCTCAGCCTCCCACAGCTGATTCATCTCCTCATTGTGACGGCTCTCAGGGACGCCACCACCCCCAACCCAGATACCCCAGCACCAAGGAAGCAAAAAAAACCCTCACAGCCCTCACACGCAGTCCTGGTCCAAGCCGACGGAGTCCTAGCAAGACAAGGGCCGTGCATCCGCATCGCTCGCTCCACGCTCCGCAAAGTTCTCCGGAAAAAAATGGTAAACGGGGTTTCTCGGGTGTGGCGGCTCATTCGGTTTTATATTGCAATCCATATTTCATGGGGTAACCCTTATCTCATCCGTTTTTCATATTTAAGGCTCTTTCGTTTGTTATAATCATAAAGCCACATTTTGAGACACTTATTTGTTTTTTTGACAATTTAGTTCTAGGGTTTATTTTCTCACCTTCTTCACTTTTGTAAACTAATTTTTGTCTTGAAGTGCATTTTAGAATAATTCACCATAATTACATCGCCTTCTTCATTTTTAGCCATTATCATTACCTCATTCGTTTTACATGATCATCAGAATTTTATCTAATATTCATACACCACCTCATTCGTTTTAAATTACGTACCTCATTCATTTTCGGTTTTTTGTTTTGCCTTATTCGTTTTCAAAACCCTTAAAATTCGGCGGGGTTTCTCCGTTCACACGCTCACCTCATTTGTTTTGTTCATCTCATTGTCCGTTTTTTATCTCATTGTCTCATTGTCACCTCATTCGTTTCTTCATCTCATTGTTTACCTGTTCTGTTTTTTCACTCACCCCAGTCCCGGTGCTTCGCTTGAAGTACTCACGTCACCTCTCACATTTCCATTTTTCCACCTAATACTTTTTCATTACGTTTTGTTCTTGTCCTCTCATTCGTTATTTTCCACTTTTTGTTTCGGGTATTCTTCCCTTTACTTTGGTTCATCGATTATACCATAATATTGCCAGTTTTTATTTTAGACAGTGTTCGGAGTTTGGATCTTAGTGGGGTTTTGTGGGCGGTTGTTTAGATTTGTTTGGTTCATTAAGATCACTAACAATTGATTATATTTAGATTGCTAGTAAATTATCATTGTTGTATGGTCTTTAGAAGTTCCTCTAGGAACTGTACCTGCTTCTTTGATTTAACATGTCTTGATATACTATATTGTTTGATGTCTCGCTTACAAACTGGACAATACTCATAGGTTTCACGTTTTTCTTTCGCTTTACTCAACAATTCCTCTTTGTTCTCTTGATAGTACTGTGTATATTTCTCACTCAATTGTTCTTTGTGCTTTTGACGGCATCTATACTTAGTATCAAGTAAACCAAGCAGTGAAAGAGAGCAAGAACAAGACAAGCAAGAAACACAGAAACCACTATTAAGAAGGATGTTAGACAGTATGTTTGATATTGATGGAGGTAGCGTTCCATCTTCCAGACTAGTACGTAGCGCATCTGAGAGTAATCAACCAGTAAAAGACAAGAAGATAAACACACCAGCAGTTATCAGATCATCATCATCGTCACGAAGCTCACGAGGATCGGATAATCGCCCAGTGTTATTGCCAGTTGAAACACAACCCACACCACCACTAAGTATACATTCAACTCCACCACCAAGTGTATCGCCACCAGGAAGCATAAGAAGCTCACGCTCAAATACAGTAGAATATATACCTAGTTCCAGTTCAAACAGAACAGTGCAATATATAAGCTCAGGAAGTTCACGACGAACATCACACGTATCAATATCCTCATGATTAATAATCTAAGTATTTATAATGGTACAAATAGTAATTAAGAGAAGTAGTAATAAGGATAAGAAATTTGAAGCAAGAATAGACGACAGAAAAACTGTTTTATTCGGTGCTAAAGGCTATGACCATTTCACGGAAGGACATCTGGACAACAAACGAAGACAAAGTTATGTGGCAAGACATGGAAGCGGTAATCAAGATTGGAAAGATTATGAAACGGCTGGGTTTTGGTCGTACCATCGTCTTTGGAGGAAGCCTACTTCTAAAGAGGCGATAAACAGTATTGAACGAGACTTTCCAAAGTTACGAGAAACAATAAATAAATGAATATTTACTTTAAAGATTTTTAGTTTTAGAAACCAAAAATACTTAAAGAAATATTCACATTTATATTTAACAATGAGTAGCTATTGTGTTGGTAATGATGGAATACATACTCAAACAAGTTCAGATGTATTTGACATGATCTGGACCAGTATAGGAGCAAATGAAGAACCCTAAGTAAAATCACAGAAGGACAAAAACCAAGAACATAATGATAGACTAAATAAACTAAACAGGGAAAACTGTTATTCTAAGAAATATTTTGAAGACAATGATAAAGCTTTTGAGTGTGATAGATGTGAATGTATTATTAGTAGTTCAACTAACAAGTCAAAGCATATGAACACAAACTAATGTAACAGGCTGTATGAAGAAAGACAAGAAAGATATATGGAAGACAAAAATTAGGAACGTATTGTATGGTACTTAAAACATAATGCTACCTTTTCTATTTGATATACATTATGAATAAACAACAGGATGAAATTCCGGAGAGAATATATTATGAGCTTGAGCGTGGTTATGGTTCTGTTCGTAGTCTTTATGAAGAAGCAAGTAAAGATGGTTCAGGTGCTAAGGTCTCAATTATGTAAAAGACTGGGTTAAAAACAAACAATAAATCAAAGAAGAAATTACAAGAAGCATAACAATTCTTCAGCACCGTACCCTAAGGCAGTTTATCAGTTGGACATCATGGACATGGTAAGCTTAATGAAGGACACTGACACCTTTAAGGAAGAGTATACAAGGTATGCTTTATTGTGTATTGACATTTTTAATAAGAACATGCACATTGTACCCATGCAAAACAGAGACGGTGAAACGGTTTTTGATGCATATATGGAATGCTTTAAGGTTTTAGGATATGCACAGTCAGTTTATACCGATGATAACGGTGCATTTAACTGTAACAGTTACAAGACTGGTTGAAGGGCGAGGGCATAAATCATGTAGTAACTGTGACACATGCTAACGTAGCGGAGAGAGCCATCAGGACAATCCAAAAGATGATCGGAGACAGGGCATTAGTGACTAAATGTGCGTGGACAATTTTAGTAAAACCAGTGCTTGATAAGTACAATAAAACCATGATGGAAGGAAAAGTATTTAAGAACATATCCTAAAGTTGAAGCTGGTGATAAAGTTAAGATCTTTGTAAAAAGAAAAGGTAACTACACGTCAAGAAAAGAGACGAGAAACTAATGGAGTGAAAGAACTTATGAGGTTAAGGAGGTAGGACGAGATACACAATTAAACAAGCATTACATTTTGGAGGGATCTAGTATCACGTATAACAGACATGAAATTTATTAGTGGGCTGAGAAAGTACTGAAAGACAAAACGCCTTAGTATACTAAGTGAAAGAATGAGTATATTTAAGTATGAGCATTGCCATGTGTGTAAATGTGTCGAACGAAATAGAAAAGCTATTCTTAATCAAATATTAGCTGAAGATACAGCAAATGAAATAGTTAGTTATATACAGCGTAACAAATGTGAGAGATTAAAGCGTCATGACAATAACTTTGGTGTTTATTATGCAAGATTTGATGCGTGGGGATTTGTTCTTGATGATGTTCCTTGTCGCTCACCCCACCGAGCTATGTTGGGTAATGATGTGATTGCCCTCAACAGACTCGATACGCTCTCTCCTTCACATCCACGTACAAGCACTACTCCCAGGGCAGGCAGATCCAGAGCTCGCTTGTTTTCCACCTTCGCGGCCAGCGATGGATCGTCTGTGCTCGGGATGGCTCTGTTCCTCAGAAAGGTCACAGAAGACGAAAGCTATTTCAGCTATCGGCAATGCTTTCTAGAGCTTGTGCTCATTCTTGAGCCAAAGTTGCATGGGCGGCATATGATAAAGTGGTTCGGCACTGTGCAATGCGTAGCATGCCCACAGGCCTACACCTAGAGATGGAGTGCGCGAAGCGTGCCTCCACTCTTGACCTATACAAGGCCTCACTCATAGCTCTTATCGTGACACCATAGAACTTGACTAGGCATCGCAGTCCGTTCGCACCCCCCATGAGTGGCGTCTCCGACGCTACTCACCCGGAAGATGCCGCGATAGGAACACTAGGGATTGATCCGCCGCAACTTCGAAATATTGAATCAGAGCCTTTCATCCCAATTAGAAATGGCGTGACACTCATCTTACGTCAGTGACGATCCCCTGAAATGACAAACGAATCAGGCGTCACCGAAGACAAGGCATTCGCAGTGAAGATCACGAGCGAAGCGCAGAGGTCACGTACTGAACGAGGTGGCCGGTCACGTGTTGTGCTGCATCCATCTGCGAGTCGATGCAGGATCACGTTCCCAAGCCCTGAGGTTATCCTCTGGGTTTGGGGCCCTATGCTTCCCCTTGTCTTTGCCCTTGTTTCTGCCCTTCCCGACAATGTAGTCATGGTAGGAGTTGGCATTCCAGCCTCCATGCCTTTCACTTCGCTCACGGGTTCTTGGGGCAGCCTTGGCTTTGGCAGCGCGTTCAGTCTCTTCTGCCGTGACAGGTGTGTCCATGATGGAGGTCTGTCCACGCGGAAGATACTCATCAGCTGAAATTTATTTTCCAACGAAACTTCCGTTAGCGCGCGTTTGGGGAACCCTAACTGCGCTGCAGAGGAACCCTGTGCAAAACACTCTCTTTTTTCTCCTAGCGGACATGGGGGGTCAGTTCGGGCCCGATCTTCGGGCACTGACGAAACGATGCCACTGGCATTTCAGTCCAAAACTCGACCGCTGGTCGATGGTAAGGCGAACGACTGGTTCACCCCCCCCCTACCAGGGAATAACCCGTACCACGGGGAGATAAAGTGAAACATTCTAGGACCTACTGGGTCACTGCAGCTACCAGTTGCTACTCTGTAGTTGCACGGCCTACGGCCTATGTACAAAAGCGCACTCTGTGCTGACGTCTCTCTGCGGGAGAAAACATAGGAGCGCTGCTCCTGGCAGCTCTGCTGCCGAAGCGGTGTCCCGGACCCCGCATACTATACAGGGTGTGGTGGGTGGGACAAAAACTTTTTGGATCACAGATCCAACTCCAAGCCGAAAGCTGCACGGCAAAGTTTGTCTAGTGTCACTCACACACAAGTGAAAACACTGTTTTCCTTTTTCGACAAACTTTGTCTACACTTTCGGCGGAAAATAAAACCCATTCACGCACGCATGATGGATGCTTATTTTCCAACGAAACTTCCGTTAGCGCGCGTTTGGGAAACCCTAACTGCGCTGCAGAGGAACCCTGTGCAAAACACTCTCTTTTTTCTCCTAGCGGACATGGGGGGTCAGTTCGGGCCCGATCTTCGGGCACTGACGAAACGATGCCACTGGCATTTCAGTCCAAAACTCGACCGCTGGTCGATGGTAAGGCGAACGACTGGTTCACCCCCCTTGAGGCACTCGAAGCCTTACTCACCCCCCATCTAGTCCGCGCCGAGTGACAATGCCAACGACACTGCGTTGGGCGGTAGGTATTGGCGCGCTGCGCCTAGCCGCTCTGTCTCTTCCCACCAGTCTCTGCTGGGGCCGTCAGCTATGTTGCTGTCCGTGGGGACTCGAAAGAAAGCAGCCCTGCACTGCAGGGACTCTTCGAAGTCCACCGCTTGCAAGACTATCGCTGCGCCTTCCACTTTGCGTGTGAAGGCCTTGTGCAAGGAAGTACGCGCTGCGTCGTTGTCTATCCAGACGAACAGGTCACTGCCTGCTATATGCTT
This sequence comes from Symbiodinium sp. CCMP2592, assembly GCA_905221615.1. Taxonomy (NCBI): domain Eukaryota; class Dinophyceae; order Suessiales; family Symbiodiniaceae; genus Symbiodinium; species Symbiodinium sp. CCMP2592. Next base: position 86,271 of record CAJNDT010000062.1, read on the forward strand.
GGCCCACATTTGAAGGCTGAGCAAGTAGGGCAACAGTTCGCACTCGTAGACGAGCTGCTGCTTCTGTGCCCTGGCGGCCCACTGGGCTGTAACTTGGCTGCTGATCTGCAGCCCCCAGGTGAAGGCGATGCCTTCTCCAATGAGCACTGCTCCGAGGCCACACTTGGGCACGAGTCTCGGGGTCTCCCACTCGCAGGCCCCGTCGATGTACAGGTGGACTTTCCTGCGCGCATGGATGGACACTGTCCTGGGCGGTCCGTGCACGACTCTTTGCAGCAGGAACGCCATGGCTTGGCATTGCTGCTCTGTGAGGGGGACTTGCTCTGGTCCATCCCCAAGGACGTCGCCTACGCAGATCACTGCCATGCGAGTGTTGCGACCCCAGGCTTGCTGCTCAGCGAAGATGAGCCTGCCGCGCAGGCTCTGCGCTTCCAAGGGGGACATGCTGCCGCGGGCGAGGGCCTCGCTGAGGACCAACCCCAGCTCTGCCGCACGGGTCGGCTTGTTGCTCACTGAGATTTCTCCAAGGTGCTGCTTAGACAAGTCCACTCGCACGCCTAGCACGTCAAAGACTTCGCTGAAGTCTGCGTTCTTTTTGGGCTCCGTTGCTACTTGCCATCCCAGCTTGTGAAAAAGGTTGGACACTGCCAACGTGACGAGTTTCGAATGCGCGCTGCGCGTGAGCGGCAATCACAAACTGAAGACTTGAGGCCCTGCTGGTGGCACTGCACCTAGAGCTACCTCCTGAGGACCTACCAGGTCTCGGGAAACTGCGTGAAGACCTACTAGGCAAAAGAAACCTACTAGGCAAAAGAAGCTGCAGCCCTACAAGGTCTGTGTGCACACGCAACCTGCGGTGTTCTTTTTTCAACCTCGCGGTGCGAGTTTCTGGGCGGGGCCCGGTTGTCGAGGTGCGCTGCACCTGCCTTCTGCGATCCGCAGACAGGCCGGTGAGCAGCGAAGGCTCTTGTGGCCGGACTGTGCCGGCACTACTGTGCTCTGCACCTGTGTGAAACGGGCGCAGACGGAAGGGCCACTGGCCCTTCAAAAATTTTGTCCGAACACTGTTCGGGGTGCACTGGATAACGCCGCTGGCGTATCTACCATTCGCGGTGGTTCCAGCGCCGGTCGTGGTCCCAAGACCAGCGACCACGGGACCACTGGTCCCGGTCCTCGTCGTCACGGCGGGACCTCTGGTCCTTGCCTTTGCCTTTGCCCTTGCCGTCTCTGCGGCGGGCTTCCCGTTCGCGGTGCTCGCGCTCACGGGCTTCGGCTGCCTCGCGCTGCAAGGTCAGCCGAAGGGACTCGGGCGGCCCCCTAGTAGGGCGGCGCTCGCCCCTGTACTCGAGCTTGCCGTCTGTCCGCGGGACAGTGCCTGGGCAAGAGTAGTTTTTCGCGCAGCGTGTGCAATGCATCACGCCGCATTCTGGACACTGCCAGGCCTTGCTGCGACGTTCGTGGGAAAACTGTCCCACAGCGCCACTGGCGCTGGGCTGATCATAGGCATGCACTGCAGCCACGAAGGGGTGGAGCTCTCCGCATGCACTGCACACGAATTCCGACGACGGATCGCTCCAGATGTTCATCTGCATGTTGTCGCAGACTGAACATGCGAAGACTCGCTGTATCTCCCCCGCTCGGGGACGCTCCGCCGCTGGCGGGCGATCTTCCTGATCGTCTCGATCAGTGTTGTCGTCTGTTGCCGGGCCGGTTGTTGCGCGGGGGCTGCTGGCAGGGACGCGGGCGAGAGCTCTCCCCACGACGCGCCACTGGCGGTGGGGGAGGCCGCTTGTTTTGGCGTGGGGCGGCGGCCTTCGCGGGCGCCGCTGGCGCCTGATTCCTGTCGGCTGCCGGCACTGCCGGACTGGAGGACTTGCGTGCCACCTTGCCCTCAAGGGGAGGGTGCGGCTGCGCTGGCGGTGGCGGGGAGTCGCTCTCCGACTCCGACGCTTCCGAGCGGGAGCCTTGGTCATCTTCGGTTTCTTCCCGCCGCCCGCTGGGCTCCTCCACATCCATATCCTCCGGCGCTGCCGAGGGAGCTTCCGCTGGAAGCGGTTCTTCTTTGATGCCCGAGCCCGCTTCCTCAGCGGGGCTGGTCGGGGAGCGGTGTTGCGAGGCCGGCGCTGCGGCCGTCGTAGGAGGCAAGCTTGCCACCGCGCTGCGGTGGCCGTCGGAGGAAACACCACGGGCCGCCACTGGCGGCTCGGTGTTCGCCGGCACCACTGGGGGCTCGTAGCCGAGCAGAAGTCGCTGAAGCGCGACTGCATTGGCCTCGGTGCCGCCACTGGCGGGCTTGGTCCAGCCAGCGAGTTCCGCTGCCTCTGCCGCATTCACCACCACGTCCCCTATCTCTGATAGGGAGACGGCGGCCTCGTAGATGGCGGCCCTCTGGGCCTCCGGCACTGCGCTGAGCGCCTGCAGCATCTGCTCGTTTGTCGGGTTTGCCATCGCTGATGGCAGACAGAGGCTTCCGCTGAAAGCGGGGTTGCTGTAGGCACGGGGGGGCGACTTACTAAGCTGAAAAAGGCTGCGGAAGAGAAGCACTGCTTGAAAACCGACACGGTTTAAAAAGCTGACTCAGCTGAGGAGACCTACCAGGCTCGCGTGACACACGACTGAGAAAGACTAGCGGCGATCTTTTGCCGCCCTTCAAAGCATGCCGTCGGCCCGCCGCTGTGGGCGAGGTTCCAAAAACCTCGGAGACGCCCGCCCTGCAGAGGCTGCCGAGCTGTCGGCGGTGAACCAAAAAGAGGTGCACTGCACCAAAAAGGGGGGGGCGACTCGCTGAGAAGCCAGCAGCTACGCGCTGCACTCAAAGCCTAACGGCGGCCGCCCCTGACGCCGCGGTTTCGGGGTCGCTGACCCCGACTGCTGCGGTAGCAGTTGTCGCATTCGTGATGATTGTGGGGGCTCCTGCCCACTGAGCAGTGCCGCCCACAAATCGCCATACCCTGGGAGATGCAGCCCTGCTGCGCGCAGGGCATGCAACACATGAGGTCGCCTCGCCTCTCCGGGTACCTCTCCCATCTCTCTGAGTTGGGGGCTGCCCAATAGGGCCATTCATGCACGTCTGTGACGTGCAACTGTGGAGAGACTCTCCTAGCGTGCGTAACTAACGCACGAAGGCCGGGGTACCTGTTGTCGGTCGCTGACCCGAGGTTACGCCAATCGTTATTTTGGGGGTCCTCCCCAGGCTGGAACTGCCAGCCTCGCTGGCGATTGCGACGCTGCGGTCTGGACACGACCACAGTGTTCGCGTTGGGCGCGAACGGCACTGCCGTTGCGGCCTGGCTGCTAGCCAGGGATACCTCGGAATCTCCCGAGTTCTGATCACTGTCAGTGTCGATAACTTCAATGGCAGGCTCCGCCTCTGGCGGAGCGACGTCGGCAGCTTCGGCTGCGGGCGGGCTGCCTGTTGTGGCCGAAGCGGGCTTAGCAGGAGCGGCCGCTGGCGGCGGCAAGGGAGGGTCCGAGGCTGATGCCGACGCTGTCGGCAGAGCGGTGCTGGACGAGGCGGTGGGGTCAGTGCTGCCGCTGGCAGCTTTGTGAGTCTTCTTCTTTTTCTTCTCCGAAGGGAGAATCTTGACCCAACCACCCTTGCCTTTGCCCTCACCCTCTGGGTGCCAATGGAAGCCGCTGGCTTCCACCTTAGTAGCCACGTGGCCCTCTAGGGCGTCCACCCAATTAAGTCTCCACTGGAGTTTGGGGACATTATCCTCCTCCCCGCTGGGGGGCCAGTCAAAAAGGCCGGTATACGGCCAGCCAGGCGTGGCCGCTGGCCGCATAGGCACGTCGCGCTGCGACATCGTATACCGGTGCATCGGGTAGGCGCTGCCTGAGGTGTCCGGTTGTTCCCCTTGCATCTGCGCAAAAGGGTAAAAGGGAGGCCAAACTTTGGACTCCCCTTCCCCTGCTCGATTCAGGGATTCGTGGTCGTCGCTGACGACCGCGGGGTCTACCCGCATGGCACAGCTAATGGCCCAGAGGAGATAACTTATCTCCTGTTGTGCCATTTCTTCACGCATGGCCTGCTCAAGCACAAAAATTGGATTGCACTGCAAAAAACGGAGGCAGGAGCGACACTGTCGCACGCGTTGCAGGCATTGTGGCGCTGCCAGCTGATTTTCTCGACCGTCCCTTCTAGGGTACGGCGCCTCTGGCGACTCAGCCGCGTAAGTGCGGGCTGCTTGGTCTACCATAACTGCCACTGACAGTTATATAAAGGGGAGTGGAAGGACGTCGCTGACGACCCCCACTGCTGCGGAGCACTACAAGCTACTCTACAAAAACTTTTTGGATCACAGATCCAACTCCAAGCCGAAAGCTGCACGGCAAAGTTTGTCTAGTGTCACTCACACACAAGTGAAAACACTGTTTTCCTTTTTCGACAAACTTTGTCTACACTTTCGGCGGAAAATAAAACCCATTCACGCACGCATGATGGATGCGTGATGTAGGGCTTCAGGACGACGCGCGTTCGGGTTCCTCTCTCTTTCGACCTTGCTGGCAGCGAGCTTGTTCATGAAGTGCGCCGGCATCTGGATGTTGTGGTCCACAAGCAAGCCGATCGTTTGTACGGAATAGTCCTGGTGCATCAGGAGGATTCCGACCGGGTCGATGTACAGGAACTCCACAGGTCCAGTTGGTGTAGGTCGCATAAGAGAGAATTGCGTATGTCCTGTTGCCATGGGAATAATCTCGCAGAGGACGTTCAAGCAGCTGAAGTGCATGACCTTCACGTCACTGTCGCGCTTCAAATAGGTGCTTGGGTCGAAGACCTCTCTGCCGATTCCCATCATGCTTGCCCCTCGGATCAACGATGAGATCAGCTGGTTCGTCCGGAAGCGTTTGAGGGTGTAGGTGCCATTGGGGTCCTTGACATCCTTGGACGGTTTGTTGGCTTCACACTTCTTTGCTCACTTTGGTCTCGGGATCGATTTCTGCCAATTCATCCCACTTCCCAAGTACGTCATAGCGTTGGCCATGGGAGAAAGCTTCTTGCATCTGAAACATTGGCATTGTCATCCACTTCGCCAGACCAGACCATGTCTTATGAATGCACCTGCATACCACGAAAGCCATGTGCGTGCGAGAGGGCAGCCTTGTTTGCGTCAATGCAGTGGGCGTTCCTCATGTTGTGGTAATATGGCGGCTGCATGGCTGTGCGAGCAAGTTGCGTTGCAGTTCAGGATCGATGTTCAATGAGTGGCCGGCGATGAGGACAGGTCGACGTTCCGTGGCGACTTGCGCTGGAACTTCATCGTCGAAATCTTCCACACGCTCAATGTCCATCTCTTCATCCGGTTCCTGCTCCGCTTCTTCATCTCCGATGACAGACATATCAGGAATGCCTTCAGGTTCAGCCAGAGTTTCTGTTTCCATTGCTTCCTGCTCTTCTGCAGTCGTTTCCGGTACTGCTGCAGCCGCAGCTTCCATCGTCTGAGCAATGAAATCACTAGGGATCTCCGTAGGAGTCTCCCTTTGTGAGGTACCTTGGTAGTGACCGCATGAAATGAACAATGACTAGCAAGATGTACATCGGGCGAAGCACGCCGGAACAATGTTGTAACACGCCGGGCATACCCTCATCCTTCTGCCATCCGCATTTTGTCGAAGTTCCTCAGGCCGCCAATGTTTGATGACGAACTTGATACCCTCGCTCATGTGGTGGTGACGAACGGTATTCTCCCGATGACTCTCGAGAACACCTGCAAGGGAACGCATGATCTGTTCCTTAGCGGCATCGTGGGGACCTCGTGGCATTTCACACAGCAAATCCATGATCTTGCCAGGCGTCCTGTAGCGCTCGAACTCAGAGAGCAACGGCGAACCGCTGTACTCCAATACCATTTCGTTCTCCAGACGCTCGTCGTAGATCTTTTCCACCAGTGCAAACGAATGTGTATCTCGAGATGCAGGGACGCAAAACCACACTTCCTTGACAAATGAGAACGGCACCGTGCGCCCAATGATGATGACACCGCTGTCGGTGATTCGTCCTCCTTCGCGGGCAAGGTCATTTGATGGGACATGAAGAACTACGAGCGGCATGTGTTTGGCTTCAGGTCCATGCACTCGTGTCTTCGTGGTAGCATTCCTTTGGTCAAACGGTGCGATTACTCCAAAGTAACAGTGGAGGCGACCGCCCCTGTTGTCCCGTGTCTGGTGGCGCTGGTCGAAGTCCCCGTCGGGGCCCTCCGAACAAGGCACGATGCCATGCAGAACAATAGAATCCAAATTTCGACTTGCCGTCGCGTGGAATGCTCCTCCCAAACGGCCCAAAAGACTCATCGAGGGAGAGATTGCGAACCTGTCCTTGTCCAACTGAAGCAAGTTGTTGTAGGGATTGGAGTGCACGGAGTGACCACTCGTAGCACGAACAGCCCAGGGCTTAACCCAACCCTTTCATTGCTGCAGGTATTGCTGGTTGTGCCGAGTGTTGTTGTGGTACTGGATCTCGGCAATCTGGTCTTGCACAGTAACCAAGCTCTGCGTGTCGACCGCCCCAATCGTTCCCGCTCCGGCAGGAGGTTCCTTCACTCTCACGCCCAGGAATTGCAACCTGATCTTGGCCTTGTGTCTCCTGGGGGCCGTCAACCAGTTTCCTTGGAAGAGCAACTGCAACCTCTGGTTGTAAACTCGCTTCCTCTGTTCAACATCATGCCCCGTTCCTTCCGCAATGCCTCTGCTGCTGTGGGTCCATAGGGCTTCTTTTCTGATCAAGTCGCCAACAAGTACCCATTCACCTTCATCACATTTGATGATGTCCTGGAACGCGACGCTGCATCTGCTGTCAAGCCATTCTGATCCTGGTCGCCTTGCGATCCTGTGACGTAAGTCGGATTGTATGCATGACAGTGCCCAGTCGGCGCTCCTGATCTGTTGGTGCGTGAGGTTGCGCATCACGACTTCATCGACAATGTCAATGTCCCATCTGGAGTTGATAAATCGTGCTCCTTTGGTCGGGATAAGGTCGAGAATTCCACATCGGATCGGACGACCGCCTCCTATCGACTGGTAGCCCTCATTCGCCCATTGTGGCCCAAATCAGCGTCCCAAGCGAAACTTGGTCGATCTCCTCGTTGAGCTAGTCGACGGTCTCGATGGTCAGACATCTCTTCAATAAGGTCCACCGCACACTGGCTGTTCTCGGGGCCCATGTCCTGCAGCTTTACGCCGCAAATCTCATATAAGCCACGTCGATTGTGGACATCGGTGCATAGATTGTGCGAAGTCTCGTAGCGAATCAGGACGATGTCACTGCGTACGGCCTCCCCTCCACGTCGTGGTCGGGCTTTGGCATTCGGCCTTCGATCTGAAGATGCTACGCTCACATTCTCCGTGGCATCGATGTCCATGCATTCAGTTTGCTGTGTGGAGGTACGTCGTGGATAGCGAAGAAGGCTTCAATCGCTGCCGCACGCTATGCAGAACATGTACCTGTGAGGTCCCCGTTCCGCCATGCCAGTTTCCAGCACGTTCACGTAGCCGCACAACTCCGCGATGAAGCGTTCACGGTCCTCTTGTCGTTGGTCGTGCTCCTCGACACCTTGCTCTTCTTCAGGCTGTGCATCCACTTCCATTTCTTGAGTCGGCATTGGTGGGGCAACGGACACTCCTGGATCATTCGCGACATCTTCAGCACCCTGCGTTTCCTCTGCCCTGCCAACTTCCACTGGATATACGTCACCGTCGACAATCACAGTAAAGTCGATCACAAGATCGGCAGACATGCTGGTCACAATTTCCGCAATGTCCTCATTCTTCTTTGGCGGTGTCCTCTTTCGTGGGGAGTCAACGGTGATAAGCTCAATGGCCTCAGCCGATGCGTAGCGGAAGAAAGATCTTTCGATACCCCTCACACACGCGTTTGCTCCTTCGAGTCCACCCCAATTTGGGAAATGTGTCGGATACCTCATCGCAATCGTAAGCATCCCAAGCGCCAACTCCAAGGTGTCGCCCAAAAGCTCTTCTTTCGGCATGGAAACGCCTCGGTAGCATGCTTGTCGTTCCTCCGGGGTCAAAAGCATCCTCATAAATCCTGCGTAGGCACAGTTCCCAGCGTCATCGTAGCAGATGTAGCATACACTTCCCTCCGAGTCATATCCTCGGTCCCATGCCAGTTGTTTGGCCTTACCCCACGCCGCGTACTCGATAGCTTGGCTGGCTGTAATGCGGAGGCCACCGTAGTGAGAAACCGTCTTGCCAATGTCTTCATAAGCTACTTCAGCGCAGCGTTTGAGGAATTCCTTGACGTCCAAACGAGGATCCACAAATTGCAGGTGCCTGTCATAGATATGCTTGGCACACGCAAGTGTGTACTTTTGGGACTCGATCAACTCGTCATACGAGCCGAGGTGGTGCTGCATTTTGAGGGCTGATGTGTGAGCGCAACCAATGCAAACACCGGCGTAACCGTTCCCAGAAGGTCTGAACTGGGCCTGCGCGTAGCGCTCGGCCAGTTTCATTCCCTCGCATCCGGGACAGTAATACGTTCTCCCCTCCGCGTAGTTGAGGTTCGATGTGGAGTAGGTGTCGATCTTGAACCAGTAATGCTTATTGTCGTAGTAGGCTTCGGGGACGGTCATTGCGATGTCAAAGTCCTGCCAGGTTATTGAGGAAGGCTCAGCGACGGCATCGCCTTGCGCTCCAGTCCAGATCTGTTGCTTCTGTTCTCCCGTAAACCATGACTGGGAAATCTCCGCAATGGTCTTGACTTCGCTTTTGTCCTCCCAAATCTCGACAAGTGCAGGGTGAACAGTCTCGATGCGGACGTTGTCATCCCATTGACGTATCTTCGCGCTTTCCACGAAGCACGCCGACACCATCTTCTCGCTGAACAACTGCTTCTCGTAGATAGCATAAGCCAGCTTGTGTCGAAACCGGGAATCAGGATTCACCATCCTCTCAGTCGAGATCGTGTGAACACCGGTAGTGGATTGCTTCAATTGGTCATACATTTTCGACCAGAAGGAAGACCCAAGAATCACCACACATCCACGAGCCCTTAGCTCCAATTCAATGTAGGATCCCAAAACATGAAAACCATTATACACTTTGGCCTTCTCGGAAAGGTAGTAGCTCCCTGCTCCAATGAACCGCAAGTCGTGGTTGATGCTGACGATGGGCGGTCGTGTGATTCGCTTTCCCGCAGCAATGATGGGGTTAACGTACACTTCCTTGAGTTGCCCTTGTAGCGCTTCACGAATCTCGGCACCACTTCCAACATCACTCAAAGGAAAAGACATGTTCTCATTGAGGATGGCCTGGAGTGAAAGATGGACATGCAGAGTAACCGTTGCCAGTTGTTCCTCCGGCATCCCGTTCATCACCTCCATGACGGATTCCAGGGTGCTTCTTGCGTTTTGGAAATTGTAGCCTGCGTTTGTTGATGGGCCCACTACGCGCGTGCATGCTGAGGCTTTCAAACAGCATGTGCGTGGTCCCCTTGGTCTTGGCAACGAGGTCGAAGTCCTGGACGAGGATTGTGCATTGGGAACGCATCACCGCGGCGTCAGGTTTGCCACCCATGCCTAGGCTGTGGCGAAATCCACTCAAAAGCATTCATCGTCACGATTTTCGACTCGGGCTTAATGTCCTCATCGTTGACCAAATCATCCTCTGCTTCAATCATCACTGCTGATGTAAGCATCGGAGGCGAGGGAAGATGCGTACACGATACCAATGCCACGGCATGGTACAATCGTGCGTACATTCAAAGCCATTCCTTCATGTTCAGCTTCACGAAGACGTCACGAAGATCTTCAGGTTAAGGCCTTTATCATCGCTCTGGGAAACGGAACGAATCCGTGCCAGATAGGTCACTACCCGTCTAACGTAATGCTGAATAGCTGTGGTCCCCACGTTGTGGTTGGCCACGAACTTTGGCGTCTCGTCAATGGAAGGCGGGTACTCGTCAGGATCACGCAAGGTCGTCAACAATGTTGATCGGCAGGCCTTGTCGTCATTTGTCGTGAAGTAGTACCAGCTTTCCTGGGCGCCAGCGGGTATGGGAGCTTCCTCCCACGACGACTGCGTCGGTTCATCCTCAGGTTGCTGTGGTGGTTGTGGAGGAGGTGCTGCAGAAGATGAAGATGCCGAAGCTGTTGCCTCGTCAGTCCTTGCCCTCTTCGGTCCATGGCTAGGAGTTGCACGAGGGCCAGCGGTCGGTTCCCTTCCCTGTTCCGGCGTCCTTCCGTGATCAGGATGTACGATTCCTTCCGGTTCGAGGTTGCTTGCCGTAGGCATCGCAACTCTCCCCGTCTCGTCAACCCAATTCGGATGCCGTTGAAGGTTCGGGGGAAACACTCCATCGTCCTGCAAAATAGTGGCATAGGTGCCGCCATCGGTTGAAACTCAGCCTCCCACGCTGAAATGGCAAGGCGCTTTGCAGAGCAGTCAGCCACGTATCCAGATTCAACGCCACATTGATTCCAAGCATAACGCCGGAAAGTCTCGGGCAACTGGAAACCGTTTTGATGCTGACCTTCGCAAACCGCTTCCACGTGGTGCTGAAGGAATTCGAATGTAGTGTAGTCGGAATCCGCAAGCACCTCGGAGGACCAGTTGTAATAAAGTTTCCTGTCAGCTGGGTCTTTCCATGACACGTAGGAATGAAGCACATAAAGACACACGCTGAAGGCCTGGAACGAATTGATCGCAAAAGCCTACGGGTGTCCCATACCTTGCGGCATGGTGCGCATCATCAAAGCCAGTTGGTGAACAGTAATCGGTGAAGAATTTCCACTGCTGTTCGCGCAGTCCTGGTTGTAGGTACGAAGCCCATATCCAGTTTGTTTTGCGAACATGTACATCAACTTGCACACCCCACGAAGAACGGGCTCCGACAGCAAATCGGATTGGTCTGTCACAATCTCCCAGCATTCGGCAGCTTGTGATAGTAGTCCTGGTTCACCGTGTACCATTGCTTCGACCTCGTGTCGTTCACCGAGGAGTAAGGTACCTCCACGGAATTGATGAGGACCGCCAGGTTGTAGTATGAGTCCGCGTTGATGATATCCCGTGTCGCAGTACTCAAGTCAAAGCGGATCTGCTGCTTCTCTTCCTCCAATTCTGACACTGCAGACATGGCGTCGTTGCGAAGCACTTCCTCATCAACCATGAACCGTGTGATGTACACGAACTTGCCATCTTTGTCGTGAACAATGTGCTTAAGGCCTCCTCCGAACTTGACGATTGCATTGAGCACTTCGCCGTACGGTTTGTCCATGTACTCATCCGGCGCAGCAAGAAGGCATGCCTTGAGGATTTCACGTACACGAATTCAAACATCCCCGCCTGGTGACAGATTTGCACACGCAAACAGTAGTACAAGAGGAGGTGCTCGGAAAGCTGCCCATGCACGAATGAGATCGTTGTCGACCACTCTGTCCCTGACGATCTTCGGTGGGAAAGGTACGTCCCGAGACGGATCTTCAGAATACATCTTCAGAAACGTGTCGAACTTGAGGAACGTCCTGTGCATCCCATCGCGAGGGAAAACGTCTTCATGAACCACACCATGAAAAGACAGTTCGTAGGCATTGTAGCTTTCGTCCATGGCTCGAGGGAATGAGTACAACCTCCGTAGGAGGGATGTACCTACCCTTCTGCGACTTCACGGTTCCGGGCCCTCCGTAGGAGATGCCCTTCCCCGATCCGCCGGGTCACGCCTTAGTTGTTCCTTAGTTGGGGCTGTCTGTTAGCCCCATAGTCAGTACAAGAGTACCAATGCCTTTCCCATGCACTGTCCTCAGAGTCACTCGTGACATGTCTGGTCCTAGCATGAGCATGAACAAGGCTGCGAACATGTTCGGCAACTGACCTCCATGTGACATCAATGCACTGAAACAAGCTGCATTTCACTTTGCGTTTCGAACAGTCAGACAAGTTCAACTCAAAACGTTCCGCATCAGGCATGTTGGAGAAAACGATCCTACGTCCTACTAATTCGCCAGTGGCACCAACATGATCAGCGACCTTAACCTTCCTCACCTTGCAGCTCGACACAAGCGCATGCAATTCAGGCCAAGACCAACATGAACATGAAGAAGGCATGTCAAGCGAAAAATAGACATTGGAGAACTCCGCACACTTCTTCAGCAGGCGTTTGAGAGATTTCAAAACACTCCTATATAACTTTTGTACCTTCCACCAGAACGGTTCTCACCCCCCACGCAAGTCCCTTCGCTGTCTCCAGGACCAGCACCTGATCGCAAAAGCGATGCCACGAATAGCACAGGCGTGTGCAGGTCGTTCCGGCACAACTTCTTTGTCATGCTGACGAGGTTGTCCTCATCGGCTTTCGAACCTATCATCTCCTTACATAAGATACGGGCGCAACCTGTAGCGTTCTTGGGCCCGGCGTTGCCGCTGCCCAACCCGCAAAGGTCGCACCCTTGGTTTCCGACGGCATGGCAACCAGCCTCCCATCGCCCGATGCCTGAAACTTCAGAGCTTTGAGCAACCTTCTGGAAACCTGACTGGTCAACTCGCACTTATCTGATCGGTCCTTAGCGTCCGTATCGTTGATGTGGTCATGCTTCGCGGTACACATATCGGACGACTTAGGCTGCAACGCGACTCTTGCGGCAAAGAACTCCCATGCACTCTTGCAGTAGCCGAGTCCAACCTCACTTCCGGGAACTTCAGGGAACCGGAGAACGTGACGTTGCCCATGGGTGCACCCTTTCCATCTTGATGCTCTTCCACAGATCATCGGCGCATAGTGCCTTATACTGCTTGGTTTCTTGAACAGGTACATGAGGAGGCACCTCAATGATGACTTGAGCCCCCCACTAAGGCGCTCTGCGGGCAATTCTTTGGACGACCTCCCCCTAGGGGTAGTCGGTCCGCGATTTGGCCTTTTCGGGGTTGTCGATGATTTTCCAACTTAACCATGAATTCTTTCCCAAGACGGAGACCCCTGCACCAAGGAAGATAGTTAGGGTTGTTCTGCCTCGACTTCACTACATCGAACAGATAAGAGCACATGGCATCGTCGACTTCTCGTCCCATACTGAGAACGTTCACCTCGGATCCGGGGTCGTAGTAGGTATCCGGGGCGTGCTGCATGACGCAGCCCTTTCCTGGGGCGTACTCATTCCACCAGTTCAAGTTCTCCTCGTCAACCCCTATCAGTGTCCATACCGTCACCGCCTTCGGAGCATCTTTGATGGTGATACGGTACTTCAACCGACTGTATGGATCTTTGTATGTGTGAACCAACCCTCCATCGTGGTCGTAGAATTGGATTTCCAAGCCCTTCCTGCTGTCGTTTCCCGCAAACTCGACCACGTGAGGCACAATCGCTTCTCCATATCCTTGATATTCCCTGCTCTTTTCAGCCATTTCTCGCCACACATCCTCGTACACAGCTGTCCATTGATCATGGCCAAAGTGTGAAGCATGGCCCTTAGGCACACCGTTGAAACAAAGAGGTAATGTGAAGCCCTGGTACCCCCCATGGATGGCACGCGCCAGCGCGACAACCACCGCACGCCATTTGGCGGGCAGGGCGCGCACGTAGTATTGCCCCATAGGCGGCGCAGGAGCAAGCAAGACGACCTCCGACCCAGCGGCCGGCCGCAAGTTGCCCCGCACAGGATGGTACTGAAAGACGGCACGCTCGACATATCGGTCGAATTTTGCCGGTTGATCAGGGATGACGGCGTGACCCTCCATCTGTTGCCACTGCCCTTCACGAAGAATCCAAGTCGACCGAAGTAACGACCCGGCTTCAACGCGGAAGGCGGCCCCCGCAACATGCGCGGAAACTTGACGACCCAAATGGGGTCCACACTGTCGTGCTCCTGCAAGCCTTCCTTGCTCGAGAGACCAGCACGATACAACACCTGAGGAAGATGAGTTGACACGCGTGCGTCCAAGACACCGAGTCCTTGAACGATTTGGTGTGTATATCCGCAGCCATCTTGGCAGTGACCTCATAGGCAAGCGAAACATAACCCTCCTGAAAGGTGGAGTGCATCCAGCCAATGCTGATGCCATGGGTACGTTCGAGATGACGCATAGTCGGATTCTTGCCCGTGCGGATCACCCGGAAGACGAAGTTGGGATCTTGACCCCCTAACTGCTGCCACAAGGTGATAGCAGGAAGCCCGAGGCGTGCCATTGCAAAGTCGGCCGCTACGATCTCGGCCTCAGGTGTAGAGTGACTTAAGCACCCTTGCCTTTTGCTTAACCCCGCCAAGGGAAATCTTGTGTGTGGTCCTTGAATGTGCATGTGAGCACCGGAGGTAGATTTCAAGCTTTCTCCACACCCCGCATAGTCCGCATCCGCAAACAGCCCGATGGAAGAGGCCTCCAAGGAGTCCCCGACCCATCCAATCATCACGTGATGTTTGGACTGATGCACATAGGCCATGAGATGGCGAAGAAGAGCATCCTCCTTCGTGGTCCACTTTGTGATCTTGCGTGCAAGATTCGATTGTTGATGCTTCGCAAAAGGTCGAAGCGACAAATGCGTGCAGCGTCCAGCAACTTCATGAGTATGCTTGCAGCCTGCGGAGCAAGTGCGCCACGATTTGCCTCGCTGACTTCCTCTTCCTCTGGCGCCTTGGGAATAGGTGGAGGCGGAATAAGCCGATCATCCTTGTCAACAGGCATGGTGTGTCCACACCACGTGCATCGATGACTTTTGCCCGATTGTGCCGGAGCACGCGCTGGGTGATGCGTAGTCTCCTCAGCCGGACTCGGCGATGGTACCGTCTTGAATTTTGTCGGATCAAACTCGGTCACGTCGCAGTACTTCTTGACCGTCATGTCCAGGTAAGTCTCCATGTCGTAGGTAACTGTTTGCACCTTCGTTTTGTCATGCAAAGTTGCCTCGCCTTTGGAGATGCGACAACCCAGGTACAGGCCCAATGGTGTTTCTTCTTCCAATCGAAGTTCCTGGCGCAACATATCCCATCCCTTTGGAAGATGCTCCTTAGGTCCCGCCATCTTCAGATCATCGACGTAGATGACAAGCAGAAGCTTCATTTGTGGATGGAAGTACAATGATGGCCATTCATCACCAAGAGGCTTGAACCCGACTTTCTGTACCGCTGTATGGCAATGTTGTTCCCACATTGTTCCTGCATCAGGATGTCCATATAAAGCTTTAACCAATCGACATGGGACACCAGACAACTTCGCCTGAGTGTATGCTTGCATGGCATCTGCCATCTGCACATCGTCAAACACCTCTTGATCACATAAACCTTTCCATTCTTTCATGAACGCTTCCATGGCCTTGGGATTGTTGAGCATCTCTTTGCGTGTCACTGCATGGTCGTGTTACCATGGCATTGAAGCATGACTTCACTGCAGGATTCTTTTCCCGATGTGCGTTTCCGTTGGAAGTCGCACACGGCGTAGATGGGATCCAATTCTCGTCAAAGACCATGTGTGCCGGAACCACTGGTACAA
This sequence comes from Symbiodinium sp. CCMP2592, assembly GCA_905221615.1. Lineage (NCBI taxonomy): Eukaryota > Dinophyceae > Suessiales > Symbiodiniaceae > Symbiodinium > Symbiodinium sp. CCMP2592. The sequence continues at coordinate 101,700 of CAJNDT010000062.1, forward strand.
CATCCGACAAGAACTGTTCTTGAGTGTATTGATCTACAATCCCTTGTGCCCATGACCAACCATCGTCTTCATCAACGGACACGTTGAGTTGCAAATCGATCTTTTCACAAGGAGCAATCTTGGGGAAGATCATATCATCCAGCATTTTGGCAACGATCTTCTTCCCTGTCGCGGCTTTCTTCCGGTCCTTCTTGGCAACTCGAGCTTTATCTCGTTTGTCTTTCTTGTATGCTGCCTTCTTCTCGGATTCGCTCATCTTCTTCCAAGCTTCTGGGGAATATGAGTGGATAGGTCGCCGAGTAGGAAGAGTGCGTCTTCCGTCACTCCTGATCTTGTAGGGAACTCCTCTTTTATCGATCTTGCAGGCTTCACCGTCATCGGTTAAGTGCACAATTCCATCTCCCTTTGTTCCCGTACTCCAGTGTTCGATATCCTCAGGAGCCAATTTCTTCTCCAAGATCTTGATGATCTCACCAGGTTCTTCACTGTCTCCTTCAGGAATGAGCCTACCGGTTGGACCAACTTCGCGGTGCGACCGTCGGTCTTCCCCGGAACTTCTTGGTACAGGAGGAGGTGGTGCTGCGCGACTAGCCAGCTCTTTGTCTAAGTCATCAAGTGGTGCACTAGCTCCTATATCCCACCACCATCCCCGGTACTCCACCAGGACGATAGCAGTAAGAGTCGTAGTTAGCTTGCGAGCTAGCCGAGCGACAACCAAACAAGGCAAACACACTCAGCTAGCACTGACGGACTTTTTGTCTGAGGTGGCAACTATCCCAGGATGCCTGGAGATATCCGATAGCCTTCGGCTATCTATCCCCAGGGTGGGCAGGGCGGGTACTTCAAAATTACCCCCCTGATGGGGGACTTTATCCAGAATGGCCACGGTCACAAATGCTTGTAGCCATTCCAAGTCACAGCTATCCTGTCTTCGCATGTCAGACGCAACTATCCTGCGAGCGACGATAGCGATCGAAACTCCGTTTCTAGCGAAGCTACCTTCAATAGCTTCGTTAGCAAATAGGTTAGCTAGCACACATAGTCGTAACTCGTTCCTCGTCACGAGGTACGTGCACTAGCTCCTATATCCCACCACCATCCCCGGTACTCCACCAGGACGATAGCAGTAAGAGTCGTAGTTAGCTTGCGAGCTAGCCGAGCGACAACCAAACAAGGCAAACACACTCAGCTAGCACTGACGGACTTTTTGTCTGAAGTGGCAACTATCCCAGGTTGCCTGGAGATATCCGATAGCCTTCGGCTATCTATCCCCACGCATCGCCACTCAGGCTACCAGGGATCGAGCTTCCTGGCCTTTCGGCTAAACTTCGACATCCTATCCGGAGTCCCTCGCTTTCGCGTGCCTAGCTCCTTGTAGAAGCTATCTGCATGCGCGAGTAGCCGGCCAAGGACTCGCCACTCGAAGTTTTCCCCCTTCAGATCTATCCTCTGAGCGGGGTCAAACTCCTTGAATTCCTCATTGGTGAGGTCGTCTGCTAGCTGGTTGATGTCTCGCCGTATCCACTGGAGCTGTAGCTCACAGTTCTTCTGGGATAGCTCTTCGGCTACCTCCATTAAAATTAGCATGGATGGATACTTGGTCGTCATAGCCTTCTTCACAAGTGCCTCATTGGACTTGTTATCCGTATATCCACGGATGGCCACTCGCGAGGTCTTTCTATCCTCGCCCTCGGGGACCCAGAGACGTATCCCCACGAGGGTCGCTAGCAGTTCTAGCGCAGCTATCACTTTCTTGGGGTCCCCCTTCGAGAAGGCCCAAGGAGCCCAGGCCATATCCACTTCTAGCGAGAACCAGGGTCCCGGCTCGGATTTCTCCAGGAAGCCCCCTATCCAGGCCCTATCGGACTCGGCTTTAGCGTCCGTGAAAAAGCTCAGCGGTGGTAGCCCAGCGTAGAGGGTCACTGGTCGTTGTAGTCTCTCCCCCTGGTCGAGCTTGTCGGCTAGCCATCGCATCAAGACCCGTAGCATCGTCGGAATGATGAGGTATCCAGATTTCCCCTGGATAGCCGCACTCCATGCATGGAGCGGACCCAGGAAAGGTCTCTGCCAGTCGAGAGCAATGGCGGCAAATCCTAGCCTTCCGAGTCCCTGCTGCATCTCCTTGGCGGTCACCTTGCCCGAGGTCACCTTGTCATTTAGCCAGGTCGATAGCCAGGGTGCTCGCTTCTTCGACATCCCTAGCCTGTGGGAGGAGTACTCTGTCTCCATCCCCAGCCACTCCACTCTATAGCCACCACGAGTCTTCGCCCACTTGAAGGGATATCCCAGGACAGAAAGGAGGAGGTAACAGAGGAATCCCTTTCCTCCCTTCCGTCCCTATCCCTAGGGCCTCGAGGTCATCGGCGTATAGCAGGAGGTCGATGGGGCAGCCGGGGCCCAACAGATGATGGGTGGCCCGTAGCCCACATGCGGCTATCCTCGTCCACTGACATCATAGACGATCTGGCTATCCGGGTCCCCGGGGATCGTCTCCTCGGTGTCTATCTGGCAGCCCATGTAGCCATGTTCACTAGCCTGGTGCTTGTATCGCCGGTGAGCCTTCGAAATATCCCCGACAACCGAGAAAGCGATCTCGCCACATCGGATCAGCTCGCGAAGGATCTGCTTCTTCTCTCTAGCCCCCGGGGCTCGAATCTTATCTCTACAGCGTATCCGGTGATTCACCCTGACACCGTGGGTCGCGTCGTGGATTATCCTCTTCTTGTCCTTCTCCTCGTCCTCGACTATCACGGCCAGGGAGGCAATCGCCCTGTGCTCGCCAAACCTCGCCTTGAACTCGCCGAGGGTCATCTTCTCCATGAGGCCCTCTTCGACGTCCTCGTCGAATTTAGCTTGCACGAAGTCCCGATGGTCGCCCACCGAGGAATAGTTCGGTACCCAGGCTAGCGCGGGCTCCCACGGAGTATTGTCTAGCCTTTGAGGACGTCTGCTCCTCGAAAACATGTGGGGTTCTCGGAAGCCCTTCCAGTATCCCCAGAGGTAGGCCCTCCTCGGCTCGGCGTAAGAAATCTCTATCCGGATCGCCAGCAGCCTCGAGGATCGCCCGTAGTAGCCGTAGCCGGAGAGGTTGTCCCGGTGGCACTTCTAGCAGGTTGGGCTCACTGAGGTCGTAGCCAGTTCCAAGACTCTCCCTCGGCGTGGCCACGAGCATGCCTCGGCCAGCGCCCGGGGGAGCATAGCCCGCCACCATCGTGGAACTCCTTTATCCCATCCCTGGCCACCATGTAGCCGAGGACCTTCTGGTTGGTTCGTGACGTAGCCCAGGTCTGCGGAGTCCACTGTATCCTGCAACGGTTGTTCCCCTTCTCCGGAGGCAGTCGCAGCAGTGGCCGTGCAGGTAGCCAGGGCGAGTTGCGCTAGCCAACGAGCGAAGTCGGAAGGCCATTCGCCGAGAGCAGCCTTAGCCAGCATGGGGCTTTGAGTAGCCGCGGGTGCAGTCGAAGGCGGGAGCGGCCCCAAGTAGCCGCCTGTGTCGTCGAAAGAAGGGAGGCCTTCGTGCACCGTAGCCGGCATCTCCAACGGAGTCTTGAGCAACAGCCGTGTCGGTTTAGCCGAAGTGGCACCAAAATTGTCCAGGTGCAGTGCCACAGAACGTAGCCCCTGGCTGGTGAGCTGTGTGTGAGCCGGCCAGTGCCACATGTTAGCCGGGCGTTGCCTGTGGTGGGGTCCCGCCGGCATAGCCCCAAGACCTTCTGGTTGCTCCAAGACGAAGAAGGTAGCCGAGGCGAGGGCCGTTTTAGCTACTTCAAAAGAAAAACTAGAAGACAATTGGCCCGAAAGCATCATCAGCGAAGAGTGTTACGCTACGTCATAGAATCCAGTGTATAGGGTCATAGAGTCACCGAGTCAAAAGCACGGAGTCACAGAGTCGGAGTGTCACATACAGTCAAGAGTCGTACAAGTCATAGTTCATAGAGTCATCGAGAAATAGAGTCGAGTACATGTCAAGCACAAGTCATAGTTCAAAGAGTCATAGAGTCATATAGAGTCATAGAGTCACAGTGAGACAGAATCATAGAGTCATAGTGTTATAGAGTCATAGCGTCAGAGTGAGAAAGAGTCATAGAGTCATGGAGTCATCTATGTACCACGCACTTGACTTGATGTAGTTCACTCTATGAACACTAATGTTCAGGTTTAGCGGGTTTAGGGTATAGTCCAACATGACGCAGAAGTCTTCCTTTCCTAGCTCCGGAACCTCACTATATAGACATCCCTGATTACTGTGGTTTCAACGTGACTCTATGACTCTATGCATGGTCACTTTATGTCGCAGCAGTAGTAGTAGTAGTAGTAGTAGTAGTAGTAGTAGTAGTAGTACTAGCAGTACCAGTACTAGTAGTAGTGATAGTAGTGGTAGTCGTAGTAGTTGTAGTAGTAGTCGTCGTCGCGTAGTCGCAGTCGTGGTCGTAGTAGTAGTAGTAGTAGTAGTAGTAGTTGTTGTAGTAGTAGTAGTTGTTGTTGTGGTACTAGTAGTAGTAGTAGTGTAGTAGTAGTAGTAGTAGTAGTAGTAGCAGTAGTAGCAGTAGCAGTAGTAGTGGTAGTAGTAGTGGTAGTAGTAGTAGTAGTAGTAGTAGTAGTAGTAGTACTAGTAGTACTAGTAGTAGTAGTAGTAGTAGTAGTAGTAGTAGTAGTAGTAGTAGTATTCTTTTGTAGTAGTGGTAGTAGTAGCAGTAGTAGTAGTAATAATAGTTGTAGTAGTGGTAGTGGTAGTAGTAGTACTAGTACTAGTTCGAACACTCGACAACGCCAATTTCTGTGAAGGGTTGCAAGTTTCACCTCAATGCACATCAAAAGTAATAACTTTACCTCGCGTTCGAACACTCGACAACGCCAATCTGTGTGAAGGGTTGCAAAATTCATCTCAATGCACATCAAAAATTGCAACTTTACCTCGCGTTCGAACACTCGACCACGCCAATCGCTGTGAAGGGTTGCAAAATTCATTTCAATGCACATCAAAAATTGCAACTTTGCCTCGCGTTCGAACACTCGACCACGCCAATCCCTGTGAAGGGTTGCAAAATTCATCTCAATGCACATAAAAAATTGCAACTTTACCTCGCGTTCGAACACTCGACCACGCCAATCCCTGTGAAGGGTTGCAAAATTCATTTCAATGCACATCAAAAAATGCAACTTTACCTAGCGTTCGTGCATTCGACCATGCCAATCCCTGTGAAGGGTTGCAAAATGCAAATCCCTGTGAAGGGTTGCAAAAAAAATTGAACTGCACCCAAACCCTGTGAAGGGTTGCGCGGCGCCCGCAAGAAGTGTAACTTTACCTCGCGTTTGAACGCCCGAGGAGGCGAATCCCTGTGAAGGGTTGCGCGGGAACCCTAAAATGTGTAACTTTACCTCGCGTTTGAACGCCCGAGAGTTCCAATCCCTGGGAAGGGTTGCGCGGGCGCCTAAAATGTGTCACTTTACCTAGCGTTTGAACGCCCGAGGCAGCGAATCCCTGGGAAGGGTTGCGCGGTGCGCCTAAAATGTGTCACTTTACCTAGCGTTTGAACGCCCGAGGCAGCGAATCCCTGGGAAGGGTTGCGCGGTGCGCCTAAAATGTGTCACTTTACCTAGCGTTTGAACGCCCGAGGCAGCGAATCCCTGGGAAGGGTTGCGCGGCGCGCCTAAAATGTGTAACTTTACCTAGCGTTTGGGCGCTCGAGGAGGCGAATCCTTGGGAAGGGTTGCATTCCCGATGGACGACGACGGTGCCACCCCTGGCTTTAGAAGAGAGATTTAGATACCGAGATGTAGAGAGTATGTAGAGAGGTAGAGAGTAAGTCAGAGAGTAAGTCAGAGAGTAAGTCAGAGAGTAAGTCACAGAGTAAATCACAGAGTAAGTCAAGAGTAAGTCACGAGATGTAGAGAGTATGTAGAGAGGTACAGAGTAAGTCAGAGAGTAAGTCAGAGAGTAAGTAAGTCAGAGAGTAAGTCACAGAGTAAGTCACAGAGTAAGTCAAGAGTAAGTCACAGAGTAAGTCACAGAGTAAGTCACAGAGTAAGTCACAGAGTAAGTCACAGAGTAAGTCATCAAGAGTAAGTCACAGAGTAAGTCACAGAGTAAGTCAAGTAAGTAAGTAAGTATCAAGTGTAGAGTCAAGTATCAAGTGTAGAGTAAAGTATGGAGTCAAGTAAGTTGATTCTATGTCTGTCATCTATGTACTCAACTGCGGCGTTCCACACGGAAGAACCCTTCGCGAAGCTTTCGGGAATCAGCAAAAATGTTGCCAAGGATAGCCCGGTCTCTCTCCTTTGAGGTGAGCTTAGCCAGACCGCGTGGCTCGCCGAAGCTGCGGACGGGCCGGGGGCCTTTGCGGTTAGCCCAGGCCCGCGAGAAGGTTGCCACCGGTGGGGACATAGCCACGATGTCATAGGAGCCCGACTGGACCATAGTGAGATATTTGGATCTCGCCTTGGAGGTAGCCAAGTCAGTCGATGGACTTCTCGCCAGATCTACGCAGCATATATCCACATCGACGCCGAAAGTGGAAGCTAGCCGTCGGAGATGCCACTGGAAGCTTCCGTGTCTCTCCCGGCCCGAAAAGAGGTACAAGACTTGTAGCCGGCGGCTGGTAAGAGGCGGAGCCGGGGTAGCCGAAAGTGGAGTCGCCGTCGGTGGCGCAGGAAGTCAGTTAGCCGCCGTCGATGGGGTAGCCGCGCCCGGGCAGTTGATGGCCGAGTGCTCGCCCCGACACTTCGTGCAAACATGCAGGAAGTGGCACTTATCCCCTTTCTTACAGCCACCTTTCAAATTAAACCGAAAACAAATCGGCTTATTATCCTCGGTGCGGTTGAAGGTGCCAGTCTTCGCCTTCTTGTTGCTATCCTTGCCGTTCTTGCCCTTGCCTCTGCCCTTGCCCTTCTTGTTTGGCTTATCCGGTTGGTTGTTATCCCACGACCAGGGTTGCGGCCTCTTGGCGCAGAGCGCTAGCGGGGTCGTGAAATGGCGTTCCTTAGTAGCCGCATCCTTCCAGGATTGGACTAGCGCGTCGGCGAAGCCTATCCCCTTCAAGACCATCTGCTTGTACGTCTGCTTCCGGATAGCATTCTCGTAGGATAGCACCAGGGTCCATGGGGGAGCCAAGGATCCGCTAGCCTCGTTGGAGCGTAGCCCATAGCAGAAATCGCCGAGCAGATAGTCCTTATACTTTTCGAAGAGCTGAAAGTCGATATCCTTTAGCTCCGATCGCCCTGGGTGCTGCAAGCCGATCATCAAGAGGGCATTCTGCATCACCGTTAGCCTGAGCCGAAGCTGCTCCGGGCCTGATGGCATAGCTCCTTTCGAGGTAGCCTTCTTGAGCATAAGGGCGGTGCCTTTGCTATCCCACTGAGAAACCAGCACATCCGGGTCTATCTCGTCTCTGGATAGCACCTCGTTCAGGGGCTCAGCCCTGAACTCGCCCGTCTCTAGCTCGTGCAGCTTTCGCTCAATGTATTCCTTCGCCGGAATATGCTTATCCTCGGGCCCGCCAAACTTCTGAGCAAAACACTGGCGCATAGCCATGTACTCAGTTTGGGGGATGGGCTTAGCCCATTCCCGGACTTCGCTAGCCGCTTCTCTATCCGCTTGCTCGCGGGTCCGAGCCTGGGCCGCTCTCCAGGCCACCGCAAAGGCAGCCGCTAGCGCCCTGTTAGCCAGGCTGCTTTCCGGCTCTATCGAGAAGTCCTTCACTAGCACCGATTTCAGATCGGCCTCGTCCTTGAAACTCGCCGAAAACTTCGCTATCGTGTCTATCCCGGCCTTGAACAAGGTCGCCTGGGATGTATCCGGTACCCGATTCTGGGTCAAAAGATAGCGGAAATCCGTGGAGCCTTTTGCTAGCTCAGCTGGATCAGGAGGGGCAGCCATGCCGAGACCTAGCTCTTGGAGAGCTAGCCGACTGTCAGGCTACAGGCGTCTCTTGAAATTGAATGCTCTCGCCCGCGTGGGTGCATTTTAGCCCCCCTATAGCCCGAGAGATGGGGCAGAGGGAGGATCCCCGAAAAAGGCCCGGAGCCGAGAACCCCCCCCGCCTGTAGCCAGAGAGTTGGGAAAGAAGGAGGATCCACGGAAGAGACCCGGAGAACGCCCCCCGCCCGGCCGACCCCCCCCCAAAAGTTTCTGGTCTCCTGGGAACACCTAGCCTGTCTCTCTCTTCTTTCTGGCAGACGAATGCACTAGCCGACATGAACTGGGCCTCGCAGTGCACTCGCATTATCCTTCATTTTGCTGCTAGCCGCGAGTGTACGGAATTTCTAGCCACACATTCGTGCTCTAGCCGGGGCCTTTTCGGCCTCTGCCCGCCCCTTTAGCCGATCTAGCCGGGGGTCGGCAATCATTGCACGTGTGGCCTCGCTCGCCGTGCGTATCCAGGCAATACCACATCCTTTTGTTGCATTGCTCTATCCCGCACTCATCACAAACAACTATACAACGAAAGATAGCCCCGTCCGCGTCCCAACGGCCCACCCCAGGGGTGGCACCGTTGGGACGGCAGAATATCCATCGCCCTGTATCCGTCTTGTTGCTAACCGCGACGAAGTCGTTATCGTCGAGGTCATATAGCCAGGGAGGGTCCACTATCCCGCCCTTGCGGACCTGTCGCCCTCTATCCGCCATAGCCGAGAGGTTTCTATCCTGGCGGCCTTTCGCCTCAAAGCTCTTGAGAGGCCAGTTAGCGCTGGGATTGTTTATTCAGGTTTGGTCGACCATGCCTCCTCCGGGGACCCATGGTCTCCCCTTAGCCTGGCTAGCCGTCGGCGGGGGAGCCATCAGCCGATGAACGACTTCTGGCTCCTCCCGTATCAGCTGGGAGGTCGGCCTATCCAGGTTGATGTTAGCCGCTGTGCCCGGCTGAAGCGCAGCCCTCTCCGGTGCTAGCCGGCCATCCTCCGCCATAGCCTCCCACTTCGTTGTAGCGACCGGCACCTAGCCCTTCTATCCAGTGGGTGGTCGCTTTTCGGGTGGATGTAGCCTTCCTTGCCGCCTCGCCCTTTTGTGCAGCTCTTAGCCTGGGGCCGCAGCGGCGGCCACGGATCGTAGCCTGGCTCGCCCGGGCCAGCGCTGCTGCGGCCTATCCCCTGTGCTCTCCGGGTCGTTCGGGTCCATCTCCTGAAAGGTTCCTATCCGATAGACCTGCTGCATCCTAGCCACATAGGACGGCACGTTGGTAGGGGGACCACGGTATCCCTTCGTGCACCTAGCCAAGAAGTCCCTTTGGGTCTCTCGCCTGGGTGAGGGTACTCAGTGCTCGCCCTCAACCTATCCGCGTCTGTGGTAGCCGCTGCCCTAGCCTGCTGCGGCCCTGGGTCTATCCCGGCCGAGAACGGCATTGTCGTAGCCGTATCCCCTGTGCTGGCCTCCTCTGACCCAGCTCGGGTCTCGTCTTGCCTAGCCGCAGGGGTAGCAGTAGCCCGGACCTCTTTCTCCAGCTCCATCAGCTTAGCCATCATCTCGTGCAGCATGTCCAGCCTAGCCGGTCGGTGGAGCCGCCGCACTCGAAGTAGCCGGCTGCGATGCAGCAGCTTCGGTAGCCTCTCCTCCAGATCATCTGTCTGCTCGCTATCCTCCTCTAGCGTCTCTCCCGGCCGATGCGGCCGTAGCCTCGCCAGCTGGCGGTTCTTTGTTATCCGGTGCTCGAGGTACTGTGCCTCCGTAGTCGATAGGCTAGCCTCTAGCCCCCAGGGGATATCGTCCCAGTGCCTGGCGGTCTGGTACTGGACTATCCGGGCAGAGAGTCTGCCGCCGGGCTGAATGCTAGCCCCCCTAGCCTCAGATCTCTAGCCTTCCGGACTAGCTGCACCAACTCGTGCTGCTTATCCAGGCTCAGCCTCTCATAGATCTGTTCGGCGAGGCTAGCCGGATCTGTCTCTAGCCAATCCTCCAACAAGCGGAGGGTTTCTATCCTTTGGGCTAGCACGCTAGCCGTGCTAGCCGACTCTGTCTGGTCCGCCCAACTGGCGGTCCTATCCATGGGTCCATGGGCCGCTATCCGGCCACGAAGGCACACAGGCTCGCCCGTTAATCCACCCTTCTAGCCGCAGTAGCCACGGCGGATTCTTTTGTGCAAAGCTCTAGCCGACAGCAACTCACACTGCAGCACATGTGCACATGCCGACTAGCCTGCCTCAGAACCTCGCAGCCTACGTCCTAGCCAGCAAGACAACAAGAAGTACACGTGCAAGAACGTGGTTCTCTCCTCTCGCTCTCCCCTCCTTTGTCCCCCTCTCCCCCCGAGCACCGCCCCCCAGAGAGATGGGAAGGAAGGAGTGTATCCCGAGAGGCCCCCCCCAAGAAGTATCCCCTGCGTTGTCCCGCCCCGCCGTTTCCCCGGTGCATCTATCCGCTCAGTTTGCAAATGGCGGGCCCCAGCCGAACGGGATAGCCGGGAGCGGTGCTACAGGAAACTGGGGTACTATCCCTGGTGTACCCCCGGCAGCTCTGCTGCCAGGACCTCTCGGCCCCGGTTGCTGGTCTCCGGTGCTAGCCTGAGAGGTGTCGCTATCACTAGACGGGGGCCCTTCTCCTCGGCCCTTCGGCCAGCATAGCCGGCAAACATGCGTGTACTGGTCGGGTTCCGGTCTAGCCGAAAATTCTTGACAAAACTAAATATCCGGCGACGGCCCATCCAGCACCCGGCCAGGCCCTCTTTGTGTAGCCGAAACTTCTTACCGGGAAGCTCTACTATGATATAGCTAGTGCATCTAGCCTTCTTAAGTAGCTGCCTCGGCCGGTTCCGGCGCGGTTCCGGTCCCAGCTCCGGCTCACTAGCCGACTCTTCGGGTCCATCTTCGGGAGGGTCGCTCGCCCCTGCTTCTTCAGGTAGCCCAGGGCTCGCCACCAATTCCACGATCCGCTCGCTAGCCCACTCGCGCCGTAGCTCTCCAGATAGCTTGTCGGCGTCGTGCTCCGTAGCCTTGCCGGTCCGTAGAAGCCAGCCACCCAGGTCGCCGGCAATCTCCCTTTCATCTAGCTGTTCTTCCCGGTCTCGGGCTCTGGCCGCTTCCGCATAGATAGCCTGGAGCCTAGCCACCCGGCCGCCGTAGGACCGGATATAGGTATCCGATCCCTTGGGTTTCCATCTCCCCAGCATATCCCTATCCGCTGGAGGAATCGGCTTCAAACTCAAGCCGGTGGGCAGCACTCGCTGTGCTCCGACCAGTAGCCTCTCGCCACTGGTATTCCCACCATCGCCAGTAGTCCAGCAGTCGCCACCATCGCGTCGGCGTAGGTAGCCATCTTCTTCTCCAGGGCACCCTTATCCCCGAGCCGCGGCATCAGGTAGTCCCGCTGATAGTCCGCGTGGATCTTCAGCAGGTTAAAGCCCATCAGTAGCCAGCCCGGATCCTCGAAGTAGGCTCTCTCCGAGATGCATACGGGTAGCTCCCGTATGCGCCGGTTAGCCCCGGTGGTTTTTGTTCGCCTAAGGATGGTCGATAGCCGACCTTCCACCATAGCCAGCTCGTTCGGTATCATAGCCTGGAGATCCGACCACCCAAAACTGCCCCAGACCTTCAGGAGCTTAGCCCAGGCCCAGACTCTCCAGCCAACGGCCACACTGGCGTCGAGGACTAGTCTCTCCCACCTGACCAGGATCGCCGCCGGGTATATCTCGGTGCTCTCCTCGTCCAGGGCGCTTTCCAGGATAGCCGTTCGACCACTGTATCCTTGATGGGCCAGGCAATCCTCCCTGAAGTAGCCCTTGACTCGGTGGACCATTCTGCCACCCGCTCTATCCAGCTGATCGCCTTCAGGATAGCCTCCGGCACTGTTCTGCCGCAGGGCTCGTCTCCTCTGGCCATCACAAAGTCGGCTAGTCTGCAGGTAGCCCAGGGGCGCCCATCCTTCGCCTCACGTAGCCAGAGTCGCCACCTGACGTGGATGGAGACATAGCGCTTGAGCGTGCTAGCCCGGGTCTTTCCAGCCAGGGCAAGGACCGCCCTATCCGGATCCAGACTTCCCTGGAGTTTCTTTAGCACGGGGGCGCCACAGTGCTCTAGCTCCTCCTTCAGCTTCATAGCCCAGGTAGCCTGGAGTCGCTCTTCCCTAGCCTGCGCCAAGGACCCCTCGTTGACCAGGCGCTTCTGTCTGTCCCCCTTCGGAGGTTCCGGCTCGCTATCCTCTTGAAGGTCTATCCCCTCAACCGCCGGGCGCTTGCTGAGGTTCGTCCAGGCCAGCGAGCTAGCATTGTAGCCAGAGGTCCTTTCCACAAGGTCTCTAGCTTCACGGGCTTCCTGTATCCACAGGTAGATCGAGTCGCCGATGTACTCGTCATAGCCCACGCCGAGTTCCTCTGCCACCTGGTGCCCTGCCTCTTCCGCGTCCTCTAGAGCGAGGGTAGCTAGCTCGAGTACACCGAAGCCCCGCGATGCTATCCAGCACCGCACGCCTCTGTACAAGAGCGCTATCCCTCAAGCCTCAAGGACGGAAGTGCAATGGGACTCCCTATCCCACCGAGGGGGCAGCCCGGTCCCACGTCCTGCTCGCCCGGCGAAGCCGTAGGCAGGACGGTCGGACTTCCCTGCTCCTCGCCCCCAGACCTAGCCGGAATCACCGTGGTAGCCGGTGACGGAGGGCTCGCCGTCCGCGAAGCAGAGGGGGTGCGAGGAGAGGCCGCCATTCTCGCTTGGCTAGATAGCCAAGTTCCCCTTCTCTCCCCTCTACTTCAAAATTACCCCCCTGATGGGGGACTTTATCCAGAATGGCCACGGTCACAAATGCTTGTAGTCATTCCAAGTCACAGCTATCCTGTCTTCGCATGTCAGACGCAACTATCCTGCGAGCGACGATAGCGATCGAAACTCCGTTTCTAGCGAAGCTACCTTCAATAGCTTCGTTACCAAATAGGTTAGCTAGCACACATAGTCGTAACTCGTTCCTCGTCACGAGGTACATCTTTCACCCATTGCATCCATTGCTTCATGTTTCTCTGACCTGACGACTTCACCATGAGGTTCCGCTTCAACGTCAGATGGATCAATATCCTTCAAATCAGGGTCTTCTCCAGGATCTGGTGGAGGTAGTAAGCCGTCTTGATCATCATCATCTCCGCCACCCCCATTTCCTCCAGGCTGACCGTCGTCACCGTTGTCAATGTCGTTTATCTCCTTTCAAGCTATATCAACGTTGTCCTTGAGTCCCTCAATGGTTTCATTCATTCTTTCATACTCAGCCTTCAAGGGGAACGTTATCTCCGCCGGGAAGTAGATGTTTCAGTCTCGTACGGTCGCATCAACTTTCTGGGAACGGATGCATCCATTGACAGGTTTGCGTTTGCAAACTCCTTCATATCCCAGACGCGATACTTCCGTGACCAACCTTGACCAACAGTAATCACGTACCCAGCAAATATACCAGGGATGCCCTTCGGATCGAACTTGTTGCCATAGGTCTTCGGCCTAGTGTCTGTAGGCTTGAAGAACACTTTGGCACCAAGAGGTATGGCTTTCCCTTCGAACTCTTTCCCAGTCATTCGTTTCCATGCTGAGTCGCCATCACCTTCAACATCCTCAACCTTGAGATTGTGCATTATGCAGTTCAGCGCGAATGTCCAATACTGAGCAGGTAACCCGGCATGCAACATGGACGAAGCGACTGAGTTGATCACTTCCTGATTCGATCGTTCAGCGAGAGAATTGTTGTTGGGCTTGCCCGGCAGGGAATGATCCATCAATATCTTCAACTGCGCCATAGCTGACTCGAATTCAGGTGCATCGTCACTGTATGCCATGTGGCCATGTGAATCTTGCGCCTTCCCATCATGCGTCGTATAGCCATGACGACTTCATCGGTGTGCCTAGACGCTGTGGGTATCGCAGCGATCATTTTCGTGGCGATGTCCCTGATAACCAGGATCTCGCGAGCGCCGTCGTCGAGTCCAATTCCGGCTTCAGCAGCTTTGCGCATGTCAAGGAAGTCGAATGTGATGAGATCACCCCAAGCTTTGATCACACGCTGAAATGCTCCGCGTTGGGTCCGTAGATGCTTCATCTTCGCGCGGATGCATGAGTCACAATAAGGATTGCGATATCGGTGAGTGCAGAGGTGTGCGAGTGTCTTCGCTTCAGCTTTCAATGTCCCGACTCTGGCCTTGCGGCTCGGGGCACACGTCGCCTTCCACCTCAATGACAACCTCATCGTCATCGCCTAAAGGAGGAGCTTCATGAGGTTCGGGATCAGGCGGGCGTCCATGTGCGACACCTTCTTCTTCTTCTTCCTCAACCTCGCCTGGCACAGCCTCAGCAGCTGCAGCCACACTGACTTCAACGCCGTTAGCAGACATTGTGCCTTTGAAGATCTCGGAGATGGCCTTCGCCTCTGCATCGTCGTGAACGAAGGACTTTGCACTCCCGGCACGTATGTAGGGAATATCACCGTTCACGAAGAGCGAAATCCTCTTCCCTTGTGGGTTGATCATGAATGGCTCCCTTCCTGGTGGCCACACAAACCCGTAGTTGAAGTTCATGCACCGCTTTCCAACCGAAAGCACCGATGGGGTATCCCCCAACACGTACGCATTGATGGGTTCTTCAAACGACTCGGTTTGGAAGTTCGACACGAGATCGGTGTCTGTGATTCCGTTTGCCGTCTGAAAGGATATGGGCTCCGGGGTCACAAGCGTCTCAAGACTATGCTTCTCAATTTTCTTCTGCGAGATGAGATCGTGTCCACAACCAGTGTCCATCAGGAACTTGATCTTCTTCTTGAGGTGAACTGGTTGAACCATGCATTTGAACATCCCTTTGTCGATGATTCGCTTGCTGTGTGCAGCGTCAAGTTCACGTTCGACAATGGAATCCTCTCCATCATAGAAGGAAACCTCTTCTACTCGAGACGTTCCTGGGATTCGCACAAACGAGACTCGATCTCCATCACGATCATCGTCGACCATGTCTCTCATGATCTGCGCCCTCAACCTTGCCTTATATGTTTGGCGAATTCCAGGTCAACGGGGCGATCCTCGTTGTTCACAAGCGCGTTCACATCAACGGGCGTGACTTCTCGCTTCCTCTCTTTGCTCGATTTTCTCGGCCGTGAAGATACGAACTCCACGTCCTCAGCGAACGACACTTTGTGCTTCGTGGCCTTCCGAGTCGACGTACCCGGTGCCTCATCATCAGTGGAACAATCCGAGTCAGCGTCGCTGTCCACGGATGAACACACCGACTCCTCATCTTGCTGTCTTAAGGATCTCTTCCAAATAGCAGGCGCTGATGGATTCCACCTTCGGCAAAGTCTGATGGTTGGTGCTGCTGGAAGCGCCTTCGCTGCCGCTTTGGCTTCAGACTTGGCCTTAGCCTTGGCCTTCGGCTCCGGAGCTGGCGTAACCCCTTTATCGATGCACTTACACCGTCAAGATTGACAGGTCTGGAAGAGCTGGCTGATGATGTGGAATTTCTACCCAACATGCCGCGATCCTCCAGAAGCTCGTGTAACTGTCGATCACGTACGGCTCTTGCACCGATCTGCTTCTGGGTAGGTCCACTTGGAATACCAAATAACGCCGCTGCACTAGGCGTGGAACGCTCAAGTGCGGGAGTATTTGTACTAGGCACGTTGTGCGCAGGTACCGTTCTCTTCGATCGAGGACACTTCCAGGAGCACGTTGACATTGTCCTTCACAATGCTGTTCGAGTTGCCTTCACTTGTGATCTTTGTGTCGTTCGGAGCAAGGTTCTTGTCTTTGCTCGGTTCAGAGAATGCGAACTTTCCTCTGGCGACTGGACTAACCTGACTAGGAGACCGTGTTTCAGGGGATCGTACCTCAACTCCTAAGGAAAATGCAGGCACTACATCCTTTCCTACGTGTTCCCAGCCCGATTCAGTAGTTCTTGAGGACATAGGTCCGCTTGGTGGACGGAACGATTCGACATGCATGCTGGTACTTCGTGCCGCCTCAAGCTCACTTTGTGTCCTTGACTGGAGATCTTCTTGTGCTTTGAGTGCTCTCCTGAGCTCGTTCAGCTCGTCATGCAATGTCGGCAAGGCCTGTCTTGCTTGATCTTCGTGCTGTTGAAGTTGAACTTCTGCGTCATGCATCCTTTTCACTGCCATTTTACGAAATTCTTCTTCTTCACCAAGACGTTCACGAAGTCGATTCTGTTCGTGATCCATGGCTGTCTGATTACCAGCCATGCCTTGAATCTCGTTCATGACTCGTAATTCCTGATTCCTGGCGAGAATGAATCGTTCCTGCATGGCATGCATGGCCTGCTCTGAGCTGGCCGTGCTCGATCGGAGGTACAAGTTCTCCCTGGCTTGTTCATGAAGTTCTTGTGTTAGATGCTCATACTCACGTGCCATAAGTTCTCCATCACCTTGAGCTCGTGCTTCCAACTGCACAAAGTTTGCGGCTGCTTCGGTGCGAACTACATGTAGTTGGTGGGCAAGTTCTTCGGCAATAGCATGACCTTGACGTTGTTGAGCTGAGTTCTGTTCGTCCATGCGAAACAACGCAGCCTCATAATCACGCTTCATTTCTTGATTGACCTTGTTGATGTGCCGCATGGCCAAACATGCGTGGTCACGTTGTCGTTCCAATTCTTCGATGCGAATTCCGGACCCTTCATCTTCCTGCTGCATCTCTCTGATCTTGTCCACCAGGTTCTGCACAACGCTCTCGTACTCCTGCACGTCGCTCCGGTAGTACATCTGCTGCGCTAGGTTCGATGCTTCGATCTGTTGTCTCACCGTCATTTCCTGATAGAGATTCGGATCATCAGCTATGGCCGGGGTAGCCACCGATGATGCATCACCCCGTACCGGTATGGTCTCGAGGGTCATATCTGCGTCATCAGGGTCATGAGGATGGTTCGTGACCATTTTCTTCCATGTCATGGATCTCTCCCGCGCTCTAGCTGTTGATGTCCTAGATCGTGCTGATGAGCTTCTGGAAGACGACGGTCTTGACGCCTTCTCCATAGTCTTCACCCCTCTGTCCTTTGCCCTCGACGGTGTCCTTGGCACCTGAAAACCAGATGTCTCAGAACGTCCATCAATCGCCTTAGCTGTCCTCGATCCTGAGGATGTCGGACGTGAAGGCGTGGATGCTCTTGGTGCACCTTTTGCTTTTGCTTTGGGAACTGCCTTTGCGATGGCAAGAGTAGAAGATTGACCTCTGTCATCTTCAGTGGAGCTATCAACGGATTGCACCACAGTGTCGTCAGCAGTCGAATCACCGATTGCTGGCGCTGCCACGTCGGCACCGAAAGTCATTGTCGTATCTTGACTCGATCCTGAGTTCATTGTGGTAGTGGTAGATCAAGTAGTCTTTGCTGTTGGTAGGCAGAGCCTACGGCTGATAACCTGCGTGGGGATTTGTTCTTGATGATGTTCCTTGTCGCTCACCCCACCGAGCTATGTTGGGTAATGATGTAGTTGCCCTCAACAGACTCGATACGCTCTCTCCTTCGCACCCACGTACAAGCACTACTCCCAGGGCAGGCAGATCCAGAGCTCGCTTGTTTTCCACCTTCGCGGCCAGCGATGGATCGTCTGTGCTCGGGATGGCTCTGTTCCTCAGAAAGGTCACAGAAGACGAAAGCTATTTCAGCTATCGGCGATGCTTTCTAGAGCTTGTGCTCATTCTTGAGCCAAAGTTGCATGGGCGGCATATGACAAAATGGTTCGGCACTGTGGTATGCGTAGCATGCCCACAGGCCTACACCTAGAGATGGAGTACGCGAAGCGTGCCTCCACTCCTGACCTATACAAGGCCTCACTCATAGCTCTTATCGGGACACCATAGAACTTGACTAGGCATCGCAGTCCGTTCGCATTTGACAAAGAATTGAGTAAAGTAGAAAAGCAGTTCTTCTTGTTGATAAAGAATAATCCAAAATCATTCATAGATGATAGGACAAGAAAGAGAAGTAGCATGAAACAACAAATAAAAGAATGAATTTAAACAAGAGGTGATAAAGGTAAAAAGTTGCTGATATATTTGGTATTGTCGCAAGTTTTCTTACGGATATATGGAGCGAAGAAAGTATAAAAAATGTGCTGTAGGTTATCATATGAACTCATTTTTATCTTGTACTTATATTTATGATAAAACAGAATATGGAAACTTAGACTTGTTTTATAAAGTGGTTGTAATGTATATTGGCTATTTATTAGAAGATTGTGACTGCTATATTGATAGAAATGAAATAAACACACACACACACACACACATATATATATATATATATATATATATATCGATAATGCATTTAAGCCCTTTGACTAAACCGACCAGAATATTAATATTAAACATAATATAATTGTTGAATACCCACATATATCATGTAATGGTTGAACACCCACTAAGCCCCAGTAATGCTCAAACTCCGAACACTTCCTATTATTGTTTTACAATATTATGGTAGAATCTATGAACCACCAAAGTAAAGGGAAGAATACCCGAAACAAGAAGCGGAAAATAACGAATGAGAGGACAAGAACAAAACGTAGTGAACAAGTACTAGGCGGAAAAATGGAAACGTGAGAGGTGACGTGAGTACTTCAAGGGAAGCACCGGAACTGGGGTGAGTGAAAAAAACAGAACAGGTAAACAATGAGATGAAAAAAACGAATGAGGTGACAATGAGATGAAAAACGAGTGAGGTGACAACTACAATGAGATGAATGAAACGAATGAGGTGAGCGTGTGACCGGAGAAACCCCGCCGAATTTTAAGGATTTTGAAAACGAATAAGGCAAAGCAAAAAAACATAAAATGAATGAGGTACGTATATGAAATTTGAAACGAATGAGGTGGTGTATGAACATTAGGTCAAATTCTGGTGATCATGCAAAACGAATGAGGTAGTGATAATGGCTAAAAATGAAGAAGGCGATGTAATTATAGTGACTGATTTTTTCAACAGCACTTCAAGACAAAAAATAGTTTAAAAAATGAAGAAGGTGAGAAATTACACCGGAGAACTAAATTTGTCAAAATAAGGAAATTAAAAAACAAAAAAGTGTCTCAAAATGTGGTTTTTATGATTGTAGAAACGAAAGAGCCTTAAATATGAAAAACGGATGAGATAAGGGTTACCCCCAGAAATATGGATTGAAACAATACAAACGAATGAGCCGCCACACCCGAGAAACCCCGTTTACCATAAGTTTTTCCCCGCACCTGGAGATCGGCCCAGGAGCTGATCGCCTTTGCACTTGACGCACTCTGCTTCAATTCCCGGTGGGTCAGGCTCAGCGCTGGGCTGGCTCCGACTGCTGTCGTCGGAGAGGTCGAAGAGGTGAAGGGCTCTCCTCCTCAACCTGAGCGTCACATGTGTGGAGGCTTTGAGCTTACCCTTCACACCTGGCCTCCAGGAATGTCTTCCTGACCACCCAGCGAAGTGGCCTGGGGGTAGTTGCAGGGGAAGTGGTAGTGGAAGCGGCAGTGGTAGTAGTACTACTAGTAGGACTAGTAGTAGTAGTAGTAGTAGTAGTAGTAGTAGTAGTAGTCGTAGTAGTAGTAGTCGTAGTAGTAGTCGTAGTAGTAGTCGTAGTAGTAGTCGTAGTAGTAGTCGTAGTAGTAGTAGTAGTAGTAGTAGTAGTAGTAGTAGTAGTAGTAGTAGTAGTAGTAGTAGTAGTAGTAGTAGTAGTAGTAGTAATTGTTGTTGTAGTAGTAGCAGCAGGAGTAGTCGTTGTCGTTTTGGCACTAGTCGTCGTCGGACCCCCAAACCCAACATTGCAAAAAATCCCGGTCCAAGCGCGGCACTGGGAAGTCAGAAGCGTCGGCCCCACCTGCAGCCCAAGGAAGCATCGCGAAACAAGGAACGTCTTCAAACCCAACCACCTAAAACCACTAACCTAAAGCATCGACCGCAGGGTCTCTGAGACCCGCAGGACGCTCTCCAAGTCCCCGACTCCAAAGGCAAAACAAGGACCTGGCACTGAAGGCTGAAGGCTTACGGAAAGCATCCGTGGTTCAGGAGCTATCTACTTTGGGCGGATGTCGTAAGTGCAAGAGCAGCAGCTCTAGCAGTGGCGGTAAATGCGGGCATGCGGAACAATAAATTGAGTGAACCAAAAAACTGTCGATCTTTCCGACTGCGTGTCTCTGTATGCGGAGTGGATATTGCTGAGGTCTCGAGCTGACGTGTCGACATCGCTGTGCCGGCCCTTGTGCCTCCGGCCGCAGCTTAAGCTTTTTCGTGGGCTAAGGGTTTCGAGTTTTTTTTTCCCTCCTACCTAGCAAGGACGAAGCCCGCATTGCAGGGAGTCTTAGGGTCTAGGGTTCCAGGCCTCAGGCTTGGAGACTTGGCGTTTGGGTCTGCGGGGTTCAATGATTCCGGATATTGCAGTCTGCCAAACGTTCCAGCGTGACGCTCTGAAGCCATAGCCTATGTCCAGCCCGCAACTGTGATAGCCCGCTCGAAGGTTCTCAACTTTCGAGCAGGGTTTCGTGTTCATGCCTCTCTGGCAGAAGGATTCTCGAGGCCAGACATCAATTCTCAGCCCCCAGCCGCATTGATTCATGCCTGAGCCTGTAAGCCCCGAAACCTAAACCCTCTACCTAAACCCCAAAATCTGAACCCCCAAGCCTCAACCCCGAACACTGCCAGCCGGAAGCTTCCCAGGCCCTTGTCAAGGCTTTAAGTGAAGCTATAAGCACGACAAATCGCAAGGATGTTACTTTTTGCTACACTTATAACCTGCTTGCTAGGCCCCTGATCCTTTCAGAGGGGGGGTCTTGAGGGTCTTCAGGGCGAAATCACACAAAAAAGGGCAGTACCACACAATAAAAAACGGGGCTGCTTCTCTTCGTGCTGCGTACGTGTAGGCACTCTGAGAGCATGGTGAGACATCGCAGGACTTGCACGACGCGCCCGGACACCAAAATGCCACGGCCTCTCGCTGGAGCTTGGGTTCGGATGGGGCGCAGAGTCGCTGGGATTTGCCACGTTCATCAGCTGAGCGAAGCAGGCGATCTTCAGCTGCGGGTCCTCACCTGAGACCGTGCGTTCAAAAGACAAGACCCAGGAGTCCGTGAGATTACCGCAGCGCCGTGGTCTCACAGCTTAGGCTCTGGCCTGGGCAGGATGCCATGGCCGTGTTCCCCTGCACACGGAAGCTCTGGAGCTGGGCTCAGCATCCCAAGACACCCCAAGCCTCCCGGTTCGGGCTGCATGGCCCCACATAGCCGCATGGCCAAGTGCTGCAGCCGCCTCCGCTACCTCGGATGCAGCCGCAGCATGGGCTCTCTACTTTGCAACTACTGACGGCAGAAGCCACAAACGAAGTACCCTAAATCCGACAAAGCCCGATCAGACCCTGAATCAATGAAGAAGATAGAGCCTCCAAAACCTCGACATGGCAAACCCTTACCCAAAGCCCAAAGATAGAGATGCGAGGGCTTGGGCTCGGACTGGCAGCGCTCAGGCCACTGGAAGCCATGCCAGGATTGGGAAGGCTCGGCTCGTTAGGCACAATTCTTGTGCCACCTTTCTTGCCCTTGCCACCCTTTCCTGCGCCTTTTTCCTGGGGGGGCTTCGGTGCGCCTGTGCCGCCAGTGACGTAGCCCGCGCACATTCGGTTACTTCGGACGTGAACAATCTCGCAGTACTGCACGTGATCTCCGGCATTCAGCAGGGTGTCGATCACCATGTCGCCTCATCGAAAACGCTTTCAGCTTTGAGATGCAGAACATGCAGAACCCCAAACACTCCTTTCCCAGACTTCTCAATGCTCAAACAGCACCGTGGAAGATAAGCCACGATGGACGAAGAGGTCATTGCCACCATCGTTCTGCTTGATGAACCCATAACCTTTCTCATTGTGGAAGAACCTCAGAAATCTGCCGGATGAGACACGATTCCGGCCCGGACACGGGGTCCTCATGGCGAGATGGAGTATGGTTTATATTACTAGTATCCTCATAACGACACGCAATATATACACTCACCAATTCAAAAGGAGCCCTATCTACAGTCACCAGAACGGTAATTTAAACCCTACATCAGATGAGGAACTTCACCACGCCGGACGTGAAGCCATAGGTTGCTGCTTTTCCTGCCGAGCGATGAAGACAAGAAGCGATTGCACTGTATCTACACGTAGAGCAATACAGACCACAGACTAAGTCACGCGATGCAGTTCAAGCCTGCCCCAAGGCCGCAGCCCCCACCTCGGCCGGGATAAGCTTAAGTGCCGTACGTACCACAAACACAACTGGTTATAAATAATCTCAGACTATGGACAGAAACATCGATAGATAAGATCGACAGATAGATTGATGGATAGGGAGACAGATCAGCATGAGAAAACATTGAACAGATTATATAAGTCCTAAGTCTGATATTTCTTTGCCTGTTCATTCAAAGACGTGTCTGAGGCAGCCGCCTGGCATCAAGCCGCAAGGGCCGCAGCCGGAGCCACGGGGAGCCGGTCCGGCAACGAAGCCTCCGTTCAGAGCTCCTGCGAGGAGTTTGCGGTTTCGGCCTTTGGGTTCAGGGCTTGAGGGTTTTGGGGTGAGGTGCGACAGAACCAACCCAAAGACTGTCCTGCAAGCTGCATCGCACCTCCGGAAAAGGCTGACACTTGTGCCAAAGGCGCTCGACTCCAGCGGTCGACTCAGAAACCTCTTCGACACGGTGGCCTCCTCCCTTGCCCTTGTCGCCTCTTTTGCCCTTTCCACCCTTGCCGCCTGCGGCGCTAAGGAGATCAAACCGTAATTGAAAGATGGGCTCTGTGCATGCTCTGCGTCCGGGATCAGGGATTCGGGTTTCACGAGCTTGAAGCACAGGATGCCTGGTGCAGGTCCAGATCCTCCAGCGACGCGGATGGCCTTGGGCTTGCCCGTTCGCTCGTTGAGGCCTTCGTCGAAAGTGACCTGGCGCTGCCGTGATACTAGACAAGAGCACTCCAAATTTAGGCCCAGAATGAACATGTGGTGTTTCAACACCCCTTGAGGTTGACATTGCAACACACATGTTTCCTGAGGAAAACAGAACGAGGCGACACAAACGCCAGGGCAAGCAAGCAAAACCCCCAAATGCCTTGTCTCCAGCCTGCAGTGTTCCACCCATAACATCCATGCCCAGAACGAAGAGGTCCTCGCAAGCATTCTGAAGATACTTCCGCGACAAAACAAGCAGAGCATGCTGGCACTTGTAGCAATGGGAGCAGGTCCGTGCTGGTTCCAGTGGGAACGATGAATCCGAAGCCCTGCAGGCACGCTTGCGTGGGGAGTCGTGGCGCGTGCTCTCTCTTGCGGTCTGCACGGCAGGCCTTTGCAGCGTCATACTTCTTCACAACACCGGTCAAGGCCATGATGGCCGAAATCGTTCGAAATCAGCTGATTGCAGCGAGTCAGCTGTGAGCAAACAATGCAGCATGTCCCTTCTGGTGAAGCCCGAGTGGATAAGTTGTTCTTGCAAGTGAAACCATCCATCACTCGCAGCAACTCATGCACCCCGTTTTGCTCTAGAATCGATCGCCGTCGCAGACAGAGGGTGGTGAGGTTGAAAGCGAAGAGAAGTCGAGCAGTCCCACCAAAACAAGTCAGATTAGCAATCTGTGATACGTGCATCTTGTGGCTGTGAAGAAGCTCCAATAACCAGCCTTTCCGAGCCCTTAAAGGAAAAGGCGGGAAAAAGGCGGGAAAGCTCGTGTGCAGCCTTGGTGTCATCTCGACCAGACAAGGCATCCCGTACAGTTGAACCCGGCAGCCTGGAAGCCCTGCCGCTTCTGCGGCTTGTGTCGCATAGCTCCCGAAGTCATAGAGCTAAAGTGCTGCAAGTTCAGTTTTGGCTAGGCAAGGGCTGGCAAGTCTTGCCTTCTAGGTACACAGGTCCAACTGCAAGGAGGAGCATTTTCACACGAGACCTCCTCGGGAGTTCGTAGTCAATGCCTTGCGTCCATTTTCTGAGACGACTGTCTAACATGACTTGGTCATTCCCAAAGCGGCTTCGCAAGCGGAGCCGGCCGCTGACGAACATCTGCTGATCATGTGAGTCCTGCATGCCCTCTCGACCCTCAGCACTTACATGCGCTGACCTTAGAAAGGGAAGGGTAGAGAAAAATGCTGCAGGAATCAATCATGTCACAGATGTGCAGATCGGCGCCAGGGGCCAGCCAGAAGCTATCGACAAATGAGAGTCCGCACTGAAACACCAAAGTCATACAAAGCTCCCCGCACGTCATTATGTACGGTGCTTTGATGCAAGACACGATGGGAACTCCAGCGATCACACGGCATGGAGGTCTGTCTGATGGCAGCTCTTGAAACACTAATCTTAGTGTTTGGTGATTGTTGGTGCTTCTCGCTGCAGCGTGGTAAGACCTTCGGTTCACGCAGCACGCGAAAGCTTCTCATGAGGGAGGGGAAGCCCTTTCCTTCTCCGCGGCCCGGGCGTGGTTTTCTCATCTGCTAGCGCGCTGACGGCTGCCTCCACCTTGCGAGGAACCGACCCGAGCCCAGAGAGACCCAAGCCGAGCTGAGCCGTTTATCAGAGGCCGCAGAGCGCGTGCGAGCGCTGTGATGCGCTGTGAGGTGCCAGACTGCAGTCAGTGAAGCCGCGCCTTTGCCGCCTTTGGCCTTGCCTTTGCCGTTGCAACCCTGCGCTTGAGCACACATGTGGGGCAGACATGAGGACATGCATGGAAATGCAACCGCTTGAGACCGTTGTCCATGAATTCGGAGCCTTGCCCTTGGCTTGCCCTTTGCCACCACCTGCGTCGCAGGGCACATCGCGGCGTCATCCGCTCGGCTTCTTGAGGCAAGAAAATGAGAGCCCCGCCTTGCTTGCCGGCTCCTTTTCGCTCCCGGCTGAGAGAGTACCACCTGAGCGAAAAGGATGTCGAGATGCCACGCAAACCGAGTTCCGCGCCTTTCCTCATCCTCGTCGCCCAACATCTTCTCTGCTCGCATGTTCGTAGAACCTCGCAGCGTCAAGAAAGACCCCTCCCTTACCCTCACTTCCCCCGGCACCGCTCCAGAAGTGGGGCCTGTGGCGGTGGCCGGGATTTGGCCTTGAAAGCGGAAGCTCCTGAGCAGAGCTCTGACAGAGCATCTTCGCAGGATGATCCGCGCGGTAATCTCTCAGGAGCCGACAGGCAGGCGTCCATCCCAGGATCTCGGCCAACACCCTTCTGGTTCTTGGGGCCTAGACTTTGGGAGTCAGAAGTGGATCACAGTATTGGCACTCGGCTGGCCCGGGCTTTGAGCATTGGGCCTGGGCCGCCCATGCCCCGACCCGTGAGCGGCTGAGAGCCTGCAGGGCTGGAGAAGGCAACCGCAGAAGCCAAGCGAGAGTACCGTGTGCCTTTGCTGTTGCTCTTCCCACCGGGCGACATTGGGACCTGCTGCCTGCAAGGCTAAAGAGTGGAAAACACAGAGAGAGAGAGAGAGAGAGAGAGAGAGAGAGAGAGAGAGAGAGAAAGGAGCCTACATTTGAAGCACCACCTCTATGGCTCCGTACACGCGTAGGACCCTAGCATGGTTTTCATGGAGCGGTTTCAGGCACGCGGCATCGCTTGCTGCTTCGTGACATCCGTGGGCTGCCAGCCGCCTGCAGGGAGTCTGATTCTCAAAAGCGCGGGGGGTGGAAACGCCGAGCAATTGCTGAAGCTTGCGCGTGCCTCTGTGACCCTTGCCATGCGGCTCCGTCTTCTCGACCCACCTCTTCTGCGGCATGTCCTGGGCGACTGGGCAGAGCATCTCTGGCAACAAGATCCTCAGCTCTTCTGAGGGAGGTCAGTCCTTGGCACCCTTGCCGCCTGGACAGCATCATTAAGCAACAGTCGTTCCGTGGCGCTCACTCCAGCGCAAAGGCCCCGGGCCTCCCATGTTGTCATCGTCGTGGTGCTTCCCGCCATCTCTGCCGTCCTGATAGGGGTACGGAGTTCAAAGACTCAAGTGCTCGCCACACAACGTGGAAGAGTGCCGCATTTGAGGCCTTCTTACACTTGCCTTGGCTCTGACCGGTGAAGCTTCCAGCCTGAAGATGCAGCAAGAGCCGGCTCTGACGAGCACGAAGCGCTTGCGCATCGCTTAAGCATCACTCGTCCAGGCCAGCCTTCTGATTCGTGTCCATGGAGGGCGTCTGGCCGGACCTCCACTATAACGAGGATAGCAACCGATAGGTGCAGGTGCCATGGACTCTGCACCATTGCCAAATCCCCAAGGCCTCACATTCATGTCCCAAAGCTGACTGGGCTAGAACAGCAGACACAGGGACAGACAGAGAGAGCTGGAGATCTCTGGAGAGAGCGAAGGAGGGAGAGCGACAGACAGCGAGAGATAGACGGAAGTTGATAGGAAGGCCAGTCGCCAGGCTTGGCGAGTGCCGCACGGCTCCCTCAAGCATGTGAACCCGGTCCTGGTCAGCAGGAGGCCAAGTCTGGCACACACGTCGATGCCTTGCCTTACAGAGAGGGAAGCAGGGAGAGTGGGAGTGGGAGCGGATGGGAGCGGATGAGTGGAAGCACCACCAGCTCTAGGCCATCTGCCGTGCGCCCGCGGAGCGCTCCAAACGCTCTGCAGCGTGTGCAACCAAATAATGCCCCGTGTGAGGCCACAACATGCACACGCCGATGCCTGTGATACAACGGCAAATTTATAAACAAAAACACCGTGAGGTGCGGTCGCAAACCATACCATGCCAATGCGAGTAGCAAGTCATGCCCCCTGTGATGCGTGATCGCATATCATCACAGGCCGTCCCACATGCCGCTCCATAGTACTAACCATAGTACAAACCGTGCCCTGTTATGTGTGATGCCGACACATACACACGCCGTGATCTCAAAAACATGCCCATGTACCGGCAGTTTTACGCAGCAAAGCGTACCCCCTTGTATGGGTGATGTCAGACACATACCACATGCCGATGCCTGCATTGTACCCTCTGTGACGTATGAGTTGACCCTTATCTGTAATCTCAACAACATACACACGCCCAAGCTCGTAACAACTCGTACCCTCTGCGATGTGTGAGCTGATGACATTCATAGCGGCTCTGCCTGGGTAAGAATGATGCTCCTGATGCTCGTCTACTGGCTCTGATTGGAACCCAAGTCAAGAGTGCGTCATGGGCTTTACTGTTCATGTGCATGCACAGGTCATGGCAAAATATGGCAAATGTGTCTTGCGCACACCGCTGCAGGGTAGCTCAAGCCCGCATGCTTCCGATACTCACAGTGGGATCTCACGAAACAGAGGCGAACAACATGCTACGTGGAACGGCCTGTGAATGTTGTATTACAGTTACTACAGGCTTGGCTACAAGCATGGGTGTGTGTAGACTATTATATTATATTATATTAGATTATATTAGATTATATGATATAATGTTATATTATATTATATAATATAATATTATATTATATTATATTATATTATGTTATATTATATCATATTATGTTATATTATATTATATTATACTATATTATATTATCGTATATATATATATATATATATATATATATATACATGCGCGTGTGTGTGTGTGTGCAGTGTGTGTGTGTGTGTGAGTCCTGTTCCAAAGGATTCTACTTGTAGGCAGGGGGCCAGCGCTCTCCCTGGGGGTCGCTGGCCAACGAAAACGCCCCCAGGGAGGGGTGAAAACGTACCTGCAGTGAGTAACTAGCTTACTACATCCTTGACATGAAGAGGAGTAGCCACAGGAAAATCAGAGGAGAAGTAACTCTAACACAAACAGCATCCCACGGGATGACTGGTCTTCAAGTGTGTTTTCCCGACAGTAATTCTGCCAAAGCGCTGTCGGACTCCCGGTCAGCGGGGGATAATGAATACACCTGGTTCCCCCAGTTTGTATCTGTTCCTCATTATGCATGAGCCTTGAGTCCCGGAAGCCTCCTCAGGACAAAGGCCCAAAATGACCTGTTTCCCATTGGATTACCCTTTTCTTGGTTTCAGCCTACACAGGCTACCCTGAAAGACACTCTGACTTTTGAGTTGCATACCCTTGACTGGACAGCTCCATGAAAGACCCCAGATTGCGGAGCCAAAGAGTAGTTCCATCACCATCAAATCATTTAACATTCTGGTTCACCCTTCCGTTTGTGTCCTTTGCCATGGCCAGCTATCATTTTCATTTCACAAAAATACGGAGTGCCAAGAAGCACTGGCGCCTGCTCCAAGGAAGACCCCGGATTATGGTGCTAAGCTCTAGAAATGTTGTGTTGCTACAGTTGTTTCGCTTTGTTGCGTCGTCGTCGTCGTGTTGCTGTGTTGCTGCTTTTGTTGGCGTCGTGTTGGGCGTCTGTTGCTGCTCCTATGTTGCTGTGATGTTGTCTGTTGTGTCGTTCGGTCGTCGTCGTCGTCGTTGTTGTGTTGTCGTTCGTTGTTGTGCTTCGCTCCTCAGCGTCGTCCTTGTTGTGTTGTTGTGCTTTGTAAAATTCTTCTATACAGTTTGTTATGTAAGTGAATGCGTATTGTTATGCAAGTGAGTGCGCATCGTCATGCAAGTGAGTGCGCATCGTTATGCGAGTGAATGCGCTTCGTTAAAGTACCTATGTTGTTCGCACTCACGGATGAGCGCAAAAACGTGTACCGGGGTAACCCGGTTCTGTGTGCGTGCAAGTCCTGTTCCAAAGGATTCTACTTGTAGGCAGGGGGCCAGCGCTCTCCCTGGGGGTCGCTGGCCAACGAAGACGCCCCCAGGGAGGGGTGAAAACGTACCTGCAGTGAGTAACTAGCTTACTACATCCTTGACATGAAGAGGAGTAGCCACAGGAAAATCAGAGGAGAAGTAACTCTGACACAAACAGCATCCCACGGGATGACTGGTCTTCAAGTGTGTGTGTGTGTGTGTCTTTGCGGTTCTTTGTGTACTCTGCGTGTGTGGCTGCCAATTATGGGCATGACTCTCGAAATCACAACCTCCTGTGACGAGTGGTCCCCCAACATGCAGACGACCCGCCGGAACCGGTAGGCGAGCATTAGCATCATTAGGGGCGCGTCCCATCCAGCTCCCGGCGCAGTCTAGCCCGGAAAACCCACCCCGCCCCACACCCCTTATTGCGACCGTCGGTAGACAAGAAACTCAGCTAGCTTTCGTGATACGGGAACGCAGAAGCCAAGCGAAAGTGCCACGCCTTTGCTGTAGCTTTTCCCGCCCGGCGACATCCTGCAAGCTTCAACTGCTGAAAACAGACCGAGCGGGAGAGAGAGAGAGAGAGAGAGAGAGAGAGAGAGCGAGCAGCAAACATCTGTACGACCGAGACTGTGAGATCGATCCACACCCCTTATGACCTAAGACCTAGCATGGTTTTCATGGAGCAGTTTCAGGCACGCGGCATCGCTTGCTGCTTCGTGACATCCGTGGGCTGCCAGCCGCCTGCAGGGAGTCTGATTCTCAAAAGCGCGGGGGGGTGGAAACGCCGAGCAATTGCTGAAGCTTGCGCGTGCCTCTGTGACCCTTGCCATGCGGCTCCGTCTTCTCGACCCACCTCTTCTGCGGCATGTCCTGGGCGACTGGGCAGAGCATCTCTGGGGACAAGATCCTCAGCTCTTCTGAGGGAGGTCAGTCCTTGGCACCGTTTCCGCCTGGACAGCATCATTAAGCAACCGTCGTTCCGTGGCGCTCACTCCCAGCGCAAAGGCCCGGGCCTCCCATGTTGTCATCGTTGTGGTGCTTCCCGCCATCTCTGCCGTCCTGATAGGAGTACGGAGTTCAAAGACTCAAGTGCTCGCCACCCAACGTGGAAGAGCGCCGCATTTGAGGCCTTCTTACCCTTGCCTTGGCTCTGACCAGTGAAGCTTCCAGCCTGAGCTTCGCAAGCACCAACACATCGCTTCGGGATGGGTGGAGATCTACGCAACGTGCATTGGGGTTGGGGGGGTGAGTCTGCATGCTCTTGCTCGCATCTCCTACGAGTCCCTGCGACCTTTTAGCTAGCATTCGCAAGCAGGCGTCTAACGCTGAGAGGGCTGCTCTGTTCCTGCATGGCGCATCGGGGCGCAATGAGTGAGCCCCATATTATCAACGACCACAATGCTGCACGCCACGACAACCCTACGAAAAGATGACCCTTCACGGTCGCCCTCGACATCGCAAGCACCGAGGCGACCACCCTACCCAGGAGCACCGGCGCCGGAGGTGCCACCTGCGGCTCAAGCACCGCAGCATCTGCCGAACAAAAGACCGGCCCAAACCCTAAGCGACACCCAAGACTAACCTAAAGCATCGACCGCAGGGTCTCTGAGACCCGCAGGACGCTCCAAGTCCCCGACCCGCACGCAGAGCAACCTGCTGGGAGAAGCACTTCGGGCCCAACTGAGTCTCACATGGTCTGAAAGATGTAGCCAATTGTGGGATCTCAAGGGTCTATGTTGTGACTGGTCCTGCAGCCTGGATGTGTCGCATCCTTGGACTCGGTAGTTACGCCGGGTAAGGCTAGATAAGAATGATTAGACCTCTACATCGCCTCCATGATGACTGTAGGACTGCCTGCAAGTTGCTCTCAGAGTATGTCCAGGTTGCACTTCGCATTTGCTCGGGCTCTTGCTGCTACAGCAAATGCTCAGCTCCCACGACATGTTTTAGCTGGCGACTGAGGCTGAGGCGTAGAACTTCTGCGACAATGTGTCCATTCTGCAGGAAAGCAAACTCTGAGAGGTACTTGACACGATAGCCAGGGCGAGCGAAAGCCAGCAGGCACGTAGTGACAAGTGGGCAAGAGGCTGACTGCATGGGTGGTGGGAATGATGCAAGGGAAAAGCAGGTGAGGTTTGAGAACACGTTGGCATGTGATGCCTGTGAATGAGCAGACTGGACGAGCAAACGGAGATTGACATGCCATGCAGCGGGAGTGAATGGGCCCGCACATCAGGAAGTGTATGGAATGAGCGAGGGGGCTGGAGGAAGGAGTTGATTTACATTGATTTACGGGTTGGTTGAACGAAGTAAGCGCTTTGGGTTCCTGCTGCATTCGCTTCGCTGTATCGTGACTCGAACTTGCCAGCAACTAATTGAGTCTGAGTTTCCCACCTGTAGAGGAGCGGCATCCTTCTCACAGCAGCAAGTACAAGGACACACAAGATGCAGTGGCGAAACCATACCAAGACGTAAGGTCTCCCCAATTGCACGCACACACACAAACACACAAACACACCATGTCACTATGTACACTGACCAAAAGTCCTACATAGCGACTGTATATACACTCTTCCGACACAGACAAAGTGCGCTGCCCTGGAAGGGAGGCCTGCAGGTCAGCTTCGCAGCGCAGGTGCAGTCCGGCTATGTTGGCACTGCCGATAATGTGCTATGCAACCCTCCAAGAGCTCCGAATGCTTGCTTCCCGGTCGGATTGTTCGCGTGTGCTCAGGATTTTTCAGGCTATACGAAACGCAGGTCTCTTGAACCCCATGAGAAGGGCAGTATGAACAGTTTCACTTGCAGCAACAAGTTGACGCACCGCAGGAATGGGACATGCCTCGCCCTTTCTGCTCGAATCGGGGTTTGCGGGGTCTGCAGGGTTGGTTGTCGTTGTTGTCGTCGTGGTCGTCGTGGCGGTTGCGGTGGTGATGGTTGTGGTGGTAGTGGAGTTGGCGGTTGTTGTTGTTGCTGTTGTCATTGTCGTCGTCGTGGTCGTCGTGGTCGTTGTGGTCGTCGTGGTCGTCGTGGTCGTTGTGGTCGTTGTGGACGTTGTGGTCGTTGTGGACGTTGTGGTCGTTGTGGTTGTTGCTGTTGTTGGTGTTGTTGCTGCTGCTGGTGTTGTTGTTGTTGCTGCTGCTGCCGGTGTTGTTGTTGTTGCTGCTGTTGCTGTTGCTGTTGCTGTTGCTGTTGCTGTTGCTGCTGCTGCTGCTGCTGCTTCTGTTGCTGTTGCTGTTGCTGTTGCTGTTGCTGATGCTGTTGCTGTTAATGTTGTTGTTGTTGTTGTCGTCGTTTGGTGTTGTTTGGTGTTGTTGTTGTTGCTGTTGGTGTTGTTGTTGTGGTTGTTGTTGTTGTTGCTGCTGTTGTTGTTGGTAACGGCAGTGTAACGGATCCCACGCTTTTCGCCTTGTCAGGCCACGAAAACCTTGGCCCTGCCGACAAAGTCGGGCTTGGAGGAGGGGGGGGGGTAATAGGGCCATTTTCTGGAAACGCGATTTTCGGTTCCTTCAAGCATGATAACGTCCACTCAGACTCCATCCGTTGTCGCAAAGCATCGCAAAGCATCCATGGGCCAACCCTGATAATGTCCACTCACGGATTCACTTGCACCAAGTTGTCGCAGCACTCAGGGTTCACTGGAAGAGAGATGCCGTCCGATTTCTGCTCTAAAATCGCTGCGCGCCCACCGAGGTTCAGCGGGGCCAGGGGTCGTGCCTGCCTATGCGTACTGCGGTGAAAGTCGTAAGCCTCTCCACTCAGCCCAGAAGACGGACATGGCTTATGACCTACAACAGGAGTGTCCTTCCTAGTTCGCGGGAGACACCGCGGGGCGGGCCCCGTCTCACGTCGCCTCCAGCGTCGAAGACAGAGGCCGACAGCGTTGCCCCAAGGAAACGCCCGGAGGCCCCGAATTTCGGGCACTCGCCGGGATTTCAGTCTGTGAGGACTGCGGACACTCCGAAGATGCTCACGGTCAAGAACAGCTGGTGGCTGGTGAAATTCCTCTGAGCTTCGGGGCCGTCCGCCATCCGCCTTGTGGAAAGGCGCCACGCTGAAACTCAAACGCTCAGCGTCCAGAGTCCTCAGCCTCAGTCAAGCAACACCACACTGGTGAGGGAGGACAGGCTGGGCATCGATGAAAGATGTGGAGCGAACGGCAACGATGAGAGTTTTTGTAGATGCGCGCACAGAAAGGACTGATGAAGATGAGATGTGGAGCGTCCCCGCTGTCATCCTTTTAAAACCATCCTCACCATCACCGCCACGATCACCATCCCGATATCATCGCCATCATCATGAAGCTCACCGCCACCAGGCCCTGGACCCCGCCGAAGAAGGCGACCAGGGTAGTGGTGTTGTCACTGGTTCCTGGCGCAAACATTTTCTGGAGCCCCTGCCCTGTTCTCTTTTCCTATTTTCGAGGCTTGGGGGACTTTTTTGTCGGCGCCGGCTTCTGGCTCTGCAGAAGATTTCTAAATGCGAGCCGCACCCGAGCCTGCACGGAGTGCGGCCTTGATCAGACACTCGGGAGCCTGGCGGCAATTGGCGGAACATGCAGCCAAGAACCACCGTGAAAACACTCAGCGCAGACTCCTCAAAGCCAAGGTCATGCGCAAGCATGTGAGCACTTCCTCTCGGAACACGGCTTTGCCCTGCTGCCGTTTTGTTTAATGTCGTTACCATTCTGTCCCTTGTCTCGATGATATGCTCTGCTCCTCCTCCTTCTGTCGTCCGTTCCGCCATCTTCGTCGTCGTTCTTCTTGTCGTTGTCTTCCTCATCCTCGCCGTCCAGGAGGAGGACCGCGACTGACTCTGGTGGTGGTGCTGGTGCTGCTGCTGGTGCTGGTGCTAGTGCTCCCTTGTGGCTGGCTGTCAGCTGATGAGAATCTTTATTTATGTGCCTCCAGGTGAATTGGCTCACGAAGCTTGCCCGAGAAGGCCCTTTGTGGCTGGTTGTCAGCTGAAGAAAATCTTTTTTTGTGTGCCGCCTGGTACTGGTGCTGGTCCTGGTGCTGCTGGTGGTGCCGGTGCTGCTGCTGGTGCTGGTGGTGCTGGTGGTGCGGGTGGTGCGGGTGGTGGCGGTGGTGGCGGTGGCGACCACGGCTGCGGTGATCACCTGGCAATAATGCTGATGATGCCGTCTTTTGGCCTTTGGCTATTTGCTGGCGGGTACGGACGAATTATGATAGACCAGGAACTAATGTTATTATCCTGCTTCGAGACACTTAGTAGCAGCCTTGCTGTGGTAACAGTCTACAATCAACCTGCCTTGCTCTGCTGTCGCTGAGCGACGCTGCCATTGATCACCGCTCACCATCATGAGCAACGACATTGTCAACAACGCAGCATGACCATAGCCATATCAACAGCACTCGAAAACACCATAGCAATTGCAAACCATCGTTGTCATGACATGTCATGACCATCATCATCTGAAGAATAGGCAAGTTGCTGTTCATTCTGATCGTCTACGTCCTTGTCCTCACTGTCGTAAGCAAGATAGTCAACCTCATCACCAATGTCTCGTCAACAACGACATCATCATCACCATCATCATCATCATACCAGCGGCGCCCTCCGTTTTGGGATCGGCATCCTCCTCCTCATACTTGCAGTGTAAACACGAGGCTCACAACAGCTGCCCTCTCGTTCTGCCTTGCCTGGTGTTCTGTTTTCCAGTCAGTGCCATCATCCTTTGCATCATCATGATGCTAATCAACAACATTAAGAAACAGCAGCTCTGCTGCTCACCAGAGCAACATCGACGACGGCAACGTCACCGTCATCACGACCATCACCATCAGCACCGGCCGTGAAACAACAGAATCGTCGTCGTCATCCTGACCGTTCTGATTATCAACGTCATGACCACTCCTGATACATTCACACCGCGGTGCTGGCAAATCCAACCAAGAAAACCTCGAAGCTGCAGTGACACAGAGCAAAAAGTAACTCATGCGAGCACGGGAAGTTGTCACAAACCTGACGGCATTAACAGCGTTGCTACGACCACAATGCAAAGGACGAGCTATGGACGTGCTACAACAGCCACGGTGACATCGAACACGAACAACAAGAAAACTCTGTGTGACTCAAACCAGTGACCTGAGTCCAGTACATCACGTCCCAGAGGCCATCGCTGGCAATCACTAACACACCGTCCTGCACCAAGCTACAGTCTCTCTGACAAAACAGCAGCCCCAAAAAAGTCCTGCGAACTCTCGGAAAGGACTGCGAAACCCAGGCCACAGACGGACATCGTGACAGCTCCCTTGACCTGGCCTGCGGAGGTGTGGTTGGTGCTAATGCAGGGTGGGTGAAGCCTCTTCGAGCCCTCGCAGCGAAAGCCACATTCCGCGTCACGCCTGAAATGCAACCAAAACCGCGAGCACGACAATAGGACCGGCAGCGAACCAATGTGCGTTAGCAGGACAGCAAACTGCCCTTCTATCCAGAATCCCTGATGCAAGGGTTCGAAAGCGCGTCCGAAGAGCGTCCCTTTATGACAGGCACCTTCAACCAAAGCCTAGACTCCCTGAAGCTTCCAGACTATCCCACATGCTATACACTTCGAGAGTTCGCCATTGATGGGTCAGGCATGGCTTCCATCTTCCCTCCAACCCTTCTACATCAGCGCTTGCCGTGCTGAAGTTGGGGGCATAGCTGGCATGGCTCCATCTTTTGTACAGGCGCCCCGCGCTTTCTCATGCGGGCTGTTTGGGATCAGACTTGGCTGGGCTTGAATTCGGGGCCCCTTCTGGGGCTTGCATGGCAGGCTCGAGATCCAGTCTCGGCGAAAGTGCCAGCCGGTCAACGGGCAAAACGTCACCCCTCGAATAAAACTGCACAGGTGCGCCACAGATGTGTCGGGCGCTGGCGTCTGCTGCTGCAGCAGGTCTGCCGCGGCTGTTCGCGACCGATGCTGAGAGTTCAGACTAATTTCAGACAAGGTGCTTCGTAGCACTTCTTGCAAAACAAAACTGGAAGCTCTGAAATCGTATGGCTGTTGTGCCACAACGAAAAGCAAGATCACCTCCTCTGGATGTCCACAAGTGCCTCTTACGAGGCAGCTGTGCCCGAAGTCAAAGCCAATCAAACGAAGGAGTGCTCCCATTCCCCACTCAGCTCGTTGAAGTTCAAGTAACACACACCGGGACCAGGCTGTACCGGATCAGGCTTATCGCTGTGCTGGGCCACTCGCCACACATAGCCCAGCCGCGTCTCGCACAGGAACTTGAACTGCTGCATTGCATTCTCATATTGGTCCCTGGTCAAGAAGTCACTGAGCCTCCTGCGACGGGATGACAGCTACATCTATGAGAGCTATAATATACTTTTTCGTTGTGCTCACGACTGAGTCTCTGCCTCTGAAGCCGCTGGCGGACCCGTCGGCGGGCGGCTTGATTCGTGGCGACGCTGAGGGAATGGACTGCCCGGTCCAGAAGCTCGCGGATGGTGTCGCCGGTGGAGTCCTCCAAGCCCGGTGGACCTGATAAGGAAAAAGCTCACGCACCACTCTGCGGCCATGTGCTTTCCCTCCCGGCATGCCACACCTGCCTCGGAGCTCCTCCGAGCTTTCAGAGAATTCGCTGCTGGTTCGTGTCATGGTCAGCGAGACGCTGTCAGCTCCGTAGTCAGACATCTTGGCGAAAGGGTGGTGCGGTTGGTGCTAATGCACGGTGGGTGCAGCCTCTTCGAGCCCTCGCAACAAAGTGGCAGACTCATGATGAGTTAGGCTGGTGCCACGTCGTGTCTCGCTAGCACGCACGCTGGCCAACGCAATGTTGGAGTACACCCGGCAAATGGAAAGGGACACGTCGGGATGGTTCAATTTCTTTTACTCTTTGCAAGTGCAGGTAGTTGGCAGATTCAGTTAAAGTAGACTTTTGGTTCCAGCGAGAAGTGTGGGGGCATCGGCTGATGTGTGAAACCGCTTTGCACAAGCTGGCCAGGCAGCCAAGAGTATCATCCTGAGTCCTGTATGTATCACTTAGACTTAAGCACTTCAAAGCCAATACACTATTTTATCGGGACACATCTTCACCAAATCTGGCATTCTTCAACAGCCCAGTATAGCTAGTCAAGTCATAGCCTTGTCAGAAATGAGAACTGGAACTAAGATCCTCAGCAATTCAATCAAATGAATTACCAATGCTGCGAGGCCAGCGGTACTTCGGAACTCTCTGTCAAGCCGAGGAAACTCGAAGGGCCCTGCCTGCACACGCAAAGTTCGATGTAGGGATAAACCGGCGGAGACATGCAAGGACTTCTTTAAGGATGTAGCCAGTCGCACCTCGACGACTTGGCGCTCAGCGTCTTGGCCCCTCCCCCCTCAGTTCTTGCGTGCGCTCTGCGAAAGCTGGATCGTAGAAAGTTTGGCTGCGTGCTCTTTGACATTGAGTTGGGAGCAGTTGTTGGTGAACAGCACTTCGTGCTGTACCTCTGCGAACTGCTTAGGATATGGAATCTGCATGTTGCACTAGAACTAGATCGGAAGCCCGCAAGACGATATCATCCGCAAGGCAGGCTGTGTCTCGAAAATTGGGTTCTCCTTATCATTTCTTGAAAACCAGAGGCATTAGTTTAGTATATCTCCCCGCAAGAAGGAATCAGTCGTGACTTGGTATGGAAAGGAAGCAATCTTGCCGCTCCGCACTTCAGGTATCTGGTCTCATGCTAAAATGCCGATAGCCGTCTGAATGGCTGGAATGTGTAGTTCTGCGGCGATTTGGCCAGCCTTGGATCTGGCGCTGCTGCTCGGAACTCCGACGCCTTCACACGACAGCAAAGTTGGAGGATGGCACACAAGATGAGCAGGAGGCGTTCTCTGAAGGAGCTTGTGGTCTACTCATGCAAGGTCTGTTCGGGCAGCGTGCAGTCAGGCTGTAAGCTCAGTGAAAGACAACTGTCAAGTTGCAGCGCCGTCTTGGAGCTGTGGTCCGCAGGCAGTCAACGAGGTCCCGTGTCAAGGCGCAAATCAAGGTGCTGCACACGAATCGCTATTCTGAGAGAGCATGCAAATGTCTCATGCGAGAACTTCATTCATGTTGAGTGAGAATGCCTTTGCAGGCGTGTGTGCATAAACCACTGAGAACGACGAATTGGACATGGTCAACGCAACAACGCAAAAACACTGTCCCTACGCCCCAAAAGGGCTACGTACAGTCATCATCCAACTTTGGGCCAAAGGGAAAGTTGCTCACAGGCCTGGATCTTGGCTGAGCGGCCTTGGCATGCTTACCACTGTAGCCAAAGGAGATCCCAACTTGAATTCAGAAAGATGCATGACTATGCGGCTATGCGGCTTAGCATTTAGGGTTTAAATGCCCTTGCTGAGACATGCGGGCTGCTCAAGGCAACGTATGTGTCTGAGCGACCTCATGACAGCCCCAAAGGCACATGCCGGAAGCAGGTGCGTTTTGCATCGCAGAGCTAGTCCAGCACGAAGCGGTGCAGTGGGCCTAAAGCCGATGCACGGTGACGGCGTGCGGAACTGGAATCGGAAGCACGGAGATTTCACCCAGTGCCACAAGCTCCCACATGATACAAAACAAAAGCGCCGACGAGTTAATGGGGCACCATTTTAGGCCACGTAGACGAGACTACAAGTAGCTAGAAAGATACAATACGTCGCTCCCTCAGCATCCTCATCGTGCATCGGAGTCTCTGCAGCGGAGCACGGAGAAATGACATTCCCCAAAGTCAATGGATGCAGAGGAGCGCGGCTCTGCCCAATAACCACCAGGCTGCAGTGGGGGGCCTAAGCCCTCTTGGCAAAAGAGTCCCCCAGGGCACGATCAGCAATCGCTGTCACCACACATGAAGCAGCCTTCCTCACAAACACAAGCTGACTGCGCTGTGGAACCACTCTCTCGAGCGATCTGATTCCTACCGCGGGGCAGACATCTCTCGGCTTGCGCTATCGGCATGTAGCGTCCTGACTCGCAGCGATTACAAGCCTCCATGCCTTCACTCGGCGCCTCATAGCCAGGCAAACAAGCTAGGCATTCTACCGATCCCACATCTGGGGCAAAGTTGCCTTTGGAACAAGGACTACAATTTCTCATGCCCGTGGCATTTGCAAAGCTTACATTGCAGAGATGGTGCACTGGTCCCTCCTGGGCACATTCTGCCCTTTGGGCAAGGTTTGAGCCCGGGTAGCGGACATAGAGCTGCGCTGGAGGCATCGGGCATTCTGAGCCATCCATCCAAATCAGGTCGCCTTGAAAAGAAAAGCCCGAAGTGGAAGCACTGAAGAGGGCCGCCACAGAAGCTTGGGGCTTAAAGTTCACCAGCTCACAGGGTCCCAATCGGTCACCGTTTTCTTCAAAGCTCACCTCGCCCGACACGCCGGTGAAGCGCGTTCGGAGCATTTCTTCTGAGAGCACACGCCCCCGGATGGCTGGCTGTTCCCTCATCTCATGAAGTAGCTTGTAGATGGCAAGGACAAAGGCATAGAAATCATCGAAAGCAAATGCAAAGTATGCTTTGAGGATGGAAGTGTGCTGGAAGAGTTGGTTGTCAATGGTCCCAGTTGGCAGTGGAACACTCGTCTGATCCAGCTTGTACCTCTGCCTAGCTTCGGTTCCGATGACGTCCTGGGCTTCTAGCATGGTCCACATCCGCTGGAAATCCGGAAAGCTGGCGGTCATGCCTCTGGCGCGAAAGACCATCAAACCGGCAGGTCACCGTCTACGAACTCCCTCGTCGAAGCATCAGTCAGAACCCAACATCCCCTCGCCGTCCAGAACCTGAAAGAAACTCGAAGTCATCCTATAGCTCAGGAACAAGATGATAAATCCAGAGCCCGTCTGACGAGCTGTTCTTGCAACAGCCTGAGCCCTGCTGAACAACTCCACTGGCATGTAGCGCAGGCTTTGACCCTGAACTCGTTCCTGTCGACCACTGGCCCGCGCAAAGTCTCTCAGCCCATCATAGAGACCCTGGCCATAGCTCTCTGTGGTGTACACGCAGGTATCCATTGCAACCTGACGACATCTCACGAAACTCAAAGCAGTTCTTTCGAGGCTACGCAGCATGGAACAGGTATCTGCGGAAGCTACATTACCCTCATTACCCACTCTGCTGAAGCGCCGCTCCAAGCAACATCGAAAAAGGTACAGAAAGGGCTACCATGGGGCCTGCGTTTGGGACACATCACGTTTCGCGGTTTCGCAGCGATTTGTTTCACATCATCTTGCTATCCTATGCTTGTATAAACAGTTCTGGGTTATGTACTGTATTGTTCGTACTTGTAGACATTTATGTCGCTTATCAATAATGTTGTTGTTTATAAGCAGGGCCTGTGTTTATAAACAGTGTCTGTGTTTATAAGCATGGCTTGTGTTTATAACCAGGGCTGGCGTTTACAAACTAAGATGAAAGAGGGGGTGGGGGGGGGGGGGCTGAGGGTTTGGGGCTGACATGTTGAGACCTGCTACCCCCCCCCCCCCCCCCCCCCCCCCCCCCCCCCCCCTCCCCTCTCTCTACTGCGTCCCGTCCCCACCCCCAACCCCAATCCCACTCACCATGCACCACACACCAAAAACCAAGCGCGCGCTGGCACCATTTCCACAAACTTTACCACTTTGTCTATCCTCCTTGGAAGAACACGTCGAGTTGCTGTATTTCTCGCATACAACACAACTTCGTTCGCCGATGTTGTGAAAACACTGGTAATTACAATGTCTTTTTGCGTCTGAAGTGTATGAGTTTATGCTTTGTGAACAAGTTGTATAGCATCACCCTTCCCTGTCTATGAACAAATGGTTTGTTCAGGGCACGTGAGCTGCTTACAGAAGTGCTGTATCTTCTTACGGTTCACAGGGTCTCGGCTGTACACAGACCGTCGCGATGTACACATCAAGGACAGTCGTAAGGATGGAAGGCGGTTTCAGCACTCACACTCGGACAAGCCTTGGCGAGGTTCCCTGGTCCCACGACAGGCACATGTGGCCCAAGCCATCATACATTGACGACAGCAAACATTATCCGCGCTACGATCAACCTCAACCTGCATCCTGCAGCTATTCGCATCATCCTCAAACTGTGAACTCATCAACACAGAAATCACGGCATCCTCAGTCCAGTTGGCCCCACTGGCAAAATGCCATACATGCAGCAACACATGCACACAAATTCCCAATCCATTCATGCTCGTTGGACGCCCAAATGTCCAGACCGTTGCCACTTGCTGATGAGGGCTCGACAGCTTCATGCAGTTGCACATGCATTCAAATTCTCAAATTCCGTTCATGCGCGTTGTACGTCTAAGCGTCCAGACTGGTACGTTCCTCTGGTTGTAGGCTCGACAGCGATGCAAGGAAAAACGGCCCAGCATCGGCACTCCAGTCAGTAGACACCACAGGGCAGAGGCCCTTCACGCTGTATCGTATGCATCCAAATTCAATGCATCACCCAGATTGCTGCAGTCAGTTTGGTGTAAGCCGTGGTATGCAGAAAGCATAGCCCAAATTCCATGCATGCACAACGAAGGCTCTGTGCTTCCAGACTCGCGTTCAGTGGAGCATGTATTCGGCTGCCAGACATACATCAGTGCAGCATAACAGACTCCATCATCTCGGCCGGGCATCTCCCAAGAATACGTTTTGCGTCCGCGGTGTCAGCTATGGGACATACATCAGGGGCAGCATAACCAGAACAGCCCATCATTGGTCTCTCCGTGGGGAATCCAAGGAGACACACAATAATGAGTGGCATCAAAGCAGTCCCAGTGGTCAGAGCAGTCGTCTAGTCGTCGCGCCAGGGGCCGAAACAGCATTTAGAGCGTGGCATCGTCTGCCATCACAAGCCAGCCAGGACCCAGAGGTGCGAGCAGAAAACTGGCAGTTGTGAGCCATGGCAGAAGCGCCGCGGGCTAGGGCTACCTAGACCCCGAATAGGGAGGGTTGGAGGAGAACCCACAACACGAACGAGAACGCGGGAATGACGGGGCCGGAAAGACCCTCCAAACCCCTGCTTTGGCGTGGTTCCCGGCAGCACTGCCCTGTTTGTGCCCGTCCCCCGATCGCGGTGGTGATGCGGAGCATGAAGATCCTGTCAGGCTTCAGTGTGTTTGTAGGGCAACGGGAGTAGCAGTGGGCTCGCTTCTGGTTCGGCAACAATGCCACTCAGAAACGACAAGACGCTTGGCTTGGAGCTAAGGAACAGCAGGGCATATGACAGTGCAGGCATGTATTGACACTAGAGGGGAGGGTATGGCTATGTACGCTGCAACAAGACGCTGGGGCTATGGTGTAACAAGACTCCATGACCTAGGGAGGAAGGGAGCGGGGGGGGGGGGGGGGGAATGGGGGGAGAGGGCAAAGGGAGAGGGGTGGTTGTGGGTTTGTGTGGGGTCGTCCAAGAAGACACTCGAAGCGGCATTTCTTCTGCTTGGCTGTGGATGCTCGGTACTGTTGCAAAAGACGACCTATGATCATTCCCAAATTCGCAGGCTTAAATTCATATTCTTGAATTCAATGCAGGCATGCTGAAAATTCGATGCACCAAATTCGGGTCTTCACGACACTTGCAGTTTGCATGAAATTCAGGGGCCAGGCGCATGAAAAACATCGCTCTCGCCTCCTACTGTACGAGCATGCATCATCACAGTCGTCGGATGTGCTGCTGAGGGGCCATCGACACATGGAAAACAGGAACATAGAGGCCACAAAGAAGTAGCAAAACAGTGCAACATAGAAAGGATCTCCAGGCCCTCAAGAGCAGCGAGACATTTACAATACATGTGCTCCTAGCATCTGTGCAAGAACCGACCTCGGGATGAAAATGACCTTCCCATCCGGGAGCGTGATCGGGCACAAATATCCCTGCCCTTGGCGGCTCACCATTGGGAGGGACTCGTCCAGGTTCAGCATCGTGGGCCCTGGTCCACCCGCAGTCGCTGCCGCCGGAGCCGGAGGCGGTGGGGCGGCGGGTCCTGGTCCTGAAGCTGTGGCCGGGTCTGCAGTGGGAGAGCGTGCCGTTGGCTCCGCATTCATAGCTTCGATCTCCTTCTGAAGGACTTCCAGCTGTTCCTTGACCGCCTCAAGAAGCCCCCTCAGAAAATTGAGTTTATCTGGCAAGTGTTCGCTGTCCCCCTGAATTCTATCCAGGGATTGCTGAGCCCATCGCACTTGTCCACTGAGCTCCTTGATCTGCTTGCTCAAGGCGTAGGAGATGCCTGAGAGGTCTTTCTGGAGCTGCTCGAACCTCCCGTTCATGCCCGTGGAGAAACTCTCTTGGTTTCGTTGTAG
The DNA here is from genome assembly GCA_905221615.1 of Symbiodinium sp. CCMP2592. Taxonomy (NCBI): domain Eukaryota; class Dinophyceae; order Suessiales; family Symbiodiniaceae; genus Symbiodinium; species Symbiodinium sp. CCMP2592. Next base: position 144,521 of record CAJNDT010000062.1, read on the forward strand.
CGGAGTGAGGAATCGTTGAAGGTCCGCATAGTCCTTCACCATCTTCTTGGCCACCGCATCCAAAGCTGTAGAGGTGTTGAGCTTGGCCTCCTCGAGGGCAGCCGAGATGGCACTGAGAGCATCTGTGATGCTTTTGTGTTCACTGCCCGCCAGTTTCGACCCAGCAGAGGAAAAGGCTTGCTTGAGGTCGTCCTTGGCACGCTGGATGGTTCTCTGAAGCTCCAGCTGGTGGCTTGCAAGGGTATTCCCCAAATTCGCGTGCATGGCATGGATTGTGTTGGCCACCTCGCCAACTTTCATGACTTTGTTCATGATGGCTTGCAGACGATTGCGGCCGTCCTCGAATCCATCATTGAGCATGCGAGTCAGGGAATCGTCCACGTCAAGCAGGCCCATGGCCCGTTGAAGGGCGTCCGCGCCAGCACTGCGGGTGGCATAGCCTTCAGCATGAACCAGCGCTTGCAGTTGTTGCACGGCCCGGACCAAATCGTCCAAACGTTGCTGGACCCCCGCACGTCGCATGCAGGGGAAAAGGGCCCACCCCCAGTAGTGGCCAAGGAAGAAGAGACCAGCCAACAAGGCTCCCATCAGACCCGTGAGGAGCATGCACCATACTCCGGTGAGATCCGGCCCATCCTCGCCTCCCTCGGGAAAGCGGTGTTGAGCCTGGTACAAGGCAACAGACATGGCGCCTCAGCACGGGAGTCTAGCTGTAGCCTTCAGTTTACTGGGCGCGTCAGCCAAAGGAGCTGCGCAAGCATGCGGCGTTAGAGCTGGCAGGAGGGGGATGCTTGAAGCAGCATGCGTCCTAGTATCTTTATGTGGCAGAAGCGGCTACCCAGAAGTACCCCAAAAGGCCCTCGTCACAAGCATCACGTCCAAGAACCCAAAGAAAACCCTGAAAACCCTGCCCAAAGTACGCGCCTCGTCGATCATGTAATCGAGCCCAGCGGCCCCCAAGCAGCCAAGGCTCAGGCTAGAGACAGGAACAGGAAGCAGTGCTAGGACGGGCAGTGGATACCAAGTGTTGGGCAGAAAATGCTGGTCCCGAGGGTCAAAGGTATCACCTACATCGTCTTCCAAACATCGCATCATCCCCTATGCGCTGGCAAGCTCGCGGCGGCACATGCTTTTACTCGGCTGCACACGCACAACTGCAAATTCCAACATGCTACATGGCTACAAATTCGGAAATCAGTAAATTCAAGGAATTCTCCAGCAGGCGCGAAGAGTGCGTGTGAAGGCTACACCAAAAGAACGAAGACCCGAGCTAACAAGAACCAAAAGCAAACACAACAAAGCACTCTCGTCCATTGCCTATGCTGAATTCGAATGTATCACAGCAGCTGCAGTTCAGTACCAGTAGGAACGGCAAGTCGGACGATGGGCAGCGCTGAAGACGAGGCACTCCCGTCCACATTCATCCCTTCGAGCGATTGTTGTATCTCGCGCAGAGCATCCAAGACATCGTGCAGCTGCCCTCGCACGTGGCCAACATGCTGTATTCCCGCGAGACCAGACACCCGAGAATGGAGTTCCTGAACAAGGGCATGAGTATTGTCCACTGCCCCCAGTCTGGATCGTAGTTGCAGGCCATGGTACAGAGAGTCCAGGGCTTCACCATGTCTTCGTCGGAGTTCAGCAACGTCGCCCCGAGTCTGGTTCAGGAGGTCATGCATCTGTCTTTGCTCTCCAAGGAGCTGCAGCAAAACAGCTTCGTGGGCACGCATTGAATTCATACTCAGTCGGAACATGCAGTACACCGAGTACATCGCTGCCAAGCATAGCCCAAAGGCCACGGCGCAGGCCAGCTGGAAAATCATGGATGGTGACCAAACCTCTACAGCGGTCAGTATCAGAGCCTAGAGCTGCACAGAACTAGCGGATTACCCACTACATGCAGAGGCAAAAACCCGTGAGGGAAATAAAAAGGAGCAGCCAGAGCACCCAAACTCCGAAACACCGAAATAAGAACAAAAAGAGCACAAAGATTACTCCGGATCGGAAATAACACAATCCCAGTAGTCGGGCTCTGGACTGGCTGCTCCCATGCACATGCTGATGACATCCGACTCCGTATCAGACGGTATCGGTATCGTTGCTGGACAGGAATCCTCCAGGTCGATCGTCACAGGAGGGTGGTGTAACAAGGTGCCCCGCGGCCACACCAGTCTAGGCTCAAGCCTCAGTTGCCTCGTAACCGTGGCCCCCCAAATCTCGTGTCGAAAGCGATCCTCTTCGTGAGCAGTAGGAGGCCGAAAACCAAAAGAGCAGAGCCGGCAGTACAAATCGTCCGAGAGGTTGCACGTACTGGCAGCCGTGCTATAGGCCGACAACACAACCCGGTCTCCTGTCCAGGCACACGTAGCATGAGTAATTGGAAGGGAGTGGTGACGTCAATCTTGATCCCCCTCCGGAAGACACCACCACACAACATCCTTGTATCCCCCAAGTCATGAGCCAGCCACAGCTCGCCACCGCTGTAGCCCTGTGTCAGAGCCAGAAGGACCCCTGGGACCTCAGAGTTGTGGCAGTCCGTATGGGGCGGTGTCATGACATTGTCCAGCACTGTTATCGTGGTAAAAGCTGTATCCGGCGACCAGTGGCGGACAAGCCTCGTCATGAGTCTGGTGGTCAGCGGATACCTCCTACCAGAGGACCGCATCCCAGATCTGGCTCGTTGGAAGCTTCCAAAGGTCAGCACGTAGCCACCTTGTTTGCGAGTCCACTCCGCCTTGGGGATCAGCCGCAGGACGTCAAGGGCCTGAGTCTTGGTGACAAAATCCCCTGCTTCCAGCAACTGCAGAGCGCGGATCTCCGCGTCAAGGCGGGGGCGCTTGGGTGCCATTTCCGTCCCGTCCTGCCCCCCCCCTGTGGGTGAGCGAGCACGGAAGTGAGGACCGGAAAGGATCCCACAGGCTACGCTTGTGCCAGAGGCTACATTGAGGTTGGGCTACAGCAACTGGGGTCGCAGCAACACCAGCAGCGCTGACCGCAACTCCGAAAAGTACTGAGCCCTGTGGAAGTCGGCCGTGCGAAACAGAAAATCCCATCCCTCCGGAAGCACTGAAGGCTCAAATCCTAGTTGTACCGCCCACCTGTTCGGTAGTCGCTTGGGTGTCAACGCCGTTCGTGACAGCAAATCCACCTCCTCTGAAACCCTATTGAACTTTGCAGAATCAGCATCTCTCGCATCCGCTGTACCTTCAAGGACGTGTTTCTGGAGGAGGTGAGGGGGAAGGACAACGCCCGCCTGTTGCAGAGGGCTGGTAACATCATGCAGCCGAAGGAGCTCGCAAAGAGCGAGCAGCACTGGCACGACTACCACCCCTCCGTCTCCAGTCGATTGAAGGCGTATGTGCAAAACCGTGGTATCATGTACTTTCACCTTGGCACGAAAACAGTAGACACATGCGACGAGACTGCCCGGCACATGCGTCACCCAGAAGGTGACCGCTGTTCTGTTATCAGCACGCCATGGTTTGAGATGGATTAGCCCGGAACGATACAGACCCTCCAGTGCATCACGTCGTCTGCGTAGAGCAGAGATTCCCTTATCTACCACGACAAGCTGGCGACCAGCTACATACTCCGTCGTCAGGGGATGGACAGGCGACGCATGCCAATAGTGCAGCCATCGCGGCAGCATAGCCAGCCAGGCCGTGCGGTCTGTTGCCTGCCATTCCCAATGAGGCATCTCTCCTTGCATTTGCAATTGCTGATAAACCAAGCGAAACTTGTGAAAAGGCGTCTCCGAAAGCCAGGACGGCCGAAGCTGTCCCGTGGAGAGTCGGTGACTCCCCATGGTCCTGAGCATGCGGCGTAAGGGCGTGTCCTCCGTGGACCGGGCAAGGTGACCGAAATAGGTCCAAATACGTGTCAACCAGGCCACCTGCCACTGCGGTCCTCGAAAGCACTGGCAGTACACACTGAGTGCTCTACGACATCCTTGCACGTTTTCCAACCAAGTGCTGAAAGGATCTCTTCCGAAGCGAAAAACCCCCAGAAGCAAGGAATTCTTAAGCCCTTCTATGCTCTTCAGCGCGCGCACCGTAGGCCAAACGACCGAACTGCACCATTGCCATTTCGAGCTGATGTACGAGTCAAAGAGAACACTCTTAACCCTGTGCGGAGTCGAGGGCTTGTCCAAGATCTTCTTCATTGCAAAGAAAGAATTTGTCATCTTTCTGAGCGGGTGCATGAGGACCATGTCGGGGGCATTAGTGTGTGCAAGAGGTACCCCAAGGAACATCAAGCGGTCCTTGCCCTGCAGAGGGGTGCAAGAGCCCCGGAGCCAGACCCCCGGCGTCGATCCTTCAATATTAAGCACGCTGCACTTGGCAGGGTTGACAAAGAGCCCTACCGCCGCCAACGTGTCCGTCAGGTCCCTGAGTTTGACCTGAAGTTCCCTAGCATCCATCGCAAAAAGCATGACATCATCAGCATATAGCAGGAAATGTGGGAGCTCTATTGCATCCGCCCAGCGGGGAAACTCGGTATTCCACCGAGCCTGGAGCCCCCGCAAATGGAAATCTATAGCTCGAGCGAAGAGATCAGCTGAATAGCTGCTGCCTTGCATGATCCCTTGGCGGACCTCGGTACGCCAAGTCTCAGTTCCCAAACTCATTAGCAAACGATTTTGGGAGCACAGACGCCATAGCAGGAGGATCTCGGGACAAACCTCACAGTGCATGAAGAAGTGCACGATCGAAGAATGGGAAAGACTGTCGAAAGCCGCCCTAATATCTAGCTTGGCCACATGTGCTTCCACCTGGTGCTTTCTGCGTAAGACTCCTATTACTGTCTGCGCCGCGAGGATGCCGTCTACCGTCTGAGTTTTTCGTCTGCACCCCATTTGCCCACTTTGGTAGGGCGGGCATTTAGGCGCAACTCTCCCCATCAGTAGCCTGCCAAAGATCTTAGACAAGCACGGAGAGAGACAGATCGGGCGCAGGTCAGCAGGATTGGAGGGTTGGGGCGTTTTGGGCAGGAGCACTACCTTGGCCTCGTACCAGTTCTCGGGAAGAGGCTGTTGCCCAAAGAGCAAACGATTCATGAAGCGGAGAAGCTTGCCCGTTTTGTCGCATCTATGATAGGTCCGGATTGCCTCATAGCACACTCCGTCCAGGCCAGCGCTTGTGCGTGGCTTGCATTTGGCGATGGCCAGGCCTAAGTCATCCTTAGTAAAGGGCTGCGGTCTAACGGAGGAATGTGTAGCAATCATCCGATGGATCGCCTCCTCGGTGGGAGGCGGGAGGAGGGAAGCGTATTTGCGGTCATAGAACTGCCGGAGTTCCAAGCTGGCCGCTTGTTGCCCCCCTCTTTGCTCAATGTAGCTGGTTTCAAACGAAGCATGCGCGGCACTCTTTCGGAGGTACGTGATAGCCTGCCTATCCCCTTCCCTGGCTCGCTGCAGAATGTTCAACTGGTGTTCGTGCCGATCGTTGGTTCGGCGTGCCCGTATTTCGGACAACATGCTCGCTCTCGTGTGAGGGTCCTGGCAGGCACGTCTGGTTGCAATAAGGGCCTTAAGGTCCGAAGAGTCCTGGTATCGAAGGGAAGGAACTCGCTCGGCTTTTAAACACAACTCAGACATGCGAGAGGGACCAAACTCCATGTCCGAGGCCGCATAGCTCTCCAGCTCCGGAATGCTGGGCAGCCACCGGCCACACCTGGTGGTGGGGCGTGTGCCTCTGTGGAGCAGCGGCATCGGGGTGCAAATTCTCAGAAAGACGGGGCAGTGGTCCGAGGGGAGCGCCAGTCGCATGTCATCCCGCTTGTGAGCATACGTGAGACTTCTAGGGACACGAGCCAGGACAGCGTCGATTTCGCTAGCAGCCCCACGGGCCGTCCAAGTGATGCCCACGGAACGATGCAACGAGAGGCTATGTTTCTGAAGCAGAGCCCTCAGAAGCCCCATTCCCGAAAAGGTGTCCGAGCTGGCATGAAGGTCCTGGTTGAAATCACCGCCGACGATGACCATGGCCTCGCCACCTGTATCCTGCAGTTGAGAATCCAGTAGCTCCAAGGTGTCCTTCCAAACCTCCTCTGCAGAAGATCGTGGTTTAGCTTCGGTGCTGACCCGTTTACTGTGGGGCAAATGCAAACATGCCAAATGAATTCGGTGATTCCGACATGCACCATGCAGGACAAGACCAACGGGAAGCCCCGACTTGTGTGTCGCATGGAATTCCAGTTCGGTTTTGACAAGAATAGCCTGGTTGAGGTGTGCTTCGGGCGCGCTGCAGTGATACATCTTGTAGGGTACAGACCCAAAACAAAAATCCGAGACCTGAACCTCAGGAGTGGCCCCAGGACAAGCACCTAATTCCTGCACAAAAAGAAAGTCAGGGCATGGGACAGTCCCCTGCCACAGATCAGCAACCTCACGGAGACTTTTACCATGAAGATTCCAGGTACATGCTACGAATTCGGGTTTGAGGGGTCGCCCTCGTTTCCTGTTCCGGCCACCCTCCTAGGGGGATCCTGACGCCTCAACCTCGAAGTGTGTATGCAAGACCTTGAGATCAATCCCCAAAGTTCGAGCGAGAAGGGGACCCGGGACCCACCATCCCGTTTCGTGGCCCCGTACATCAAGCAACAACAGAGCCCCATCATCCGGACGTTTCTGGTCCACGTGGGCAAGCACACTGACCCCATTAGCCCAGAACCTTCCACGCCAGTCAAACTCAAAGTCCCTGGGGGGCAAATGTTTGGCAACAAGAGCCTTGAGGGACACTATGGCTCGAATACGGGCTCTCTCCTCAGGACTACGGTTTCGCTTTGCCCAAAGTGCCCCCGTCCCTTGCCCTGGAAGGGAGCTTGGCTGAGCAACTGCTCGGAGGGCCTCAACACACATGCCTTGGACCTTACGTCGTTCTGCCATGGCATCCTGCATGTACAGCAAGTCGACCCTACACGTGTTGGAACGCACCGAGCTGCAATGCATGGCCTGCAGGAGAGGGCCACACTCAGCTCTCGTGAACCAGTCTCTCACTTCTTGTTCGATGTCCTCGCGTTTCGCATCCTTCCAACCGCCTAAAACAACCTGCCAATCATCATGCGCGGGATTCCCACGAGCCCCACGAGGTGAATGCGTCGGAGTGTATGCTGAGGTGACACTAGGAGACCTAGAGCGAAAATCCCTCATCTCCTGTTCCATAGCCGCCAAACGGAGCTCAAGAGCCGCAGTTCGTTCTAAGTGCGAATCCTGCCTCGACTCCAAAGACTGCACCTTATCTGCTACTCCCTGAATGGAATCTCTAGTGACCTGGATGGCCTGCATCTGCTCGTGTTGTCCTCGATGAAGCCGGTCGATGCCCGCCTGAAGTGAGGCTGCCCACGGCGGGGGGACATCATCACCAATGTCGTACTCCTGTGGCAGCGGGCGTTTGTTCTTGTCGGGGGGGACAGGCCCCCCCCCAAAAAGGGGAGGGGGTTGCAGCCCCACTGGCGGTCCTTTGGCGGCAGCGGGATCGAGGGTCGGAGGTCGTGCTTTCTTTTCGGGGCTTGTTTTAGGCGAGGACTTGGGGGCTCGGGTGGCTTGGTGTTTAGCAAGGAGATTAGCGGCCACCGCTGCTGCTTCAGCCTGCTTGGCTTCAGTTTCCGCCAGCCCCACCCCTCTCCCCGGTCCAGGATCACACGGCCCACCCACGGCATCCCCCAAGGCGGCCCGGAGCGCATCCTGGGCCGCTTCTTGCATAACCATGTCGGGCTGCTCGGCCCCCAGAAGAGCCCCTGAGCTAATTGGCGTCCCAGCGTCATCCACCCCCCCCCCCCCCCCTCCAGTTGTTCGGAACGGTGCAGGTGGGGCAACAGGAGCGTACTTTCGTCCGACCCCGCCATCCCGACGAACGACGACACGACGAGAGGGACTGGTGGAGTAATGCACCCGGGAGGCCTCAGAACAGGACTACGAGGAGGAGGAGAGCTCAAGCCTGCCCGACGCGGCCCGGAAGGCGCGACCGCGCTCCAGGGGCACACACGCCAGCTGACGGCGGACTTGAGCCAAAATGGCTTGAGCCAAAATGGCGGTTTAGGGTTTAGGGTTTAGGGACCAGAAAGAACCCTCAAAGCCTTATTTTGACATTCCATCATAGTTTCACTCTTCAATAGAAGCTAAATTCTGGCAATATCCGACATTGCTACTGCCAGCACTACAGCAGTTTTTTTGGGAAATTGCGTTCTTTACTTCGAGATCAGCTTATGTGACTTATGTGACACTGATGTATTGTATGTATGTCATAATGCAAGGCTTCCGAGCCTTTGCTTCCTGGATATGACGATATACACTGTGTGTGCTGTTGTGTTTCGCTGATTTCCGCTATTCGCTTGCCTTGTGCTGTTGATTTCGACGAACGTGGTGATACATCCATATTTTGAAAAATTGTGGATCTCGACAAAAACGCATCTTCGACTGGGAAAACCATGATGCAGAGTGTATGCGAGTTGAGGACCGTGTTAATGTGAAAGTGGTGGGGTGGCAACTGGGAAAACAACTGTTCAAGGGTCATCGCAACCTAAATCACATGAACCGAACAGAAAGCTATGTATTGCTGTGAAACTGGAAGGCCCTAGGCTCCAAATACGTAGCACTGCGTTACAATAGAAACTAAATCTAAAACACACTACTCACTGATTTGTGTACATACAGGCAGTGTGCACCCCTGACACAATGTGTGTTGTAGCACTGCATAAAACATACTATGTATGTACATGCTCCCAGTTTGCAGCAGTAAATTCCTGCGATTGTCAGCATTGTTGTATACTGTTGTGAAGCCCCGCATAGGTAGGTAATACTGCAATCTTCAAACTGGGAAGAAAGTGGAAACTCACGGACATGTGCCAACTCAACACACAAGGAAATCAGAACACGGCGGGCGACACGGCTCCAAAGATTTTCGAGAGTCCAGGTTGTGGAAACAGATGCACGGTGCGTGAAATACTTTGTCTTCTTTCGTTTCGCTCGGACGTGGCCGGGTGTCCACTGCGTACAGGGTGCCATAATTAGCGATTATTATTCGTACCATGACCATGCAAGCACATAAACAGTGCATGTGCTCATGTAAGTTTAGCTGTGGAATATATACATGTGCACGTGTATTCGAGTGTATGCATTTTATATGTTCATAGGCCCTCATGGCCTTTTACAAGCAATTGCAACCACACACACATGTATAAATACATATATATATATATATATATATACATACGTACGTACATACATGCACATGCATAGGTGCTTCGTATAATGCTAAAACGCCAAAGACGCCCAAAAACATAAAATGCAAAACCCAGGCCCCATGACAGCCCGCTCTCAAAAGGTAATCCAAGCCCATAAATCTCGAGCTTGGAGGTTGTCGGGAGGAGCTGTTCGAAGAAAGAAGGGATACGAGTCCTTGTTGGACAAGGCAAAGCAGCGAAAGCGCCTCCTCTGTGGCAATGGGCATAGTAATGGATGAGTAGGCCACGCCAGTCAGTCGAACGATTGGGGGCTCACCATCGAGTCCCCACATCATATCCAGAGCAGCAGCCACTCCTACATCTTGCTTGCTGTCTGTGTTTCCCACGCGCAAGCTGATGGATGCATTTGGGTGCACTCCTTGCGGAATGGCGATGATTGGTGCGCCGAAGCGCAAAGCCAGCGATGAATCGAAGTGTTTCCGGAAGTCTAGGTACCCTAGAATGATCGCAGGCAAAAACTCGGGGTGGGCTGGCAAGGTCGCGAGAATCCATAGCGGGAACTTGGAGGCAAAACCTTAAATACGTCTGACTGGAGCGGCAGTTGAAGTTGTGTAGGAGCTACATGCAAAATGTTGGAACCATTGACTGCAGAGCTGAGCAGCTCACAAAGCCGAAACCCTTGCATGTAAACGATCCGTATCAGGTTCTCGGATGAGGCTCCGGGGGTTCTGCATGCTGTGAAGATAACCCTTTTCGTCCTCACGACACACATGACTTAAGTTCAAGTTCACCGGTCGTCTTTCTCCCAACTGTCCGTTTAAATCCAGCAAACAGTCACAAACACAAGTCTTCTCAGCACTGACTCAGCACCGCGCTCATCCAATTGTTCTCCAAGTTGGCGCCCTGGCTGCACGTTGCAACCCCAGTGGCTATGACGCATGAGCATTTCTTGAAGAGGATGGTCCAAGGATTCGATTACTGTAATTAACTGGCGCGAATGCACTTTTCTGATCATAGGGACGGTCCGTATCCCAGTTTCAGAGACACGCTCTGAAGGTGTCCGGTGTCCGCGATCAAGGCCACTCAGGGTCATGCTGTGGTGGGACAGGGACAGGATCACACCAGGGCAGATAACGCCCTCCGCCGCAGGACCTGGAGTCTCCCACTCGAAAGGAGAAAACATGCCATGTACTCGCGGGGAGTACAGAACTGCATAGTCCTACAACTGTGATCATTCGTGTCGTATTGATCGCCAACACTGCCTGATGAACGCGACCATGAACATGGCAACGATGACCCATGCTTTGGGATGCTACGGGCAACATGCAAATTCTGGCTTGTGAGATGCAGCAACAGAATGCAAGGCCGAATGTCGTCTCCCCCTATTGCAACCCAGCGCGTGCACATCTATCCCTCTCTGTGTTTCGGAACACTGGCCAGACGCTGCTGAAAATGAGGTGACCACTATCACTCCACCAGGAGGCAACAAAGAAACCTGCAGGACAATGCTTCCCGACTAGAATGCTTCTCTGCATGCACCTGCGGGGTTTTTCGGACTGCGGCAACTGTTTGATGTACCGCAGGTGTTTCCGTCCTAGGTCCTGGACATGGATAAAACATGCTCTCACCAATGTACTGGCGGAATTGAATGAAATGCCCCACATGCTCCAGTGCGATTTCACGGTTAGTGACATCTACCTTATGATCATCATCAACATCATCATGGAACTCGCCGTTAACATCTCCATACTCGACGTCATCACGGTCGTCACTGAGCATATCATCGTCTTGTCCCTGACATCTCCTGACAGCCCGAAGCAGAGACTCAACTTTCCGAAGGGCCCTCCAAGTCGCCTTGGCCACGGACGCAGGAGTGCTCTGGGCTGCGCTTGAGCCACGTTCTACCTTGGTTCGGAGTTTCGACCCTCTTCTGGCCCCACTAAGTTTGGTACTTCTAACTTCAAGCTCTCTATGGCGGGCAGGTCTGAATACATCACCGATGCCATGATGCGAGGTGATGTTTTGCTGCACAAATGAACTCTGAGCAACAACACTTTGGAAACTTAGGACTCTTGCCGCTCGCGGCCCCTCTGGCCAGGGAAACTCAGAAATTGGGATTACAAGTACAAAGCCTAGAATCTTGGCAGAGCGCTCCAAAGACCCACGGCTGGATGAGCCGCGCACAGTGAGTAGTCACAAGATCTCACAACATGACATGTTTAGAAGCCGCTAAACGGACTATTACTCTTATTGCTTGCCATTATAAAGAAGGCGCCGCTCCGATCGAGGTCTCTGCTCCCGCATCATGGCAGCGACCTCCAACTCGCAAGAGCTGCTGGCAACCCGAAAACTGCCAAATCGCTCGCAAACAACGCTAAGGCTCTCTGCGAAGTATGCCAAGTATGCATGGATGGACGGGATGTATACATAGATGCATGCGGACTAAATGCACAGACACCATGTGCACGGCGCCATTCTCTCTCGTGCGGTCACGCATCGAGGTCACCGGGTCTTCGGTGGGCTGCAGCGGGGATGTCCAAAGCTGCGTCCGCTCGTCTTCTCAAATTGTATCAAGCAAAAGGCCTCTAGAAAAACCTAGAACTCCACAGGGCTTGGACTCCCCCGGCTGCTTGGGAGACTTCTCTGGACTTGAAAGGCTTGCGAAACACGCCAACAGATGCCAACAGATGCAAAGAAGAGGCCCGAGGCCGCATACGTTTTCTTCCAGAGAAGACGCCCCAGCAAACCCAGCTCCGGAGCCTTGGCATTCGCCCCTCAAAGGCTCCCATGTAAGGAACAACTCCACCCCTCGTTTGACGACTGTACAGATATCCCACGAATGTTGTGGGCATGGACGCCCGCTTCTGTAGCAGGCAGAATCGCTGACATTTCATGCAACTATCTTATGGCAAGCATCAGAGATGCTGTTCGACAAAATTGGAGACGGTGGCCACGACGCCACCTTCGCGGCAAAAACGCAAGAGCATCTCATCTGGAAGTCCACAAGCGCCTTTCAGTTTAGGAAGGCAGCTGTGCCCAAAGTCAAACGAAGCAGTGCTCCAAGTGCCCATTGAACTCGTTGAAATGCAAATAGCATACGCCAGGCTCTTCAGCATGCTTGTCGGCCACTCGCCATACGTAGCCCAGCCGTCTCTCGCACAGGACCTTGAACTGTTGCATCGCCTCATCATACTGGTCCTTGGCCAAGAAGTCGCTGAGCTTCCTGCGCGCATCGCAAACGCCCCCGAGGACCCCGAGGCCCCAAGCCAACTCGCCCTGGCCCTGAAGTTCTGAAGTCCTTTGCAGCCGCTGGCGTACGCGACGACGGCTGGCCTGGTTGTTCGAGGCCTGGATGGATGCGACGGCGCGCTCCAGCAAGTCCTGGACGACCGACTGCGAGTCCTCAATGCTGCGTCCTGAGGCATCAAGAAGTCAAGACAAATCAAGCAAGTAAATCAACGGAAGCTTCGCGGGCAGGAGAGCCCTTCCCGGAAGCCTCTCCTCGTTCCCACTCGGAGCCTTCTTGGCTTGAAGCATCACTGAAACTTCGCTCCGTTCGCTCTGCCATCGTTTAATCTAAGACAAGCAATTTCCTTAGCCTTGGGCCGTGGAGATGGCTGCGATACGGCGAGACAGACCTGCTTAATTACCTGCTTGCCTCCGGAAAGCATGCAAACCTGCCATCAAACATGAGCTGCATCACAGATCCTCCAGATTCGTTTGAGCAATCGTCCTGTCACATGCACCGGCTTGAGTTCCCAGCTAATCCCTTCGTCTGGATGTCGACTTGCAGATTGCGAGATGGCCTCTTATGTGCTTGCTGTTTGTGACCCGCTTCATGAAAGCACCCATCATAGCCAGGGGCTTTCCACGGACGTCGTTTGGGGGTGCCCTCGTCGAAGTCCGCAGCTGCGCACCAACCAAATTTCGGCACTCACAACTCGGACGATGCAGCATACGGTCTGAACATGAAGCAAGAAACTCCAAGTGTAATTAGGGCTGCCAGTAAGCCAGGTTCGGTCAGGTTGGGTGTCCCTTGGCACATGCTGTCTTCAAGGCATTGCGAGGCACTAAAACCTTGTCTGTAGGTGCAGTCGCTCCGAACATTTACGTGCAGATACACATGCGCACACCACCCACATGCACGTACAATCGTGCGCCAGTACATACATGTATGCCGACGTGCATTGGTGCATGCGTACATGCATGGTCATTACATACGCATATACTCAAGCCTGCAGCATGCATGAATACGCGTCTGTATGTATGTGCCTAGATTCCTCTATACCTAGATCCTGCATCTACTGTAACAACTTTGCATGTGAGTTACTGGTCAACCTATCTGTCATCTGGGCTGCCTATTGAGTTCATGAATTAACGCACTACTGTAATGACTATGACCAGGACTGGTGTATCAAACTTTAACTTTGAATTGTGCAAGCTTCCAAGCTGATGTCGTGGCCTTGCGGCAGCTCGAGCTGAGCTGGTCTTCAAGCGAGCAAGCCAGCGCCTGCGGTCGGCTGATAATTTGGCTTACTATAGGAGTACTATAACAAATGCCGTAAATATTGATAACAGCAAATTAGGAAGAAGAATGCGGATATAGTAAGGGATTTGAGAAACAAAATCCATCCTCGGATCGGTGGCCTTGCTCTCGCTTGCAAGGCGTGGCCGGGATCACCCAAGCAACCGGTCATTGAGCGAGCCATAAGCATGCCCAAAGCGAGGCCCAGGCTGGAGTTGCAGGCCTGCGGCACATGCTCAAGTACTGGGAGGCCATGGCAAGCATGTCATGTGCCGTGGTCTGCATAGTGTTGCATGAGTTGCGCAACATCCCGCGCAAAAACTGTGGAGGAGTGTCGGAAGGCTCGTCCTATCCACGTCCATGCGATACGTGTGAATCTTGACCTGCTCAAGACAGCGCTGTTCTGACTTCCCCTCCATCGGCGGTCTGCTCCAATCCGAAGGCTCGCAAGATGTAGCAAGGTTCAAGGTCCATGGCCCGCCTGTCGTCTGCGCTGCTGCACCTCCATAAGCCCGAGGTTGAGCAAGGGATAAAACAAAGAAAGAGCCCGATCATGCTACTATCAAACTGTATTAGACTGTATGAGGCACGACATCCATCCCTTACTCCGCGCAAAGAGGGAGAACCAGCTGACAACGAACGCAATCCTCGCTTCTATGCTCTATGCAGGCTGCTCGACGAAATATCAGCACGTGGCTAAATGGCTTCGATGGCATGTCCATTAGCAGCTCCTCAACAATGGACTACGATTTGAATGCCTTGCAAGCGACTTCGCAACACGTGCACCGACTAAGATGGCCATGGTGCATTTTTGAGCCACTGGAATGCCAATTCTGCTCCGCGAGAACAACCACGCAGGTACGGAAGCGGCAATGCTCAATGCTCCCCACAGCGATTTGCGCCGGATCTCATGCAACAAATCCTCCGAAATCTCAGCCAGCTACAACGGCTGCTTTGACAGCCCAACTCGGCACGGTTCAAGCAAGTTTGCAGCAAATCGATCGTCTTGCCATTTGGTACGTAGTATCATTGTATCATAACTTGTGCAAACAATGCTCTGCTTTGTGCCTTCGGCCTTGCATCCATGCTCCACGCTCATTGACCGTCATCAGTCCTCGATTTGCAAGGATCGGGGCGGGGAGGGGTTGAGGTTCTGCGTTAGAGCTGGGCGGTCATCAAGCTGGAGTCGGGTTCGGTCTCGTTTTCGGCTGGGCTGTTGAAGATGGGGGGTTCTCTTAGCTGTAACATGCTGAGGAAGTTTGGGCTCGGGATCCGGATCGCCGGTCTGGTCAAATTCTTTTAGGTTGGGGGCTAGAGATCCCGCTTGTCAACGATTTGGGCTGGATGTCGGACACAGCACCCCTTCCCAGCCACTTGTTTTTCGGAGGGTGGGGGTGTTCCCATGTGTTCGATTCCTTGCCCACTTGCAATTCGCATGCTGCACTCGTGCTGCAACGGCTCTCAAAAGTCTTGGCCCGACCTCACGTGGAACTGCAGTCGCAATCTCCCGCTATTCACGGCTTGAGGCGTCGGCAATGCCATGCCAATGCGGCGCAAAGGGCGCTGTGGCGAAAGAACCAGAGGCCGGGGAACAAACGAGGGCTTTGAGAGCAGCTGGAGCAGAAGAACGAAAGCTAGGAGCAGAAGATGCAGAAAACAATGCAGCACGGATACATACTGACATACTACTGTTTTTACTTGCTTCCGCGAAACATCTTGTCCGAAATCAGGCAACTACATTGATTGAACCTTGTAATGTGACCGTGAAGGCTTGACGTCTAGAAGCGCTTATAATCTGTCGAGAACGGAAGTACCGTCACAGCTGCAGCTGCTATGATTTCAAGACCACATCCACCACAAGCCTGTAACTTCGCACTTGACCATGGCCGTTTCAACAATACTTTCACCGAGTTTCGTATCGAACCGCCCGCTCCGAATCGAACCGAACCGCAGCATCAGGGACCGCACCAACCGAACCACCTCACTTCCCTCGCACCGACTCGCACCCTCCTCCCGCCTCCCACGCCTCCAAAACAAGTTCGTGCCCCCCCGTTCTCCGCCATCCTCTGAAAAATCGGTGCTTCGTAGGCCCCCCCCCCCCCGACAAGGTCTTCGATCAACTTTCATTGGCACAAGTCTGCACGCTCTCAGCCCCGTTTCCTGGGATGGAGATGCTTGTGTAGGAGCTGGAGGCTTGACAGCTTCGTGTGAGGCAGAGGCATAACTTATCGGCTCACCTTGCAAAAAACCGCAGTCTTGGCACGGTGCTAGTGTGAACAGTTCGTGCTACATCCAATCTTCATTTACACATAACTTCCCTTAAGCTCCGATAGAAATGCTAGGCATTCGCTACAGTTTTTTCGCGATTATGCCCTTCAGACACATGCTTGCCCTGTGTGTTCCCATAGCAGATGTCCCATCAGACCAACACCCTTAACCGCCCCTGGCTAGGGATTCAGGTCCGGATCATCGTCAGCATCTTATGCCAGCTGTGCTTGCGAACACTGCAAAGCTTGAACCGCTCCGACACATCGTGCACGGGAAAAGCTGACAACAGAGCCGGAGCGGCTTGAGCTCAGCAATCTATAGGGTCTGCGA
The DNA here is from genome assembly GCA_905221615.1 of Symbiodinium sp. CCMP2592. NCBI lineage: Eukaryota > Dinophyceae > Suessiales > Symbiodiniaceae > Symbiodinium > Symbiodinium sp. CCMP2592. The sequence goes on from CAJNDT010000062.1 coordinate 160,827, forward strand.
AACTAGTGCCTTACAGGTTGTCTTTCAGACCGCGCAAAATGAGAAACACCCCTCTTGGCTCTTGGCCTTCTTTATTCGAGCAGGACCCCGTTGCGCTTGCAGATCTGACGGGAGAGACCTCTGTTTCTCCAGCGTTTCTGCCTTGGGCAAGCTGCTGTCTAATCGCCCCTCCTCTCCCCGCCCCCCCCAAAAACCGACCTGATCCGCGCACTACCGAGACGAGACTCGGGAGGGGGGAGGGGAGGGGGCTTTCCTGCAGGATGCCTTCGGCATCTCGCGCGAGGAGGAAACCCCGCGCACTGCAGGACTGGGCGGGGCGCCTCAAGGCTCAGAGCTTCGGCGCCCGGGGCGCGGCCTCACAAGGCTTGCGTTGCGTCCGAGTCCGAACTCAGAGCTCTGGAGGTCCCCGCCGGACTTCTGGACCTGCCTGGACCTGCTGGAGCATCTCAACGGTCTTCTCGGGCTTGAAGCCCGACTGAGCCATCCGCTCAACCAGGGGCCTTTTGCGAAACGTCTGCTTTGCACATCGCTGTCCGCTTGAGCTGTCCGGGCCTGTTGAGAAGTAGCTCGCGGTGCCGGGTTTTGTCAGACACTCCCTGCTCCATCTTGTGCGCACCTGGCAGTGCACCGCTGCCGCTTTCTTGAACCAAGCAGAGCGAGAGATGCGCCTGCTTTCGCCAGCATGGCGCCAAAGAGGTTGGCATCCATCTCCTGCACTCGAGGACTGAAGGCAGGGGGCCCGCGAATGCCACGGAATCCACGCCCTGGCCATGGCGCGCACGCTTCAATGTTCAACAGCGCCGCGAAGCGCTCACCCTACGCTTGCCAATCTGCGTGTCCAGAATTCCGATTGCAAAACGAGCTGGGCGGACCGAAGACTGTCCCAAGAGGGACTCCAAAATAGGCGCAGGGACCCATACTGATTATTCTCAGTATGTATCATCACTGCTGATGCTACTGCTGCTACTGCTGCTACTGCTGCTACGACTACTATGACGACGACTGCTGCTACTGCTAGTGGCTCTTCTTCTTTGAACTGCTACACTCAACACTCGGCCCTTTCGCGGTTTGCTTTGCTTTGCCCTCCTTCCGCGCCGTGAGGGTTCGCTCCGCAGCCAGGCGCTGGGACTCGGCGAAGTCGGCATCCTGCTTGCGCCAAGTGGCCGCCTGGAGGAACCACTGCTCGCTTTCTTTACCGTCTCCGGGATCTATGTGCAAGGAACAGGGTGTTGCAGGCCTTTTTGGGGGGGTTCTCTTGAGGGATGAAGTCTAAGTCTCGCGTTTTTGTGTGCTGCCTCCCCACATAGCGCGGACGAGCCGGCATTGCAGGGTTAGTCTGAGAGAACGTTAGAAGTCCTCTGCCCAAAGTATGTGGAGGTACAGCTTCAAGCGTATTGCCCAAAGCTTCCGACTCCTAAGCGAAGCCTTCGGTTCCAGAGCTTAGAAAGTTTTCCCCAGCTTCCGGACTTAGGACTGGTCGTGACTAGTCTGGACTTTCAGCTCTAGCAGTGTCGGTGCCAGCATCAGGCTGCACACAATTTGCACTCCGTTTCTACACTCGCTCTCGCTTCATGCTTAGATCTTCAAGGCTCATGAGACCACCCTTTTAAGGGTAGTTATGGGTGTCGGGCTTTGGGATTCGGGCTTTGAGCTGGAACCTCCATAGTTTTTGGCTTGGGTCTGGAGGTCTTGGGGTTGGTCGTAAAGAAGTTGAGGTCTTCCTGCAAATGGTCCCAAACCCCCAAGTTCCTGAAGCGATGACCAGGCCTCTCTCCCTCCCCTTCAGCAACAAGGTCCCAAAGCTTGCTCTGTACAAACCCGGTGTAGAAACCCACGTGCCTGCCACCGGTCCGCCTCTTTGTCCTCCCAGCCCTGCAGCACAGGAAAACAGCAGGATTTAAGGCAACACTTGGCCAAGTCTCTGCACTTCGTTTTCTTTGGGGGTGGACCCTTGGCCCTTGTAACCCACCCTTCACCACAAAAAAAGGGGCCCGGCCCAGCCCAAGAAAAGGCGGAATCTTGGAAGCTGGGTTCCGAGCTCTCTCCCTCTTCTCGGCTGCCTGCTGCTTGATCGCCACGAACCTACCGAGGAGCAGAGGTAGTAGAAGTAGTAGTAGTAGTATTAGTAGTAGTAGCAGTAGTAGTGGTACCGTGGAGCAAACGAGCGCGAACAGACTGAGAAGGGTGAAGGGGCAACCGGGGAACCGTAAAGGCAAGGCTTGTCAGCGCCGAAGATCAAGACTCGTCTGTACTCCCATAGGGCTCCACAGTACACCGAGAAGAACATGTATTCTCAAACTTCGAAGACTTATATTCTCATTATATAGCCCCATTATAGGGTAGGGGTCCCCATTAAGGGTCCCCCCTTTTCCCCTTTGATGAAGGGAGCCGGAGGACAAGACTCTATTGCCCTTCTCCTTTGCAGGCAGGTTGCAGCTCCTTCGCCTGCCGCCTGCGCTCCGCCTTCCTGCAAAGGGACGACTAGACCAGGCCATCTATCTATATCTATAGATCTATAGATCTATATATATATATATAACATCATGAATGTATCATGTACTATGCATTTTAACTTGCTTATATTGTAGTGTAAGGGACTCGAAGTTCTTAGGCCAAAGCTTCGCGAAGAAGTCCGCGGTCTGCTTCTTCTCGTAGGCCCTGAGCAGGGCCAGTAGTTACTTACCCACTAAGCCACAGAAATGAAAGGTTAAACTTTCCAATCCTACTAAACTATAAGAGCCCAAAAAGTCTAAAGGTTGGGTTTTGGGGATCTAAGAGTACTACACAAGACCCCCAACTTCCTTCAAACTGCGCACCCTTCGAACGGCCTGAAATTTCGATCGATGGTGAGGTCCAGCGCTTCGTCCTGGAGTGCATAGCCAAGCAATGTCTGCACATGTATGTGTGTATATGTATAGAGATATATGTGTATACATATTTTTAAAACGATGTATAGAACAGAACAACATATCATAAAATACAGAATAATGCATTCTGTTAAGCTGCAACAAATAATATGAACTAAACAGATAGGTTTGACTTTTAACATAGTTTCATACGATATCATATGCTGTAACATGATATGGGACAATAAAGTGCAATACATACATATATACATAATATTTAGATACATCATCATAACATATGAATGCATGTCTTGTTGTTTTGTGCTTTATTCGTATTAATGAGGAAAGATCACATCGTAATAGATGCTATGTACTAACCCGAAGCCCTCAAGCTGGCACGCCCTCTTGTTGCAATCCGCGAGTCGCTTTCCTAACGCTCTCTACGTCTCGCAGCACTGGGCGACTGCGGCACGGGCTTTTGCCAGCTGCCCCGCAATTGTGCTTCAACAGCAGACTTCTGTCTAGCTCCTTGAACTAACAAGCCGTGACTTACCTAGACCTATAGACCGGACCATCAAACGTAGCTCACTCCGGTTATCTCATGTAAACTATTGTCTTATCGCCATCTACCAGAAGTTGGCGGGATAATGTCCGCCCCAGCGCGGTCCAACTCGGAAAGACGTCTTGGATGCCCAGCGGGATGTCTAAGGCCTAAGGGGGTGCCCTGCTGGCGAGCGCATACCTGTCGCTCCAAACACTTTCAATTCCTAATGCGTTCGTTGCTCGAAGAGCTTTCTTTCATCTGCTCAAGACATACATGTTTTCTGAGCACCCAGACAGCTTCAGGGCTTGCCCACTCGACTCCACTCAGAAGTGAGTCAGGGCGTAGCATCCAGACCTCATGCAAGGCTGCAGCGATCATGGATGTATCCGAGCACGGTGTGCAAAGGCCTTGCGGCCACAACCCGGCTACCCTCCTTCGCGCCGGACCACGCACCGGAGTCATCTTCGACGCCGATCGCGCGAATCGTCCCTGCCACCACCGCCGCCACCGCCGCCGCCGCGCCTGCAGTGGCAACTTCAGAGCTAGTCTTGGATGCTCCTGTCCTGCAGGCCTGGGTGGGGCGCCGTTCTTGAGAACCTGGGCGAAGGGGCATGATCTACATGATCTATATGGTCTTATACGGAAAGATCCAACCTACTCACAGTGCCGTCCAGGGACGATGTTTTTGGCAGCGGCTTTGCCTTTCGCCTCATCGAGAACGGCCTCGTAGGTGCACTCGTCGCCGATTTGGAGGGCATCAAAACTGCCTGAAACGCTTCGCAAGAGCAGGGAAGGAAGGGCCGCGACTCTCCCAGCCCTAAGCCGCCTAAACTCCAAAACCCCACGACCAACCCCCACACCCTTATCGAAGCCTTCGCCAGCTAAGGCTAAGTGAGGCGAAGCGGCTGTTTTTCAAGGCCGACTTGTGGAAGAAGAGGTCTTTGTCATCCACCTTCCCGCTGTGGGGTCGAATGAATCCGATCCCTGCGGCCTTCAGCTCCTCCAAAGACGAAGGGACTTTCGGGGCGAAAAAGGATGTATACATGTTTTGAAGCGGGTCCTGGATGATGCCAATGCTGCCCCACTCTGGCAAGGGCGGCCCCAACTTCTCGTCCTGGGCAGGGGCACGCAGGGCGGGAATTTTTTGGAAAGCAGGGGCTAAAGGGCCATGGCGGCCTTGGCCTCACCTCCTCCTCCTCCTCGCCCTCCCTTTCGCGGAGCCGACCTACTTCGGCTTTCCTGCAAGGAAAATCAGGTAGCGGGCAGGGCCGGGGCAAAAAATCTGAAGCGGAAGCGGCGACCTTTCGCGACTTCCGCGGAGGAGATCGTCGTCTGGAGTCCGACCTGCAAGTGCACAAAGTGCCCCCCAAAACTATGAGTGCCACGAGCTCCTGATTCTTGGGACCTCGACGGCGACCGGCGCCGTGGCATGGCCCAATGGCTGCGGCTACACCGGCTCCGCCCTTTGCCGGCTTCGCACCCTTGCGGGACCCCGTCCTAGGGCCCCGGCTGCCCCTGTGACATTGAGCCAACGCAAAACGGAAAGTCTGAGTGTAAAGCTCTTCAAAAACACCAATGCATAGGAGGACGTGTGAATTTCTCTGCACACCGCGGACCACAACTGAATGATGATGGATGATGGTCCTGGGCGCGCTGTCTCTCGACCATTGCCACCCCGATCGTGCCAACCAAAGTGTCCACACCTGGCCGGCGCGAGCTGACGCGAAGTCGAAGGACCGAAAGCATATCAAATATCGATCGTGACTGCATGACGGATGAGTGCTGAGCGTTTCTGGTTCTCACGTATCTTGTGGAGCATGCCTCCGGGCCTTGCCAGCAGTGAAGCTTCAGCCGTCTCTGTCCGACGGGCCGGATATGCGAAGATCGCAATCTGCCGGCATCTGCCGGCTGCCGGGCGCCGCACAATTCGGCATCTTGGGGCCGTGACCTCAATGCCATGCGCACAGCAAGCTGCCCTTTTGCTCCTGAACTGTTCCAGCAGGTGTTGCATGCCTGGGTTATGTTCCTCAAGTCCTCATATCGCCCAAGTGAGAGGACATGATTCGCCTCTTTCCGAGCGAACGGAAACTGCCGAAAGGCACACACACACACACAGACACACATGCGCCGAGGTTCTCTAAGGATCTCACGTCGCCCGCATCCACTCCAAGGCTCTTTGGTTGTCTTCCTCGCACAGATGAGCACAACTTTGCAAGCGATAAGGATGTCTGAGGCAGACCCTACGGTTTGAACAGAAGTTTTTCCCAAGGGTTTAGGGCTTAGAGTCTAGAGTGTAGGTTTGGGGTTCAGGGTACAGTAAGGCCCTAAAGCGCAGCGGGTGGATTCGCTTTGGCAGCACAGCGACTGGGTGCAGGCGAGCGAGATCCGACCCACACCAAGAAGACATGATGCAATGCTTCTTTCAAAGGCTTCCCTTCCCATTCCAGTTTGTTTCTAAACAGCTTCAGAGCCTAGTCCTAACGAGGAAGTAGGACACACGATCTTTCGCAGGCGCGTCGATACTGGGAGTTACCCGGGCTCCTTGATCCTTCGCATGTGAAAACCTGGAGTTTTAGGCTGCCCTCTGCTTTGGCATCTTCTACTCTCAAGAGTCTCTATTCTCCTGCTGTTGGTTCGGCCCGCCCCGATGAAAAAGCTGAACAAAATTCAGCAATCCACGGGAGTCGCATCCCGCGCAAGCGCCGTCTTGTGCGTCTTTGAGGGCTCCAAAAGGACGGCACCCAGCCTCTCCGACTTTGGACCTGCCATTAGTTGGGTCGCCGCGGCCCTGCTCCATGTCACGGTCCCTTCTTTCGAATCCGCAGTGCCAAGAAATCACCGTGTTCTTTGATCACCTGCATCCTCGACAACACACAGAAACCTCGTTCAAGCTCTGGTTAAAGCCGACTTGTGGCTAAGAATGCCCGACATCTTGGACTTGATTGTCTGATGTGCATACCTGCTTGGTCGTGGGCTTTAGCCGCACTTCGCTTGGTAACCACATGCTTACTGGAGGTGTTGAGGTAGGTTGGGGGCTGTGTTGCATGAGTGGTGGGCAGCATGCTTTTGAGTCAGAGAAGATCTTAGTCTTCGCACCACTCCGAAGAACACTTCTGAGGCATTCAGGCTTTGGAAGACTCGAGGCAAGAACTTCGGAAGCTTACTGCCAATACCAATAGAAAGTCGGTGAGCCACTGTGAACCACTGCCAGGACTAACCAGCGACACAACATGTCGCAACAACACTTGCTGTGGTACACCTTGAAGCATTCCCCTTCGAGTGCCGCTGCGAGTTTGAAGGTCGCTTTCGCGTTGAGCGCTCCAGCCATTTGCGTGGGAGGGGGGTTGGAGCGAGGTAAGTTCGAGTTCGGCTCCGGTCGAGTTCGGGTTCCGCCTGATTGTACTGAGCGGAAGAAGCTCCAAGCGCGAATCGTGTTCTCAAGGCAAGAACGGGTGAAGAGCCAGAAACATGTACGAACGTCACTGGTTGATCGCAGAAGCAATCGCCACGGTGCTGCTTGTTGCAAGGTCAACAAGGCCAGCCTCCTTCTCTTCCCGCTTCATGCGCTCCTGCATGGCCTGGGACATATCGAACCTCAGTACCGCAATCGTAAGAAGGTTCCGACGCCGCGTTGGCTGCAAAGTGCAGTGGAAGAGACGAACGTCCGGCGACTGCAAAGCAGAAAACTGTGAGCCGCCTGTTCCGCTCTTTCCTTTCGCGCTTCCCGTGGTGACACTATGGCGGGCACACGGCCCACTGAACAGTGGTGCACAACCTGCAAATTTCAAAAATGTCTGCCCTTTCAGGCTACAGTTACAGACTTGCTTATAGATGGCCCTGTGCTTCAGCGAAACGACGGTGTGCAATCAGGTCTTAATTGCCGTTTGTCGCATCGAGTCTAGAAAACACTGTGTCCCGAAAGAACTTCAAGTATGCGGTTTGCGCCGAAGCTGGGAAATCCTCGTCAGGGTACGTTTCCACACGTTCTCCGAGCATGTCAACTCTGTGAGGACTGCCTTCTGCAAGTGCGAATGCGTCGTATGCAGCTTGGTCAGGAGGGCCTCAATGTTCAATTGTGGCATGTCTTTCTTCGACTCGCATTGTTCACGAATGACTTGATCCACGAGGCCAAAGTCTGCAGCACCGTCCTTCCCGAGGAACGCATAGCAGGTGAGGAGGATCTCTTCCTGGAGGAGGGAATCGAGCTTGCGGAACTTACGGGCCCCATCGTCGCAAGACAAGACTCCACTGCCATCGATGTCGTTGCGTAGACGGGCCCAGGCGGCAATCGAATGTTGGATGGCAACGAGGCTGGATTTGTTGCTCAGCTTCAGTGCCTCGTGCACTGGGTCCACGAAGTCCGCATAGGCCAAGACACGCCCAAGCTCAGCCAAAGACTCCTGCAGGTTGATGGCGTCAGACGGTATCTTTGGGCCGGAGGTGGAGCCGCCTGGCAACTGCGTCTGGGAGGGTGGCCGCGTCTTGGCAAGAGCATCGCTGACGATGAAGGGCACGTCCATCAAGCTCGGGTAGTAGTTCTGCGCGCTGAGGTCCACGAGAAGGCCCAGGTTCATAAGGACCACCTGCATGTCTTCATCTTCCACATTGCCACACACATTTCGAGCGAACTTCTCCCAGCTTTGGTAGTTCTCCATCATGGCCGCAACTACATCGGACTGCACCTGAGCGGCGGCAATGCTTACATGACCGAGTGCTGATATTACAGAGGGGGACCACCTGGGCATTTCGTGTCGACTCTGCGTGCCTATACTACATGAATCACAGGTATCGGCTTTGGGATTAGGTACCGGGTCCACACGAAATTGTGCTGTGTCCTCCTATAGCACAGGGATCAAGAATCCTAAAACACGCCAGTCCCCCACCTTGTAATAGGCATTCCGAAGCTGACTGAGCCGTGTGTTGTCGCTGTTGACGATGACCGCCAGGTAGTCCATGATCACTTGGGTGTCCAGAATCGTGCGGAAACGACCCATAGCTTGCCACACCACCCTGTCTCGCATCAGCAGCTTGGAGTCCTTGAAAGCCTTGTGCAGCTTGTCCCTGTCCACGAAACCCACCAACCTGCCGATCGACATTACGTCCGCACCCAGCTGCTCAAGCTGCATCCACGCCTCGTGCGCGTAGGCCACTGCAATCTGTCCGGCTTGCAAACTTTTGATCAAATCGTCGCGAACTACCATCAACAAGCGCTCGCTTCTGTTGCAGGCTGTTATGCGTTGAAGCGCGATGCTGAGCTCGGGCGACAGGTTCATTCTGGGGAGCAAGCAAAGTCCACGATTGCACCTGAAGGCCACAACGCTCTCGTGCTGGACATGACCATGGTTTACCCCTACTGGCCTCATCGTCATCGTGCCACCATCAGCATCACCAGCGTCACAAGCAGCAGAATTCACCGTATGGGCCTCACCATCATCAGTAACATCATCGCGATCAGCATCAACTCAATGGCATGGTCATCACCGAAAGCTATTCAATGCCGCCAAGCTTCGCTTGAAGCTTGTGGCCCACGAGCAGTTTGCTTCGCGAGGGCGATATTGGCTTTTGGGCTGATCAAGACTCTAAACCAGAAATTAAAACCTTCATGGGATCATTGTATACAGACATTGTGTCACCTGCGTCAACCTTCGAAAACCACTTGTCTTTGCATTTTGATGGAGCCGTCAGTGCTGCACACAAAAGCTCTCATGGGATCTCTTGCATGCGACACAGATGCCAAGCCTCCGACACTCAGAAAGCACAGCAGTAGGTTTGGCGAGGCTGTGGCTGAGTCTTCATGAGCTGGGACTCCACCGCCCTACGTCGCTGCCGCTCCATCAGCTCCTCTTTCACTCTTACAAACATGAGGAAATTATGGCATTACACTCACACTCGGACAAGACTGGCACTAGTTCATTCTTGTGGAGCACATCCTCTGGAATTTGCTGTGTCATCGAGGCTTTCAGGCACTCGAGGGCTGTGTCCTGCTGGCGGAACTGCTCCTCCAGCTCTAGCGTGCGATCCATCCTTACACACCCATCTTACATCCCCGGCAATCCGGAAATGCAGGAGACATAATCACTCTCTGTCTCTCTCCCTCTCTCTCTCCCGGGCACAGGCTCTCTCTCTCTCTGGCTCTCGAGGTTCCGGCAAAAGCCAGTGTTACATTATGCTGCTCACTTGGAGCATCTCCGCACTTCTCGAGGCGGCGAAGCTTGACCCACTCCTCTGGGCTGGGAATCCCTGCGCTTCTTGATCCCGGAGGGCCCGCCGCGCCGCACTCCGCTTGTGACGCTCGGCCCGCACCAGTTGCTGCGCGGTGGCCTGCAGGCTTAGGCCAAAGAAGTGCTGCTGGAAAGGAAAAGACCTAGGGCCTACGGGGTAAAAGGAGCGCCTCTTTCAGCATCTCTTTCTTCTGCAGCTGCTTCTGGAGCCTCCGGGGTTTTCGGGACGAAGTATTCGCTGAAAGCTGGGATCCCGGGCTCCCCACTCTTCCGTCGCAGCGGACTGGGCACGCTCCATCTGAGATCAAAGGATGCAGCTGCGACAGCTACGAGTATCACAGCTTGTGAGCACTAGAGTCTAGAGGCCTCTGCAAGCATGTTTGCCCGGTCTCGCCGCTTCTCCACGTCCTGCTTTTTTTAGTCTTGCAAAGAAGCCGCTTATAAGCCGCTAAGCCGCTGCTTCCCAGCTTGGCCTCGGCCTCACGCTGAGCTTGCGCCTGCTTTCAGCGCTGTCTTCGTCTTCCCCCCGCGGCTGCTACTGACTGCTGCCCCCCGCTTTTGCTCTTTTGCTCCTGCTTCATCTGCAAGTCCAAGGCTTGACGGTACTTCTCGGCCTTGTCCTCAGCAAGAACCGGGCTTGGGGATAAGGACGCTGAAATCGCTTTGCCTGCTTCTGCCGCTTTTTCTCCTCAGATGCAGCCGACACGAAGCATTAGAAGCTGCGAGCTGCCACACAATCTCTTTGTTTTTTGCTTCCTTGCTTGCTTGCTATGGGTCAAAGATCTCTCTGTCTCTTTCTCTCGCTCCCTCCAGGGCAAGTTCGAAGCTCCCGGGGTCGACAGGCCCACTCACGTGTTGTATAGGCTCGGTAGGATTTTTTTCAAACCAAATGCCAAGTGCATGGTGGAAAGGAAGCGATACAATGTGAATCCTCAGAAGTCAGCACACTGCAGCAGAAGCCACAACATCTCTCTTTTGCTTGCAAACAACCACTCTCTTTCTCTCTCTGCTTCCACCCGGCCCGTTCCGTTTAAGTCAGGTGTCGACTTCTTCGGACACGTGCTGGATGGTGTCGTACCTCGGAAGCTGCCCAGGCAGTAGGGGCGGGTGTGAAGGAAGCACTGCAACGACGGGAACGGTGCCACATAGTTTAGGCATTATGCTACCCATCATCAGCTACCAACGCTACCAACTGAGGCATGCCGTAAGGAACACCTGGATGAATGTGAGCTTTTGTGTTAGCTCTTGCTCTGACAATCGTCGTACGCAGCATTCTGCCCTTCAACGCTTCAGCCGGCAGGCTCTCGCCACAGGTCGAAGCAGTCCTGCGGCTTCTGCAGCATCGGCTTTGGAAGCCTCGGTGCGCGACTGGCCTCCCATCGCGATCGAACTGCCTCAACACAGAAATTTCCTTGAGGCCTGGACGTGCGCAAGCCCAATTGCGGTGCAGTGGAAGACATCTGCAGATGGGCGCCCTTGCAGCGATGCGAAAAAAAGACTCCAGGAGACACTCCAAAATGTACTTATTGCTGCGCTCACCTTCGTTCGGGTAATGCTGTTGACGATGACTGTGATGCTAATGCTAAGGGTGCTCATTCTCACCGTCATCATCATTATCATCATCACCAGTCCGGTTTCGGCGATCATGTCGACTGCTCCAAAGAGTCTGCACAGCGAGAGGTAGTGTTCTCTATGGCCTGACGGCCTGACCTCTTCCACATCCTTCCGCCCCTCCTGACTTCCCCCATCTCGTCGCGGACTTCGGCCGGGTTTCAGCCGTGTACGGACTGGTTTAGATTTAATTCGGCTATGCCCGCATGTAACACAATGTACGTGCAAAGTCTTTATGCATCGTGTCTTCATGCGCATAACATGCGAAACAAATCTCTCACATTGCGAGATGCTCTTCGCAGTGATGCCTCTCCTTGCTGCCAAACAGCAACTATTGTGCTATATACTTCTCCATGCCAACCGAAGCCTGAGCCTGGATCCTACTGTATGGCTGAACGCCTACAGTAGGCGAGACCCGCAATTTGAAAAGACCCCCTTGTGGCGGTACACTAAAGCCTACATACTGAGATCCCTGTCATAAGTTATAGGAGCCATGAGGACCCCTGACTCCTGAATTTCCAAACAAGGTATCCACCGTCATTCCAACAAAACTCAGAGGTGAGACGGCACCTTGCTTGGCTGGCTGGTGCTGTGGGTCGTCAGCGGTCGCCGTCCTGATGGCCCAATGCCATTTCTGAAAGCAAAAACGACTACTGAAACTGCCCAAGCATGAAATGAAATACCAAGACTGTCGCATCTTCAAGATGATCTTACTCTTCAGCATGCAAATCACACTACCAGTGCAGGATGTCAGACATGAAGTTGGGAAGTACCGAAACGTTCCGGGCATGCAAGAGGCTTCTCGCAGCCAGAAGTGGGTTCGCCTGCGCAGCCTAGACTTCGAGGAAGCGATGTGGAGCGGCCCTGACAGATCTCCGAACAATCGGCTTAGGGCTCAGACAATAAGGCCAATGTGTCCTCTCATCCAGGTCACACTGGGAATCCAAAATAAGGGGAAGGAAACTCTGCCTGTTGTCGCTGGTGCCGGAGCTTGTGCAAGATGCCATCTTCGATGGCATCGAGGTCGTCCCGAACCAGCCTCAGAACTTTAACCGCGCAAGGAGACTCCGCCGCACCGCCACAGCACAAGTGGGTCGTGTCAGAAGTTGAGCATGGCTGTTTACTTCCCGCTGCTCTCGCCTAGGCATCGCGAGATCGTTGCGACCGCGGCGAAGAAACGGCGCACTGTGAGAGCGGGCCTACGACATCCTGGGTTTCTCGCTTCGGAACCCTCGTTTGGTGAGTAATTCAAGTCTATAGGGCGCTTATTGCAACATTTAGGATTCCATCCATGGATGTATGAATCAAGCGGTTACACCACCCCGACGACTACTATACTGTACGGGTTGATTGCTGGCAACATTCAGCACGTGTTAGTACACCAGGGACATGCCACAAAACAGCTTCAACAGACCTTGCCAACTAAGAAATGTCAGGGACAGAACACCAGAGGCATCATGATAAAATAGTGCCTTTGGATCGGAAGACTTGTGGCAAACGCCACGGGCAACCGAAGCTTCACCCACGCGTGTGAAACTGCCTTTTTGGCGGCTTTAGCCGGAAAAGGTGAGAGGGACAATGCCCCGTAAAGGACCTGTTGAATTAACCCCTAGCCGGAGTTTCACGAATTCAACAATGGTTTCGAATTCTACTAATATTCATACTACGTACAATTTCAGAACAGATTAACCCAAGGCTCAGGGGCTTGCCTATAACAGCCGGGGAGCTAATTTGGAGCAGGGACGCCTGTTGGCGTCGCCTCCCTACTTTTGACTCTCACTTCAAGTACGGCCGTGCACTAGCTTTTGCATGCCACGACTGCCTTGCAAAGGCTTGCTGAAGATTTTTGCTGAAAAAGCCCGTGTGTGATGTGCCTATCAGGCCGGCGAATGTAGGACTTATGCGGAAAAGGTAGGCCACTGGTGGGCCCTGCAACCTGCAACCGCAACTCCCACTACGGGCGTATTGCGAAGAATCGTATACCCTTGCAGCTCTCAGTCAGCTTCCCGCAGCCTTCAACAAGCAACGCTGCATCTTCAACGCTAGCCCGGCCTAGCCTAACGCCCCCCCCCCCTCCCTTCCCTTTTCCCCCTGCCCCGCCCCTACAAAGAGGCCGGTGCCTGAAACTTTGAAACTTTAAACATTCAGGTTTCCAGGGAGCTGCCTTGGCCTTCTCGAAGTTGGAGATCGCCTGCTGATACGCGAGGCGCACGGCACGGAACCTCAGCGCCCCAAAAGCTCTCTCTAAGAGCCCCGTCTCCCTGCCCGTCTCCCGAGCTCTTAAAGAGCCCGAGACGAGGAAGCGAAGCATCCGACGACCCTCCGAGCCGAGAGGCGTGTCATCGCAGCTCTGGAAGCCCTTGTCCGGATGATGGAGCAGGGCCAAGTCCCTGAAGGCTTGCCTAAGCAACGCCAACATCTCTGACTTTGAGAGGCACTCTCCCACTCCCCTGCACTCCCTGAAACTCCCTTTCTGCCAGGCCACTTCACTTCCTGAAGTGTGGCCGTCGCCGTGAGGCCCAAGACAGCGTGCCAAGCGCCTCCGGCCTCACAAGCCCAAAGAATCACAGAGACGCTGGCTCTATAAACTCGTGCGAGACGAAACTGTCATGAGCTCTTGTACCGTAAGACCACGAGCCCCCAAAAAGCCCTGCGCCCCTCCCACATCTCCCTCAACAAGCCCTTCTGCCCGAAATACCGGGGGATCTCGCATGGCCTCTTGAATCCGTTGCTTGGACTCCTCGGCTCGGCGCTTCTGCTGCCTCGGTGAGCCAGGAGCCGTCAGGAGCGAACTGAGTGTAACAATAAGCTGTCTCAAGTAGCAGCATGAGATATGAGAGATCTCCGGGTGCCGAGAAGCTCCAGGCGAAGCCGACGGCGCTCTGCCTCTGCGCAGCTCTGAAGTTGCAGTCTTCTTCGGAACCGCAGCTGGCGACTCTCTGGGGCTTCTTTTTCCCTCCGCTCAAAACGACGAGGATCGTCCATGGAGGAGCTAAACTTCTACGCCTATGTACACCATTGCGGACACTATGTGTCAGATCGCGTCGAGAGGGCATTTCAATTCCGAAGCTCCAGACAAGGTCCGATGTACCGTCTGCTCTACCATTTGCCGAAGTAGACGGCGATCTGCGCACTTTCTTTAGGCTAATGGCTGCCTTGTGATATGGAAGCAAAAGCATGCGCTAGACAAACAGAGAGCACGGAGGCAGATGATCTCTAGGGGCTCTTCCGCCGGGCAGATCGGCCTCTGGCCTTGCGGCCTTGGATCGCGGGAGGCTCGGGTCTCAGGTGGCTTCCCTTAGTGATGATGCGCTTCCCAGTCGCCAGCTGGACCGTGACCATTCCCGGGTCCACTCGGAGGGGATCGGAGGGAAGGACGAACACAGCTTGGCCGTGAAACTCCGGCTTGTTCTTGAGGTGAAGGTAGACCTTCTGCCCAACGCGGAACTTGCACAAGGGCTCCTCAGGCTCTTCCTGGTCCTTCTTCTGCCGGAGAGACTTGAGAGCTGGCATGGGCTTGTCTCTCTGATTCCGATCAGCATCGGAGTCTTCCTCCTCCGATCCGCTGTCGACAGGCTTGAGCTTGTCGCGTCGAAGGGAGAGGTGTTGGCCAGAGCGCAGCTCCACGGTGACGCGATCCACGTCCTGGGCATCGATGACCAATGCCCTCTGGCCATTGAACTCCACAGATCGCGTTAAGGCTTTTACAATGACCTCGTCGCCTTTCTGAAGGCTTTGCTTTGGTTTCTTGGGCTTCTTGGCGAGCGGAGCGCAGCGCAAGACGTTTGAGAGCTTGACGGACAAGGTCTTGCCGCCAGAGACCATCTTGATCTCCACTCTCTGCTCACCCCGCTCCTTGCCCGAAGGCAAACCAACCACATAGCCCTGTTGGCCATTGAGACCTGGTGTTTTCAAGTTTGCCAGATGGACGAAGTCTCCAATACTCAGATCCTCTTCGAGCTGGGTCTCAGCCCGGTTCAGGAACTCGAGTGGTGGCAGCGAGTCCCCAGACTCAGAGGCCGCATCTTCGGCATCCAGGTCCTTGGCGGCCGCCTCTTCCGTCTCCTTCGGTGCCTCCGGCGGCTTCTCAGGCTCCGCTGCTTTCTCGCCTCTCTCCGGCGAGAGCTGCGCTGCCGCGGGTCCGCCTGCAACTGCCTCCCCCCTGCACGGGGCGCCTCGACCTCTTGCAGCCGAGACGTGCAGGTCGTAGGAAGGGGCTTCTGCTTCCTCGTCTGTGTTGTCATCCCGCGTATCGAGCGGAGGCATCGAGCCGTCGGAGCTCTCAGACCTCTCCATGGGCGGCGGCATTGCCTCGGATGTCTCGTCTTTTGCTGCTTCGGGTCCCGTCCGAAGGACACCGTGCAGGGGCGGCATGTTCTCTTCGTCGCTGCTGTTGTCCTCACACTCCTGGTCCTCCAACTGCGTATGAAGTGGAGGCATAAAATCATCCGAACTTGCTTCGCTGGGTTCATCATCCGGCGCTTGCTCCAGACTCTGCCTGCCCTGATGCTCTTGCTGGTTCAGGGGTGGCATGGAGTCTTCGGAACTTGAGCTCTCTCTTGACGAGGGAATCCGCTTCTGCAATGGAGCTGGTAGGCTCTCAGCACTCTCTGCAGGCTGAGGTATCTCCTTGGATCTGTCAGCATCTGCGGCCGCGTGTCCCGTCCGAAGGACACCGTGTAGGGGCGGCATGTTCTCTTCGTCGCTGCTATTGCTGCTATTGTCCTCACCCTCCTCCAACTGCGCATGAAGAGGAGGCATGGAATTATCCGAACTGGCTTCGCTGGGTTCATCATCCGGAGCTTGCTCCGGACTCCGCCTGTCCTCATGCTCTTGCTGGTTCAGGGGTGGACTTGAGCTCTCTCTTGACGAGGGAATCCGCTTCTGCAATGGAGCTGGTAAGCTCTCAGCACTCTCTGCAGGCTGAGGTATCTCCTTGGATCTGTCAGCATCTGCGGCCGCGTGTCCCGTCCGAAGGACACCGTGTAGGGGCGGCATGTTCTCTTCGTCGCTGCTATTGCTGCTATTGTCCTCACCCTCCTCCAACTGCGCATGAAGAGGAGGCATGGAATTATCCGAACTGGCTTCGCTGGGTTCATCATCCGGCGCTTGCTCCAGACTCTGCCTGTCCTGATGCTCTTGCTGGTTCAGGGGTGGCATGGAGTCTTCGGAACTTGAGCTCTCTCTTGACGATGGAATCCGCTTCTGCACTGGTGGAGCATGCAGAGGTGGCATGGCTTCCTCATCAGAGCTCTCTGCTAAGCTAAGGGCCAGAGCCATACTCCCTGGCCCTGGCCTCATTCCTTGGCAGATCATCTCTAAAGACGATCCTCTGGCCGGCAGAGTGCCTTCTCGTGGCCACCCGTCAGCACAGCATGGAGGCCAGGCCACAGGCTCACTACACTGACAGGATCCGGTAAGTGTAAGTGTAAGTTTTGAAACTCCTGTACTCTGAGTACTCTGACGCTGTTGCACATCTAGCACCCTCTGCCATCCTCTCTGTCACTGTCGCTAGCAAGAGCAGCAGAGAGAACGACCTTTGTATCCTTACTGTCTGTGATATACATGTTTATGTGTGTGTGTGTGAATGTATGAGCGTATTGTATGAATGTATGAATGAGCCAATCAATCAATGAAAGGAATAAAGAATGTAATGTATGCATATGCTCATTCATTTGGTAACTATTCAACTAGTTATCGGTTGCTTTGCTTATGTACAGGTTCACAAGTATATATGCATGAAATTAAAGGTGAATTCATTTGCGGGCATGTTTTCTTTTTGTATATATATATATATATATACACATAATGATTTGTCTCTTTATCTCTCTGATCGACTACCTACTTGTCGTTGAAGAATCAATACGCTCATTCCTTTGTTCTCAGATCATACTTGGTTTACTTGATCTATGCGCGATTCTCTATTTGACATGTATCTATCTATCTATTTGCGTGTCTATCTGTCCACCTGTCATCACCCGTCTATGTACATACAAACACCCGCCTAGAAACAGACAGATGCAGAGATGGACCTCGTGACAAACGCCGAGGCCCCCTTTTTTCCGCTTCCGCCTCCTCCTTCTCGAGGCGCTCTTTCTCTTGCTCGGCTTTGCGCTGCTCCGCCTGGAGAGAGCACAGGGGTCGAAGGCCGAAGGTAGGAGGGTTTAGGACGAACAAGAAACCCCCTCTTCCAACACTTCCGATTCATGAAGTTGCTTCATTGATCCGTCCGCCTCGCGCTCCTGCGCGGCATCGGCCTCGGCTTTCGGGGACCACGGAGTCTTCTATGCGAAAGTCTCGGGGGCCACACGCTCTTCGCCCTGCGCCGGGTGAGCCCGCGCTCCAGAACCGCTCGGCGCCTCCGGCGTTTCCGATACAGAGCAGCTCCGGGTATCGGGTGGGTTGGCTGCGTTTGCTTTGCCACTTGGCCCGGCCTGGCATCCAACACCTCACTTCTGCGTCCACCTGAAGCCGAGGACGACAGCACCAGCAGAACAGCGGAACGCAACTCTTTTTGGAGAACGGCCACGGCCTCTAAGATTTTCACAGCGAAGGCCGGGGCTCTGCAGCTTGCCTAAGCACCAAGCAGCCACCAAATCCCCGATATCCCGCGATACTGTATGCCTACGTATCCTACATCCTGAAAACCTCATGGCCTAAACCATGCTAAACTCCTCCAGCGGAAAACCTTGCATGACGAAACACCTGCACACATCCTGTGCGGATCAAGTCACCAGGATCGGAGCCCAAGCTTAGCCTCTTCTTCCGGCACTCCTCTGAGACGCGCCGGGCCTCCTCACACGCAGGGACACGCAAAAACCATCGAGGGCTTTTCTCGCTCTTGGGGACCTGGGGCTGAGGATCTTTTCATGATCATATGGGAGTCATTCGGCCAGATGTTGGGTCAAGACCCAGATCGAACTGGCTTTTGGCTCCTCGGCCAGCCTGTGCTTCTCCTCCACCACCAGCAGTTTTCCTTTCGAGACTGATGATGCCCAGTGGCCCGAACAGAAAATGAGATCTGGCGGGAATGAAATGCAGTGCAGCCCAGCATCCCTGCGTTCGTCTCGCAGCTGCCTCTTGACGAGCTTTCTGTGCATCAGCACGCTTACGCTCCACCTGAACCATGTTAGCCGCCAGTAAGCAACATGGAGCCTTCAGGGCCCACATAAGTCTTACAGGGTGACAAAGAACATTGGTTGGTACATGGTTGCCGAGGCGGTGTACATTCACAGGCTACAGCTTGTTATGTGCAGGGAATGCTTGCAAAGTGCCCTTCTTAGGGCATTCCTTTCGTCACACTCTGCTCGCCCTCTTTTTGCTGCAATGTCTGCACGCCACTCTTGTGTTCAAGTTGTGCCCTTGAACAGGATATCTTCCGGCTTGAAACATATCTGGTTGAAGCCTCCGACCCCTAAAACAACAAAGAATCAAATCTGAAACTGGAACCCTCCAAGACGCTAAACCTTAAACAAACAAGCCCAAATCTAGAAAAATGTGCACACCCTGTAATTCCCTACAAACCCCTCATTTACAAAAATATTCGACTTAAAAAACAAGACTGTGCAGACCCCATAAAGAAATTCAAAGAGAGAAGACTTGAAGAACAGCTCTCTGGGAGGCGACCTCGAGAGCTTCCTCGCGGCGGACCTGTCGCTTGGCCTCGACTTCATCTCTTCCGCTCCGCGGCTTTGGTTTCTCCGAGTTCTAATTTTCGGGCTCTGAAAAGGATTTTGATGAATCTGAATAGGTATGTACGGTATATGCCTCTACAGGAGCCATAAGACATTAACAAGTTTCCCTAGTTCTGTGCAAGTGTGCGTGTGCGATGGCGTGTTCGCGAAGACGGGGAGGCATGACAAGCATATAGTGGTGTCGTGACGAAGATGTTTCGGAACTACATAGGTACCACTCCACCAGTCAGGGCTCCGCTTCGAGGGTTTGTTCGGGGTGCAACGCGTCGGAAGTTGTAAAGGCCTTTGTCCGGCTTTGGTTGCAGGTAGGGTATGGGAACTGCGCTTTGCCATCACTTAGGAGATTTCTGCCAAGACTGGCCTATCTGGCGCCGAGCTCTGCCAACATCAAACCCTGGAACTCCCTGGCAAGCAAACAGCGTGCGTACCGAGCTGGGCCTTCGAAGCACTGCACAACTTTCCAACAAAACCCTACAAAATGCTAAGGCCGCTCCTGCCCCGAAAGCCCGCGCCGTACACTTCGTGTTCCGGCCTCCGCAAGACGTCGAAGCTCCCCAGCCAGGCTCTCGCGCCTCAAAGTCAGGGAAAGAACCCTCAGATTCCGAAACCTTTGAGCTACAGCCAGGACCCTTAGCTCCACTCTTTCTCCACAAGGCAAACCTTGGATTCCTCCCCGTTTCTGGCGGCCGAACTCCTGGGGCTCCGAACTGCTCCTGCTGCCTCCGCTGCGCCTCTTCGCTGCGTTGCCGGAGCGTCGCACGCTGGCGCTCTGCCTCGTCTATAGGCGGAGGCCACGCTCTGCTTCACGGATAACACAGAACGACAGAAAGCTGTAAACGAGGTGATGTAAAGGATTGCTCTGAGACGAGATGATTCAACTTAAGTGTATGCTTAGGGCTCGGCGGATACCCGAGATTGTCGAAAAACACGCAAACTGATGCAAATGTAACTCGTAAGCTCTGCCGTCGGCTCAGGAGATGAGTGTCGTTGCTTCACATACGTCCGCCAGAACAACGTGTTCATGAATAGCCGGAGCGGAAGGGTGGGTGTATACAACGTGCTGCGAGCCTGGGGATCATCTGTCCCTTAGCGACTGAGTTAGACCAAACAGCAACTGGAATTATTGGTCCGAGTCGCGCTTTGACAAGCAATTCCGTTAAACCCGAAAACTTTCACTGCTGGCTTCCCGACATCAATCCTAAACCCTAAGCCCTCTGGCTTGCACGCAAGGACGCCTGGTAGTTAGCCACCTATACACCCTCAAGGCCCTAAATCCTGAATCCCCAAAGACCCCTAAAGAGGAGACTCCAAGAGCCCCCTCCCCCCCAAGAGCCCGCCGAGGGCCTCGGAGCGCACGCGCTCGGCCTCGGCGAGTCGCCGCAAGGACTCCTCCTCGCGTCTACAAAAGGAAAAGGGGCTGCGGGGCAAAAAAAAGGGAGTCAGAGTGCCCTAAGCCCTAGGCCCTAAACGCCACACAAAAAGACAACGAAGACAGGGTTTGCAGTGCGCAGTGGGTTTAGAGAGCCCACGCCGTCCTGGGCTGTTTGGGGTTCAGGCGTTCCCCCAGCTTCCGCTCTGGGAAAACTCTTGAAAAGCCCGGCCTGTCGCAGCTTGCGCTCCACGGCACGCATCTCCTGGCAGCTGAGCGGTACTGTACGCGTAGCCGCGTAGCCGCGTAGCCCGCCGGCGTAGGACAGGCAAAGCGACAGTGATAGTCTGTTGCAGAAGTACAGCCCTCGAGCGTCCTGTGCTTTCATTTTCAACAGCTCACGTCGCCTCTGTATCACGGAGATGCCTCCACAAGGTGTGCATGCAGTAGCCTATCGCTGGGCTTACTTGTGGTGACGTGACTACACAACGCATCGCTACGGATTGCTTCACTCATCTTGATGCGCTCATCAGCCCGATTGCATGCACCACTCTTTTTGACTCTTCGCATCATTGCTCGTAGTCTCACATTGGCCCCACAGGACAGTGCACTGATGCCAGGAAGGTCGGGCTCTTTATTAGAGTACAGCGAGGAAACGGCTTTGCATGCTTGTTGAAAGCATGGAGGCCGCAAGGGACCGTTTTCCGGAGGAAGGGTGCTTTGCCGGACAGTTGAGCTTTGGAACTCTGTGGGGACTCCCTTCTGCAGGTTCGAAGGCGTGTGTGTAGCTTGTTGAGACAGCCATGTATGCTCACCGGCGACATGTGCTTCCTCCTTCTTCTGCACAGAATATCATTCGTGAGCAGCGTACAGTTGCAGGTGCACGGGACAACTTCCATTCCTGCAAGAGGGGATCGAGCTTGCAGACCTTGCGAGCGCCATCATCGCATGACACCACTCCCCTGCCTTCACCGCCATTGCTCAGACCAGCCCGGGCGGCACTCGAATGCTGGACAGCGACGCGGCTCGCCTCCTTGCTCACCTTCAGTGCCCCATGTACCAGTGCCCCATGTACGCAGCCTCCGGCTGTTCAATCCTGCAATGCGAGGGTTCAGGCCCTGCAGGATCACCCACTTGGCATGCATGACCTCGCTCTCTGGGTCCACAAAGTCCGCGTAGGCCAGGACACGTCCAAGCTCGGCTAAAGACTCCTGGGCCGAAGGTGGCCCGCTTGGCAACTGGGTCTGGGACCCAGACTGGGAAGGTGGCCGCGTCTTGCAAAGAGCATCGTTGACCATGAACGGCACTTGCATCAAGCTTGGATAGAAGTTCTGCACGCTGAAGTCCACGAAAAGGCCCAGGTTCAACAGGACGACCTGCACTGCATGTCGTCATCTTCAACATTGCCCCCCCCACACACACACACACACACACACATTCCGAACTTCGCCATGCTATGGTATTTCTCCATCGTCGCCGCAACAACATCCGACATGGCACGCCGGCATCGGTATGGCACTGCCTTGCGAGTTCCGCCCGACAGCCGTGGGGAGACCCCGAATAAACAAATCATGCTTGCCGAACTATACGGTCCTGCATTAGTAACTTGGAGTCCCTGACAGCTTGTGCAAGTTCTCCCTGTCTACATGGACAAGCCTGCCGCTCAAACTGCAGCCGCACTTCGCGAGCATGAGCAACCGCAGTCTGTCCTGACTGTAACCTTTTCATGTCCTGTTCACGGACCACCATCAGCAGTCGGTCGCTCTTGTTGCAGGCAGTTCTGCGCGGGGGCCCCGACGGATTCCACGGGCAGCTGAAAGCGCCGATGGCCACAGTGACAGATATGGTCAGATCTAAACCCTCCACAGGCATTGAAAACCATCCCTAGCCTGAGTTGGTCGATGCACTAAAGTAACTGCACCGGCAGTCCCCCGAGCAGCAGGCAAGCTTGAGAAGAACCAACTTCCACGTGCTCGTCATGAGGAAAACCAGTAGTGTCAGACACCCTTAGCAACAAGGAGTAATGAAACAACAGTTCTTGACGGAACAACAGCAGCAACGCTTGACCACGTTACAAGTCTAGTCTACCCCTTTTCTACTACCCCTTTTCTCCACCACCGCCACAACAACAACCACACCACCACCACCACCACCACCACCGCCACCACCGCCACCACCGCCACCACCGCCACCGCCGCCAACAACAACAACAGCAGCAGCAGCAACGGCAATAGAAAGAGCAACATCGACAACCAGGCCACCATAAATTTTGAAAGTGCAAAGGTACAAATAGTGTTCACAAAGCTACTTCCTGCCCATACTTGCAATATCAACCGCAATTGTAACTGTGATGGTCATGGGAATGGCCAGGGTCACGGGAATAGGAAGAATGCTGGCTTTGGTAAGTGATGTAGCCGTGGTTAAGCTACTGCAGTCTCAGCTCCGTCCAACCGAATGGCTACTGGTAATACTAGCAGAGTGTAAGCACGCATCATCTCCACCAGACGAATATATATATATATATATATATATATATATATATACTTTGGATTTTTTGTTGAACAAACTCAATAACCACATCATGCTGATGAGTATTCAGCTCGCAACCCCCGCCTTTATTGCAGACCGGTGTTGTGTTTGACAACTGGTCCGCCGGCGCGACCCAGCCTCTGAGGCAGTGCTTCTTAGCCGCCTCTAGACTGTAGACATCTCTATAGACCTTCTTCACTTCTTCCCTCCTTGATAAGACAAGACAGGAAAGGCCCCGAGAGCCGAAGGCCTGATCGAAGCATCGACGGCGGAGTCCGAGGCCTCGGTTCCGGTGAAGATGGAAACGAAGATGCTTCTTCCTGTCTTCCTGTCTTCTTCTTCCGAGGGGCGTCTGCGAGGCTTTCTGGGGCATTCCTTGGAGAAGAGCACGGTGCAGTGCAGAGCGTCTCAGTGCAGCCTTGCAGCCGAGGATCGGATCTTCACCGGCACGTGGGCTTCCACGGGTGGCGTGGCCACCCCTTGCGGAGTCGCCGCCAGGATCTGAGATTTCAGTCGCTGAGTCACGGGGCACTCCGAGCGGGTTCCGGGTCCCCTCGCCGTGTTCCGTGGGCTGTCGACGGAGGCCAGCCTCCGGATAAGGCGAAAACAAGAGAAGACGAGAGAAAGGAAGAGCGAGACGAAGCAGTCGGGAGACGCGGTGGTCCGCGCGCCTCGTGGCGATGGTCACCCGCGGAGGGAAAGGCTCCGGCCGCAGCTCGATGCCTGGAGGGCTGAAAAACGCTTAAACGCAGCGACCAGCCTCAGAGCCTCTCATGAGTTGCGGTTCTCAGGAGCCGGGCGCGGTGTGCGTGGGAAGGGATTCTGGCAAGGAGCCGAGACCTAAGCACTGCCGAAACGGCCCTGCGCCGGCTGCATCAGCTGTGCGGCATCTTTTCTCTTTGCTGAGCCCAGGACCTGTCGGATGGGCTCGAAGGATTGTGTAGAAGCATGGGTCGGCTGAGAGTAGAGCCGAGTGCACGACAGCCGCACCGGGGCCTCTGGCACGAGATTTGCAGCTTTGCAGGGTGCATTGAAACATTGAAATATGCCCAACAAGATACAGCAAACTCAGTAGGCCGGACTCCTCCGAATTTGGAGAAAAGCCTTGAAAAGCACTGCGTGCCACCAGGGCACGCTTGGGGCCGCGAGCGTTCGGTGGGAGACAACAGGGCTTGAGACGCACCTGCCACAAAAGCCGCACAAAGCCCAAGGACAGTCAGCTCCCGCCCACTCATCGCCGACACGCATCGTGAATCTAAGTTGGGCACGATGAGGGAAGAGACACTGTCCTGGGTGATGTTGGCACAGTAGCCACATGCGCTTTGACCCAGTAAACACGCCTCAGTTCGCAGAGCGATGGACTCTGCCAGAGGTCCCCACATGCCACTATTCTGCAAAGATCTCTCTCTGCACGCAGGGGCGCGGCGGGTGAACGGGCTGCTGAGGTGACAGTCCGGCAATCATTCTACGGCCTGAGTTTCGAGAGAGAGCCCTCGGCATTAACACCCAGACACGCCTCCCGGCCCGCCGGTCCGTCCCCCCTTCCCTGCGGGCGAGCTGCGTCTGGGTGACCGCTCCCTTGCGGAGAACGGACATCGCCTGCGTCTCCTGTCACGCTTCCCTGTCCTTGTGTTGGGACTTTGGGTCAGGGTGTAATGGAATGTAGTGTAGGGAGTGGTGTGGGGTGTCTGAAAAAGTAGATGAAGGTGCTGTAGCTGCCCCCCCCCCTCGTCTCTCGGGCCTGAGCCAATCGCGGCTGCGGCCGCTCTCAGGCAAACAAGCAACAGTGGGGTCTCTCGGAGCATCTCGGAGTCTAATTGCCAGCTCTCCTTTTGGACGCCGATAGCGGGCGCAGACTGCTCCATCTGCTCCTCTCTTCTCGCAAGGACTCAGCAACACGAGCGCTGGCCCGTGAACTCGTCTCCCACTCTCTGAAGTCGTGGCGGCGGACGTGAGGCCGTTGCTGCTCCGTGACTCCGTGGCTTCCATGTTGGCCTTGTGTGGGACGGCTGTTTGTAGGGCTAGTCGATGGTACACAGTGCCGTCAACTCGTCATCGGCCAGGGTCAAGAGCTCCTGCCAAGCACGATGCAAAGAACTCCCGCCGCGGCTACCGTGCCGTGCCGTGCCGTGCGGCGGGGCCTGGCCAGCTTCGAGACGTTGCAACTCCCCAGGGCCCAGCACGGCCAGCACAGGCAGCGGCGGGCTGAAAGGAGCTCCGGCCAGCACCGCGTTCAGCAGCTCCTGCCATGACTCTCCTTCAGCCTCCCGGCTGCTCCCGGCTGCTGTCAAGGCCGAGTGGCTGCGCCGCCGCCAGGGGCGAGGTCTTCGGCATCTGCATAAACGGCACCCTCACGCGCACAAGTGCTTGCGCGAGAAAGCGATTCTCCCCTCTCTCGGCTCTCTCGGCTCTCGGCTCTCTCTCTCGCTGGCCTTCGGCCCCAGAAGGCCAAGCCGATCGAGACGTCGCAAGAGCACCTCTGCAACGTCAGCTGTCGGGTGCCCTAAGAAGCGGACCAAGGTCGCCTTGCAAGGGCCACAGTATTCGGCGCCAAAGACGATGACACCAGGCGCGTGTGAAGTCAGCAGGTCTGGGAGACCTGTGGTGCACCCCCATTTTTGCGCACTAGAGTCACTAGATCCGCCACCAAGGATGTGCCGGGATTCTCTTGGCACCTCCTGCCTCCCCGGCTCGTGGCTGCACGCAGGCTCTGCCTAATGTCCCTGCTTCGCGGAGTGGCGCTGGAAACCACGAAGGCTACTTGAAAGCAGCTCCAGAGACGCAGCAACGCGCAGCACCAAAGCAATTGCGCCAGTCTGCATCCAGGCGCACGGGACAGGGACATCGCACCGGGATTCTCTGCCCCTGATGTGGTTGTGTGCAGATCTGACTCGTGAAGTCCTATCGAGAAAGTGCGGAGACCATCAATGAAGTCTGTCGGGGGGCATGCCTACGTCTACGTTCGCCACATGTGGTCCATGGGCCTACGAATCAAGAAGCAAGCCGCTGCCGGCTGCAGTATGGGCCATAAACCGACAAGGCATTGAACCGCAAACTCGTCAAAGTCCTCTCCTGGGGTTTTGTAGAGTCTCCGCTCTGCTGATTTCCCCAAAAGCACATCGTTGGTTCTACGGGCGCGGGGATGGCGGGGGGCCTAGCAGATGCGTGCATAAAAGCTTGTGTGTGGGGTGTATCTGCTTTAGTCGCTTTTTGTGTAGACACGAACGACATGGCTTCGTAGTGCAACTTCTTGCAAAAGAGCCAGGCGTGGTAATGGCAAGAGGCTGCCGGAGGTCTGAGGAGCCAGCAGCGTCCGGCCCTGCAAAAATGATGCCACCTTCCGGACACTAGTCTGATGTGTTGGTCATCACCACGGAAACCGTTGTCCTAATTACACTCCTTTTGCAACACCAGCATGAATGGCAGCAGTCGGAACTCAAAAAGCTTAGAGACTGGCTTGCACTTTATTGGTCCACAGATCACAGCTGCCCAACCTCGCTTTCAACGGTGCTTCGCGCTGATTCACCGAACTGATTCACCTCGGGACCGGAGACTGCCAGCGACGTGGCAGCGTCTTTTCCCACAGCACATGTACTTCTGGAACAGTCCATATGATGAGCTCATCCAAGAAACCAAAGCTGACTTGAGCGCATTGACCGCCTGGCACGATTGACCCAGAGGTACTGTCGCACTTTGCAGGCGCGACAGATACATATATTGTGTAGTGACAATCATATATGTAGTATACACATATACACACATCTAAGATTCTGCTGCATACATGCATCAGCTAGAGAAATAGCGATAATGTAGGAACTGCTAGTGGCGGAGACAGGCAAGCCTTTGGCGGGACCATGTCGCAGCATGCGCTGTGGGCTTCCAAGGCCTCAGCCCGAGGCAAATGCAGGCTACTGTAGGCCTCTACGAAGCTAAGGCACAACCAACACACACACACACACACACACACACACACACAGACACACACACACACACACACAGACACGCACGCACGCACGCACACACACACACACACGCACACACACACACACACACACACACACACACCCCAACTGCATTGCTCTTGTTGTTGCTGCTGCTGTTGTTGCTGTTGTTGCTGCTGCTGCTGGTGCTGTTGCTTTTGCCACTGTTGCTGTTGTTGCTGCTGCTGCTGGTGCTGTTGCTTTTGCCACTGTTGCTGCTGCTGCTGCTGCTGCTGCTGCTGCCGTTGCTGCTGTTGCTGCTGTCGGTGCGGATGCTGGTGCCGTTGCTGCTGGTGGTGCTGTTGCTATATTGCAGTTGAAGTTGGATATTTGCGGAACGGAATCCGAATTTCCAGTCTTATCCTACCAAGACCTTCGAATCAAGAGGCGCGTGTGTCTGATGTTGTTTGCAGCCTTTGGGGTCTGGGGCTTGGACCCGAGACGGCTCTCGGCACCTTCGGAAGCTGGCAGCTAAGAGCGAGAGGCCTTCTCGCAGAGAGCCGGACATTTCGGACGGCCGTGGGTCAGCTTGGAGTTGATTAGGGTTTATGGGGGATTGCAACGTCGCTGTCGCGGCCGAGCAGGCGTTTTTTTTCTCCTGGTGCCAAGCGCGACCAAGGGTGGGGCGACGTTTAAATCGCTGCGACAGCTGCGCTTTAAGTGCAGCTCTATCTAAAGAAAGTTAGTGAAGCCTCACCGCCAGCGGCGTCATGCTGAAACTTTGCTCCACCTGGGAATCGATCTCGTCGGAGTTGCTCTCCTCAGGGCAGCAGTGCAGCTTCCTGTCTTTTCGATCCCGAGCCCAGCATGAGGTGCTGCGGTGCCGCGGTGCCTCGGCGAGGTTCGAATAGCCTCAGCGAGCTTGGAGAATCTGACTTCCTCCAGCTGGGACCCCGCCGCCGGGACCCCACCGGGACCCGGACGCATCTTGGCACAGCTGTACAAGACCGCCCCTGCGGCGGAGACCTTGGGCGCTCTCGGAGCTTCAAGGATGCAGATCAAGAAGTCTACAACAAAGGGTCGCCTTTTCTCGCAACTTTTCACCTAAACCGATCAAGCCGGTGCTCTTCGACCTCGACACTCTCAGGAGTTCAGTGGCCGCTGTTTGGTGCCACTTTCTCCCACTCGGCAGGCAGAAATCTCCACGCCCAGAGGAGGGAAGCGGAAGACAGTCAGGCCGGTCTGAAGATTCAGGCTCCTCACCTTGGCTTTCACAAAGCCAGAAGTGGACGTCAGGATGGCGTTACATCTAGATTGCTTTGCTGCTGGCTGGCTTCCTAATTATCGGCGGGCTAGACTATATATAGGACCTAATATAGGATGCTTATAATTGCGCAGGTGCAGGCTCTTTTTAGCTTCTTCCATCCCAACTCCAACTGTGAGGCCCAGGAGCCGGGAAGCGACTCAGGTCCCGCAGGAAGAACACCTCGGACTCGGCACACAGCCGAAGAAACGCGAGATGCTCCGAGACCGCCGTTTGAAAGGTGGACTGTGCAGGCCGAGTATGCTCTGACACTACATGTAGCGGACCTAGCCACAACGGTTTGATAAGTTGAGAGGGCTGCCTTTGGCGTCCCGTCAGAATTGGAACGCGCATAACAGAGGCTGAATTTGCGAGCTTTGTGGACTGAGACAGAACTGGGAGGTCTAGGGAGCAGCAAGCAGCACCTGTGAGGGCCTGAGACACGCTCAGGGCTTTTTGGGGCAACTTCTATGGCAAATGACAAAGGTCACTAGCTGGAAAGTATAGAGGGAAATTGGGGAGCTCCATTCTTTAAGTTGTCTGCTTCCGCTTTGCTTGCAGTGCGCAGGCGGTGTCGCAGACCCCTCCTGGTCGCCTGCATTACCAAACAGGCCGCACGCGCAAGTCTTTGAAAAGAGCAATTGGTTCGCCGGAAGAGCCGGGGCCACAGCAGAACGCATCGCATCGCGTCTGCTACTTCGGTACTGTAATACTTTTCAGTGCTTCGGGACTCGTCTCTGACTCTCGCAAAAGCACGCAGGAGGCAAGGCTCGGCCGGCTCTCGGGCCCGGGCCCTGGCGAGGTCGCTGCCCACTCGGTCGCCTGCTTCGGGCTCGGGTCGCGGGAGCGGCGAGTTGAAATCCTGGCTGCACGGAGACCATGCGCGAGGCGGCAAGGCGAGGGCCCCCTTTTTTTTGGGACTCCGGGCTCTCGTCATGAGTTATGTTGGAGCTCTCGAAAGAATCAGGCCTTTAAGCACCTTAAGCGAATGATCCCACGTGATTCGTGGGGCCGGAAGTCAGGCAGATGTAACCTACTAGATGGAAAACATCCAAAATTGCCAAAAGGGAGACAAGCATCAATCCAGAAGTCTGAAAAGTTCACCTCCACCTCATCGCTGGAAAGCGTCGTCAGGGTTCCGGCTGCGTTCAGCCAACCGCGGCCAAAGGGGCCCTGCCAGGGAATTCTGAGGAATAGAGAGGCCCAAACAGACTGCGGCTAAGAGTTTGATCATACTTCGAAGAGCCTCGAAGCGAGCAAAGGACCTGATTCTGGGCGAGGCATTGGCCTTTGGGGGAGCAATGTCATAGTAGACATCCAGCTGTGTGAGAGCCAGGGAGCCAAGCGTGCGGAGGTGCGGAGCATAGGTGACACGCCAAAGGCCGGCCCAGTCAGACTCAGCGCCAGCAGCTGCACTGCCTCCGCTTGCTTTCAGGAGCTCCTCCGTGGCTTCCCGAGTCCCATCTGGCCCATCCCCGCTCCAAATCGGAAAATCCACGGAGAGTTCTCCGTTCTCACAGAGCACCACCTCGCTGCGCGCGACGCCGCGTGATGCGGAGGAGAGCGCCCGCGCGCGGTGCCCCAAGCCGAGGGCGGCAGAGAGGCCACAGAGCCCGGAGAGCAGCGCCTGCCGCCGCTCGAAAATCTTCTCGCTCAGAACTCGCCTGGGTCCAGCACGCCACCTGGGCCTAGGCCTAGGCCTCCAGAACCGGATATCATGTCGTGGGTGGGGCTGCGCACCGACGGGGACGAGGACGGGTGTTTTGAAGCCATGGCCGGAGAGCATCCTGTCAAGTAAGTACTTGTCGAATGTTCCGAGCTACAGTGCAAGCTACACTCTTGCAGATGTTCGGATTCTGCGGATGGGCCGTCGGTTTGTTCTGCCGGCAAGTTGCTAGTGTAAGCCGGCTTATGTCTGCAGTGAGGTTCGACAGTGACATGACCAGTGCAAAGCCTGCAACACGGCTGCCGCAGAGGTCCGAGAGAACGGCCGCATAGCCAGCTTGTTGTGCCGTGGTAAACCTCCGGGAGGAAGGAATACGAAGGACTGTGCAAAGTCTGGCAAAAGAGATAAGAGTGGGAGGGCCTCTCTCCATCCGCAATTAGGAAGAAGAGCACCTCAAGGCTGCCATCTTCCTCCGCCCGATGCATCTGCCATGCATGAGCCCTTCGCGATCGCAACGTCGTGGAAGACGGAAAGCACGGACACCTCCACAGCGGGAGGACTCTGACACCAAAGAGAGTGCGGGAGCTGTGCGGGAGCTTGGAGTTGCGGTCTTGCGGCGGCTCGGCGGCTCGGCTCCCGACTGTCAGCGGCGAGGTCAGCTGCGTCAGACGCAGCTGGAACCTCGGCCCAGGCTCCCGCGGGCGGGCTGATGGCTGTGAGATGTGTGATGAGATGTGGTTTCACTGAGATGCTTAGCTGAAGCCGAGGGTCAGCAAGATGCCAGTAGCGCTGGCTGCAACCTCGGCTTTTTCGAATCCTTTCGCTCCCTTGCCAGCTCCCCCAATTTGAGCTCGGTGCTGCCACCGCCAGAGGCATGGAGGGGAGCGTCCAGTCCTTGCCCAGCGGCAGGATGGCCAAGCCTGGCTCCAGAGCTGATGACAACAACGGAGCGGAGGCCATTTCTTTTTGCCTCCTGCATGGCTGAGTTCACGAAGCAGGGCAATAGGTCACATATCGGCGAATTCTGCCTGAGTCTTTCAGGTTTCAATGAGGCTGATGCAATGTGGAGGCCATTATTCAGAGAGGTTCTCTTCAGTGAGCGCACGATGTTAACCTAAGATAGCTTCACTGCCATCTGACTCCGTAAGACTTGCCGGTGAGGCTCACCAATCCGGTCACCTTCAGCCGAAGCAAGGGATGTACCCGTCCAGAACCCACGAACCCTATAGGAAGCGCAACTGCTGTCACTTGATGTTACGCCGTGTCACGCTGATTGCTATGCCTACGTTAGCATTATGGGTCGTAGTTCCGTCCGTGCTCATGATTCTCATCATCCGATCTTTTCAGCCAGTCTTGCTGGGCTTGCTCTTCTTCCGTAGAAACTACTACCAGCAAGCAGTACAGTATACCAAGAATTATCATACTCATGATATCCACAATAATCGCAACTCTCTCCCTCCCTCCTTCAAACCCGCCGTCCCCGCAAAGCTCAATACCTTGGGCCGACACTGGGTTGCAAACGAAGGCCACCTGTGCCTTCGAGGGCGGCTGCTGGGCCGAATTCACGAACCTCGGCATCCGAAAACAAATCAGCAACAGGGAAATTGTGCCAAGCAAGGATCCTGGGATGGTAGGTCTTCCAAGCCTACTTGGTTCTTGCCCATCGGAAGATGATCAAGCCATCGCACAAGACATTTTGATGCCTAGAATGGCTTCGGTGCTCGTCTTCTGAGCTCCAGGTTTCGTAGCGCGGAGCCGGCACTTGTTGCTTGGTGCTCGCACTGCAGTGCAGGATAAGCCACGCTTCCAAAATCGCTGTACAGAGAAACCTTTCGGGCCGGAGCGGCCGATGCCCGCAATCGGCACCTAAACTAAGTAAACAGACGCGCGCGCGCATCAGCATAACTATTGCGGCATACCGGCGCCACCTTTACGTAGAGGAAGCTTCGGCGGTTGCCACGTGAACACTGCATGCAATCGGCCCATAATATATCCAGTGGCCAGGCATGCAAAGATTGCACCGGGGTCCATAATCTCTCCAGAGACCCCCTGCAACTCCGGCTCTAGTAGCCTCTGTGCGTCTGCTCCATCTCGAAAAGAAGTAACATAGCCGCTTTCTCAGCCTTTGGCTGAAGGCACAAGGGCCCCGTAAGCTCTGCAGCGTCGTGCTGTTGGAGTCGTTGGACTTTGCCATCAGCATCTGCTAGCTGCACGCTGCCTTCCACACACAACAAGTAACCTTGTCGTCCTGCTTGCAACTCCATCTTGGGGAGGCTAACACCTGGACTGAGTTCGGAGAGAAACACGTTGCAGTCCTGATATATTCGCACTGGTGCCTTCTGGCTTCCCTCGGCGTCACACACAATGTGGGCCCACTGGTTCTGTCGCAAGGCCTGAGCAAAACAATGATATGCCAAACCCTCTGTCTATATCCTGTAGTCCCTGTTGTCTGCGTAGTCCCCTGGCCCTAACAACTGTAACTGTAGTTACCACGTTTTTGTGATGCTGGCCTCGTTCTCCTTGGTGCCGGCCATGGAGCCGTACTTCGGGCGTAGCCCCCGCCTGCGAGGTACCACCCAGCACTGCACGAAGCGCAAGGCTTCGTTCTGCAGGTTGTGTTCCGAGTGCTGGATGCCTGTGCCAGCGGTCATGTATTGCACCCCACCGCGACCGAGCGTCTCCTCTGTGCCCATGGAGTCTCGATGGGTCAGCTGGCCATCGACTATAAAGGTAATGACCTCCATGTCCCGATGCGGGTGCCTCAGCCCGCTACAGGCAGCCCAGGACTCTATAGCATCTCTATGGGCTGCAACATATTGCATAACTCTCTCTCACACACACACACACACCCACGCACGCGCTCTCTCTCTGTCTTCGCTTCGCTTCGCTCTCTCTGTCTCTCTCGCTCTCTCTCTGTCCCTTTCTCTCTTCTTCCGCAGGGCGTAAGGGGCTGTTGAGGCCCCCCGGCCATATTGGCCCCTCTGTCTGTCTGTCTGCTGGGCTTAGGGGTCCCGCGAGACCCTCAGGCCTTAGGCCCGCCCAACCCCCCCACTGTGTTAGTGAGTGGTTGGCATTGGGGTCGTTCCAGAGCGCGGCGTAGAACTACCGAATATGCCCCGGGATTACAAGTAGAAAGCCCCCCCGAACACTAAACGCGAAAACAACCCCCGCCTCATCTCCGCGCCCCTATGGCAACTATCCTTAGCCCTTAGTAGGTTCGAGGGGGCATGAAAAAAGCCGGTTTAATTATCCCCCCTTGTTCTCACGCAACAAGGAGAGGATGCGAATTACATGTAGAAGGCGGATCGGACATCGTCGCAATGACGGGAGTGCAGTGAATTGTAAAAGGCGGAAAGAGGCGGCCAAGCGGGCCAGCTTTTGGCAAAAGTGGGACCTATAGTACAGACAGTCGTGCTAGGATATTGGCCCCTCTCTCTCTCTACATATATACATACATTGATCTAATTGTTTATACTTGTAAACATACACATTTACGTCGTATGTATGCATGCATGTATGTACGGCCGCGATCAAAAACGCTAACAGAGTGACAGAGGGGATTGTCCCGCCAAGTTGCATTCCGAAGCCCCGCTTGGGCTGCACGAGGTCGTCATTCATGACACGCAGGACGCCGAAACTATCTGACCCTCCGTCGTATTCGGCAAAGTTGAAGTGGAACCGAGATTTCAGCCAGTTCCGATTCGTCCAGCCTGGCTCACCAAGCTGTGGGTTCGGACGGTTCCCGAAGTAGACTGGATTTGGCTCGCTGATGTACAGCTGGCGGTGAGGGATCGTTCGCACTGCACCAGCGACAGTAGCCGGCGAGGTTTTCCCAGCCCCGAGCAAGCAGCCAAAGGCGGCACCGAAAGGCATCGGCTGAGCGGCTGGGGAAGAGAGGAGAGACGAGTGTGTCTTCAGAGGCAAGTGCTGAGTTCTGAGCCTCAAG
The DNA here is from genome assembly GCA_905221615.1 of Symbiodinium sp. CCMP2592. NCBI lineage: Eukaryota > Dinophyceae > Suessiales > Symbiodiniaceae > Symbiodinium > Symbiodinium sp. CCMP2592. The sequence continues at coordinate 194,476 of CAJNDT010000062.1, forward strand.
GTGAAGAAACAAAGCTTGCCTGCTGCAAAGGCTGCAAGTCTGCAGCAGGCCTAAATGCAGCCAGGCCGCTCGTCGCTTGGGCCGCCCAGAAGAAGCTTGATCGCCGTGAACCTGCGTCTCTTTGCTGGGCCCGAGTAGAAAGCTGAGGCTACGGTTGGCCTCCCTCGCACAAGCTGCACTTTGTGCCGGGGAAGGCAAAGTTCTCCTCCGAGGGTCGAGCTTGAAGGCATAGGCGAGGCCCGATCCGAGCTGAAGTGAAACCTCGAAGTGCCCGACAAAAAAACATGGATACATGTCGCCAAGGTGCTGCCAGGGAAGCTCTTACTGACTCTTACTACCTTTGGTCAGTAGGGAATGGCAGAATGGTAGTAATAGTAGTTACAACTGTACCCCATTCCTCCATTCCCTTCTTACCAAAGGTAAGACTAGTGACACAGCCTGCATCTGCCATGGAAGCCACACGGAATCAGCAATGTGGCAACAACGACGATATGACCAAGTAAAACCTTCAGTTCGAGTACCGCCACACAACGCAGAACCACACGCATGCTAGGCTGGTTCCGGGTTCTCCTTAGCTCCTTTTCTAAGTACGATGCTGACTACTCTACTGGCCGTGAGACATTTTTGCAGTCAAAATTAGCTGTGTAATTGCACCGTTAATATCTGCGGCCTTGGCAAGCTCTGCGTTTTGTTTACCAATCGTTTGTGTACGGAGCCTTGCCGTCTCGATCTTGTTTGCTTCAGAAGTCCTATGAGTCACGCTTTTCCAGGCGTTGTTGCTCTTAGGCTCCGGCCCCGACCATGCTGCTGTTCCAAGCTCCCTGGCACAAGCGCGCGCGGAAGTAGTAGGAAGTACAAGAATCCCTGAACCGGGGGGACGCCCCTTTTTTAGGGCCCCAAACCGGCTAAGAGTAAAACGAGCTGCGGACTTGGTTGGTTGTTTTTGGGAAAGAAGCCTCTCTCTTGGCTCCCGGCTCTCACGGCTCTCTGCCCTTGGGGGAGGTCCCTCAGCTCTGGAGGTGACTTCCCTGCAACATTGAATTTGTCGTGCACCGCCAGAGCTCGGAAGAGCGTTCGTCGAGATCTTTCGTGGTTTTGGAGGCTCAGGCTTCGGTGAACTTCCAACCTCTGGCTGCCTCTTATACTTGCATTCTGCACTTGTGGCATCTGAAAGGTTGCAGGTGCGAGGCGTCAAGCCCCGGTGTTTGCAAAAGCTGCGACACGAGGACCCTCACCCGGCGCGCTCAGACCAGTTCAGCACCGTCAACGAGAAGGCCTGCACACAAGAACACGGCAGAGGGCTTCGCTTCGGCTCCTGAAAAAATCGGGCTCTCCTAGACCATGATCTTCCGCTCCCTTGATGCAGCCTTGCAAGCCCCCTTTTCCCACGAGGAAAGGGGAACCATGTTGTGCCCTCGCGAGGCTTCGGCAGTCCGAGCAATTCGACTCAAGACTGAGATAGCATTGCAGTAAAGCTGCAATGTTACAGAGGCAATGACAATCGGAAATTTGGGGGGGCGTTTGTTCACCTTCGTGAAAAAACTGCTCCCGCCGGTGCCTTCACACCAGCCTAAGATGGGCTACGCTGCTACATAAATTGGTCCACGATGGAGACAAGCGTGAGCACCGCCATCAAGGACAGATTCACCTACAGGCGAAGCGCAGAAAGGGCCCACCGACAGCCTAAGGAACCACCCGGAATCCCTGCTGGTGCTTCTACTGAAACGATTCTATATCCATGCATACAAGCCTACCCACGTACTCGTGCCTGCATAGCAGAAACCCTCTCCTTCTCACAGAAAGCTTGTCTGTTTCTGTCTGTTTGGAGCTCCAGCTTTTTCCCCCAGGGCCAAGCGGCCCAAGCGATGATCTGCCACATGCGCCGGGCCGGCTTCGCAGCTTGGCATTGGAGGCTTTCCCATGCCGAGGTCTTCCAGAAGGGCCTTTCCCCTTCCGCCTGAGCTTCCGCCAGAGCGGTTCTTCTTGCGGTTTCTGCCTTTTTGGCATGAAACCTTCAGGCATTTCGGGGTTTCGTTCCGGGCCCCCCCCCCCCCCCACATTCTTCTGCCAAGCTGCGAGATGCAGGCACTCGCCTCGAAAAGGGTGAAAGTCAAGAGTTGGAGCACTTTTCTGCACCCCCCTTGGGGCCACGGCGAGCGCTCATCAGCGTTGCGGCCTGCTCGGGCTGCCTCAGCCTCAGTTTTGGGCAACTGGGTGAGACACGGTGAGAAAGGGTTGCAAGCGGGGCTGGGCCGGGGAGCGCCGAGAGGAAGAAGAGGCTGGGCGCCATGAGATTCACAAAGGAGGACGTGAAAGTGCCGGAGAAATCCACGGCATTCTTAAAGCCTCCGAGGCTCTTCTCTCAAAAAGGAGATGGAGGCAAAGCTTCCAGCCTTCGCCGGTATAGAGAACGACGGACACCCCAAAGGGGACAAGTACGGAAGCAGCACCTGCCACCTGCAAGGCGCAAATTTCAGCCGGAGATGTCTCGGTGTTAGTCTTGCAGGGGTCTGGCCTTGGGGCCCATGAGCCTGCTTTCTATCAAGTTGTAGCGCATGAGAATGGAGAAGATGGGGATCGAGGCCAAATTCGCCGAGATGGCGTAGGCCTGTACAGTGACGAAGGCCTCAGCGGAGACCAGGGCAATGGGAGCTGGAAGCCTCTTGAAAGCCCCCCTCAATGCAGCCGCTGGCACTGTGGATCTAACCAATCGCGATCCATCCTGGCGAGAAGCAGCTGTGCGGCCGGAAATCTCCATTCGCGTGAAAGGCGTAATGGCCACCAGGAACCCGCATTGGGAAAAGTGTGCGCTTCTCATGCAAATCTAGTCTAGAGTCTAGGGGTCTTTGCATGCTCCGCGTCTCAGGAATTCGAGACAGCCAAAACGCCGGGAATGGAATGTTTAAAGGGTTTCGCCGCTGGTCCTGCGGCGAGATGTGGTTCAGCTGAGACAGCAGCGTGTTGTCTGTCTTGAAGTAGGGCTCGAAGGCCATGCCCCCGAGGATGCCAACCATCAGATATCCTCAAGCTATCAAGCTGTCGCTTCTTTGCACCGCCTCCATGGACTAGCTTCGAGCTTAGCGCCAACACCCTGCAAGAGGCTTACGTCATAAGTCATATGTTACTTGCGAGTCCAAGAATCCCACCACTGCCAGTGCCAGGGTTAGCAGGATCGTTCTTAGTGGGGGAACCTGGGCAGTCGCGGCTGTCATGCTCCACTCAGTATTCGATGTTGCGTCGGCCTTCTCGCAGCAGAAAGGCTGCTGCCAACAATTTCGGCACCGGAGCTCAGCTGCTCTCCGAGGTGCTCCAGGCTTCTTTTCGCAGACCCAGGAGGGTACCGTAGAGATAAACCTGACGAGGCCGGTGACAGTCGGGCTGCTCCGATTGAGAACGGGAGTCCTGCAATGTAGCCTGCCCGCCGAGACCACGAACTTCAGAATTTAAAAGGACTACAAGGTTGTGACAACAGGGTGCGCGCCGAGCAGCATGAAGTTAAAGAGGATAGTGCCCCCCATGTTGTGAAGGGAGGTTCCCACTGCTGGCACCCGTTCGGCTTCGAGGCCAAGGGCACAGAAGATGAACATCCAGAGCAAAATCCTGAGCCGGGACGGTAGCGTACAGGAGGGCCCTCTGCATGTTCTACGGTTCTACGAACCTTGAGACTTGACCCTTCTTTTCCTTCCTCCCTGAGGGACGTGAACGTGAACACTTCCGCAAATTCCGCTGCCGAGCTGCGACAGAAGGATAACGAAGAGCGCTGCGTTTTGCACCTGCAGGGATCCGAGCTTTATACGGACCCCCAAAATGAGGTACCCCTAATTTTCGGAAACTCCCACATCAGCCAAAACCCAACTGGATCCCGAAGGTTTCTCACCTTCACGTTGTCCTCCAGGTTCCAATAGCCCAAAGGGATGCTGACCAGTCCGACACTGCACATCCCAAGAGAGAGGACCACCTCCCAGCTTGAGCTGCGCAAGGCTACGGGAAGTACATGCAGCGATTCTTCTTTGGTTTAGGATTCAGGGGACACATGGAGCTCCATGAGAAGCAGGAGCAGAATCAGTGGCAGGGGTTCCAGCTGCCGCCGGCCTTCCCAGCACCGAAGGGGGTTACATCCTGGTTGGAAGTCTGGCAAAATGGATGGAAGACACTCGGGTAGAACATGAGGGCACAGGAGTCACCGAAGACCGTGTCGAAGAAATAGTCGAAGACCTACCCGCAGCGGAGGTACGACCGACGAACCCTCTCTCCTGCGCCTGCAGTGCCGGCGCTCCAACATGCTAAGCTGCTTTCTACTCAGCTGCAGCCCTCAGCTGCCTGCGCTGTCTGGATGATGTTACTGATGTTGGCCGTGAGCATCGCAAGCTGAAAGAGGCCTAACAAGGGATGCTCCTAGACTCTATAGACTATAGACTCTAAACTCAAGGAAAGTCATGCAAGGAGGCGATGCCTCAACACTCAACATGATCCAATCTGGCAACCAGCCTTGGAATAATTTGGCCACTTTCGAATTGAAGTAGTGCCGGCAGAGCGTACCATACTCAACTCGGACGTCGAAGTCCTGGCGATTCCGCAGCCACTTGGTTTTTCAGTCATGTACTGTATGCATCCTTTGACACTCCTTCGCAGTAGCTCTTGATGCATCGGCTTCACGGTACCCATCCCGGATGTCCTGGTTGTTTGGGTACGCACGCATTGCTGCCAGCAGCATGGCCTCAAGTGCCGGAGAAACTGCCCTGAAACGTCGGTTCAAGGACTGAGGTCTCGCCGAGAGGCCCCACTGAAGATGCTGGAAGCAACACAGATCAGCACCAGGAAAGTCGGGGGCAACCAGCCGCTCTGCTGGTAGAGGCTCGAGAAGTTGGCGATCCCGGGCCTTGGACGGAAGCCCAAAGCTGAGCTGAGCTTCCCCCACAAGAAAAACTTCTGCCTTCGGCTCCTCTGAGCTGCCGATCACCAAGGGGCCCCAAGATGTTGTTCAGCAGCACTGCGAGGCTCCCAATCAACCCGATGCTCTTCGCGCCGCCCATGACCGAGGCCCCGCCGGACCTCGAAAGAGCAGACACTCAGAGACTCAGAGGCTCACAAGGCGCAAAAAAAATCTTCAGAGCCGAGGCGCTCGAAGGAAACCGCCATTCCGGGAGCTGCCGTCGCGCGCCGATGCAGGGCTCTCTCTCTCTCTCTCTCTCTCTCTCTCTCTCTCTCTGTCTCTCTCTCTCTCTCTATGGTTTATTTGAAGAGGTTCCTTGGTTTACCTTGGGCAGCATCCTGGGGACCTACGGCCCTGCTGTCCGTCAGATTCGGCGACCTTAGCTGTTGTTCCAATTCTAAGAGTGCCCAGAGATATCAATCCCTCTCTTCTGAACGCTGTTTAGCTCTCCCGACCTTAGGCCTTCAGGCATCAAGGCTTGCATCTTCTAGGTACTGGCTTGCGGCCCGTGCGTCCTACGGTGCTGAGAAGCCTGTCATGACGGCGTGCACTTGCAAGTCGCTGCAGGAAGGGGTCCGCTAGAGTCCACTATCGCGTGATCTCATGTCGCATATGCTTTGGAGGCAGGTCAAACCTGCCTGGTCGGACATGATGGTCCTTAGTTGGGCAGCATACAATTGTAAGTACTCCCACGAGATGGGAGAGCCTTTTCCTCGTCCGCAGTGTCATGCACTTGCTCAAAGACGAACTGCTGTGAACTGTGGAGACTACGAGCGCCTGGAATCCTATAAACGCGATGAGCCCAGAGCCATCCCAAGCCTAAACGGCCCTGGCCCTAAACCCTCGTCATCCTGCCTCCACGGTCCCCCAATGCAAAGAAAAGCGTCTGCAGCATCTGCTTCCCACCGCCAGCGTTGGAGCCATCCACGGCTATGACCCGAGAGCTCAGGCCCTCAGCTTAGGTTCGCCACAAACACGGAGCTCGAAGGAAGGCATGGAAGGCTATAAGGCTCTAAGCGCCCCTACAGTCTACACCAATGGGACTTGGACTTCAAGGTGACCCAGACTCGGAATTGGCTGGCCAGGCGCAATGCGCCGGTCCTCCGGTACGCTGGCATTGTAGTCCTCCGTTGCTCCATGCACCGACTTGACAGAGAAGGGAATTTGCAGCGCACGGGACGCCAGTTGACGGTGCTGCACGAAAAGGGCATCACAGTCCGCGACGATGCCACCGCCAGTTATGGCGCTGATTCCTCGTCAGCTGCACTGAAGTTATCTGCCTGGAGGATCCTGCCTTCTCCCACGAGGCCCCGACCGACCGAGGTGCGGTGCGCTCGAAGCCTTCAACTCCCAGCCAAGCCCGATGCAAAGCCACCCAACCCCAACCGTAACGATCGCCAGCCGACATCTAAGGCCCTGGCTCCATTCCCAGATCCTTGTTGCGATGCTTGGAGAGGTCGAAAGAAAATCGGCGAGGCTGCTCGAAAGTCAACTCCTCTCGGCCAACTGAGAAGTCAGATGTCGGAGTTTCCGGAAATAGGGGACCCGATTGTAGATCAGTGGATCGACAAGCATCCCGGTCCAGCATGCCGTCGAGGCAGTAGATCTCTTCCACTTTCCTCACCAGGTCCTGCCGTGGTAAATGCGACGACATCAACAGTAGCGCAACATCAACTGCAAGGCTCAGACCTATTGATATTCATGCCGCTGCAGAAACGAACGAGCATGATGGACAACTATAGCAAGGGGGGTGATGAACACAACACGTATCTGGCCTGGCTACCTCCCCTTATTCCGTTCACGGCCAGAAGGCGCATCCACTGCGCCGCAGCCTGGTGACGAGAGCTGTGCTTTGGACTAGACCTGGCTACCACTAAACACATCCTGCTCAAAACTATTTCCAGCCTATACCATGAACTGGGTGTCTTGCCTTGCCAGCGGGTGTCAGGCACTTGGCCAACAATCCCTCCGGCATGACGTCCTGCGCAACAAGGGCATTCCCAGCACAGATGCTGATACAGTAGCATCCCAGAGGTCCCAGCAGTCATAGTCATCATCAGAGCAACCGAAACACGAAAGATGGAAAGGCAGTGTAGCAGCTAGTCAGCTAGCACAATTAACCCCTTCTTGATTGTTGCGCTCTCACCAATGTTGTTCTACCTTTCTGACAGAAACTCCCGACTAACATCCACAATGCTGCGCCTTCACCAGGCAGCACTGGGCGTCCTCAGCAAGTCGACTTTCTACTGCACGAGTGGGGCACGGCAGGATATTTGCGCGAACATGATAACGATGCGAAAGTGAAGCACGGAACAGCCAAGACAGAACCACGGTCGCAAGAATCTGATGACAGCTTGGACTGACAACCAAACGGGTCAGAAACGTCATGTACTTGTGACCCATTATGTAGGGGAGTATGCGCAGGCATGTTTATGTACATGTATGTGTAGGTATACATGTATACCAACATCATGTGTGTGAGCGTGCATGAAGACATGCACGCGTGCTTGTACTTCGTCCATTTATCCGTCCGTCCGTCCATCCATCCATCCGCTCATATGTTCTTGCTTCCATACTGGCATACATACCGTACCACACATACCACACTTGCACATGTGTTATAAGCATACAATATGGCATGTTGGTTGACAAATCATGTTGTGCCGCTACCTCGTGCTGCAGTTCACGTGTTGCCTGGACTTGTTCCCCGGATCATGCTCTTAGCTTTGTGGAGCTTAAACCTGGTAGCCGCCTTGTTGATTTCGGCGTAGCTTCCAGGAAGTCAAAAAAGAAGTCGAAGGAGAAGCTCAGTCTCTGGGCTCCGGGCTGAGATGTCCAGCATGAGGCCCAGCTTGGAGCCAGGGGTGTAGTGCAATCGGACCATGAACCTCTCCTCGACAGACAGATCGATTCTTCCCACGCTGCCGCTGCTCTGCTCTGCTCCATGCTTAAGCCCGTGGCCCAATCGCCTGCCTGACCTCGCAGAGACGCTTTTTCACCCGCGTTTGACGCTGTCTTGGTCATATGAATCCCAGGCATACATACTTGGCATGTGACGAGATGGCAACATTCTGAGGCAATAGGGCTCCTGTATTGAATGCCCACTTTTGGGGCGGAGAGTGCTTTGCTGCGGGGACTTCAAGCACAAACGCACACACACACACACACACACAGAGACACACTGGTGCTGAAAAGAGGCACCGCTAAGTGTTCAAACAGGCATGCGGGAAGCTGGTGGCAAAATGATAGTGCCTACACATGCAACACACAAAACTTAACCGCCAATGGCAAGCACATACTTAGACCGGAACCCTTTTTGCAACAGGCTTCGACTTCGCCCGGAGTTAGACACAAGCAGCTCTGGCAGCGGAGTTCCGGCCTAAACCAAGAACTCCAACTACCCTGAATACAGTTAGCAACTACCATTTCCATTTTCTAACCATGCCCACCCCCCTAGGCCAACCGAAGACCCAAAACCATAACAACCTATACCTCAACCCTAAACCCACTGAAAGACCCACACCAAGACCCACCTGAAGAACCCATACTATGGAACTACTCACGACCCCATAGAAAAACCCCAACCTCAACCTCATACACCAACACCCCCATAGAAAAACCCATATTCCCAACCCGAAAACCCTAACCCTTGAAAATGGAAATGGTAGTCTCTAATAAAATATCTATAATAGGAATAAGGTTTGGGGATAAGGTAAAATCATAATATAGTTATAATCTATAACGACTTAAGGATTATAATTACATTATACTGATGATTTATCAACTGGAATTTCAATAATAATCCTATCCTTACACTTACCAAATAGCATAAAGTAGTCTTCTAGAAACTCATCATTCATTAGCAACTGATGGACGTGATTAAACACTGTATCAATATCGGGTTTCGCCCCAAGGCGCGCGCGGCCTTGGCCAGAGCAGGCCGGGAGGGTCTTTAGTCGCGGAAGAGTCTCGCCCCAAGGCGCGCGCGGCCTTGGCCGGGAGGGTCTTTAGTCGCGGAAGAGTCTCGCCCCAAGGCGCGCGCGGCCTTGGCCAGAGCAGGCCCGGGAGGGTCTTTAGTCGCGGAAGAGTCTCGCCCCAAGGCGCGCGCGGCCTTGGCCAGAGCAGGCCCGGGAAGGTCTTTAGTCGCGGAAGAGTCTCGCCCCAAGGCGCGCGCGGCCTTGGCCAGAGCAGGCCCGGGAGGGTCTTTAGTCGCGGAAGAGTCTCGCCCCAAGGCGCACGCGGCCTTGGCCGGGGAGGGTCTTTAGTCGCGGAAGAGTCTCGCCCCAAGGCGCGCGCGGCCTTGGCCAGAGCAGGCCCGGGAGGGTCTTTAGTCGCGGAAGAGTCTCGCCCCAAGGCGCGCGCGGCCTTGGCCAGAGCAGGCCCGGGACGGTCTTTAGTCGCGGAAGAGTCTCGCCCCAAGGCGCGCGCGGCCTTGGCCAGAGCAGCCCGGGAGGGTCTTTAGTCGTGTGTGAGGCCAGGAAGTGTGTGTGTGTGTGTGTGTTTGTGTGTGTGTGTCTGCGTCATGAAGTGAGGAGGAGGAGTGAGGAGGAGGAGTGAGGAGGAGGAAGGAGGAGTGAAGGAGGAGGAGAAGGAGGAGGAGGAGGAGGCGGGACAGCCCCAAAAAGTAAGAACCCCACACATTGATGTGGGGAAAAATTTGTTTCAATAATTATTTCGCTGAGCAATTACATAACTTACACCAAGCCTCGCAGTTGTCTTTGTAATGCGGGACTTCGTTGTTTAGTCTTTGTGCGGTTATGTTATTTGTTAAATATCCGTTCTGGACATCGAACTCGGCTACGCCGGTTGGATGTGTGTCGAACTTGGCTTTGTCAGTTCGACAAACATCGAATTCAAAGCGACAACCGCAGTTCTGACAATTTCCGTTTAACCTCTTCATAAACCATTCTACATCAACAAATTTATTCTCATCTATCTTTCTATTCTTTGCTTCATCCTGTAGCTTATAGTTTTGACTTTTATTTGTTAAATATCGGTGTAGATTTTCTTCGTTTAGCTCTCCATTGTTAGTAGCGCCTTCGTAAAACAAAACATCATTAAAATCAGTGCTTCTCGTTAAGGCGCACCATATCCACTCACGGCTTACTAAATACGACTTCTCCCATTCGTGGATTGTTATTTTTCCTTTGATTGATGCCCCTTGCGCAGAATGGCAAGTGGCACAGTAGTCGTATCTAAAATTATTATCTAAAGTGTAAATGTCGGTGGTGTATCTATCTTTAGATTTTATGTTCTCTAATGTAACTACATTGCCTGATATATTAACTATTTTAAACCGATAATTAACATTAAACTTAGTATTGCCTACCTTCTTATACTTCCGACATATTAATATCTCTCCTACTTCGTATTTATCAGTTTTACCTAGGTTGCTTCTTATGTAGTTGGATACATATTTACATCTTATGTTGGTATATGCTATGTTCTTCTCGGATGCCATTAAGTCGCCAGTCATTTTAAAATATTTCCTTACAAAGTCGGTTATAGGAATGCGGTTTATCCACATGTCGTCATACATACGGTTTAAGGTGTTGCGGTTCTCATTTGCTTTTGGGTCATCCTTCGCCCCTAACCTCTTACAATTCTTAAGCATCATATTGTATTTAAAGATTTGGTTGATACAGTCGTCGGCGTATTCATCGGGCTTTCTGGTATTGGTTAGGTCTTCAATCGGGGGCAGTTGTTTAACATCTCCCGCACCTATGATAATCTTATCGGGGTTATGTCTTACAAACTCTCGTATTCTATTTAGGATGTATAAACTATTCATATAAATCTCATCAAACACTATACAGTTAAATTTACTATGGTCAAACTCTGGCAGTTTCTCATTTCTTCCCGTCGCCGACAGGAATAGCAAAGAACTTATTCGTAGTGATTGCTTCATCATCTATATTTTGCGATAAGCTGTTCTGGGGGACTACAAACAATGTTTTATAACCTAACTTGCTGAAATGCTTCGCTATATGCGATTTACCCCCGCCAGCGTATTTACTTCTCATAATAAGTGGGCTCTTTTGAGTTATTTGTGTTGCTATGCTTTCGGTGTCCCACTCGTCTTTAATTTCTAGTGTTTCATTGGTATATTCTGGTATTTTTGTTAAGGTAGTTTTCTTCATTTTGTGTTTTTCTGTCGGTGGGATTATTGATTTACCTTGTTCGTGTCTCCATCCTCCGATGTTACCGTTAAATGTTATTGCTTTCTTCGCCTTGGTTAAGTGCTCGTGTCTAATTACAAAGGCATCTGTTTTAACACTCCATACATCAACACCATTATTTATTATCTATTATAATCCTCTTGTAATTTTATGGTTATGGATTTGTAGAAGTAACTCCTTTATGTAAGTATATCCGTTTCTTAACGCCACTCTATCGGTCACTGTTAAGCAGCAATATTTTCTGTCCAATTCCTTGTCGTCTTCGTCGTATCCGGTGATTTTATTAATTTTTCCTCCCACTTCTTGTTGATAATACAATGCCTCCCTTAAGCTGTCAAAGGCAAAGCTTTTTGAAGATTTGTTCGTTCCCTTCTCTAGCAATCCGAAATTTACATTTGCTATAAGCTTTTTGATTTTAGCATCTTCTGGGAAGTGGTCTGATATTTCGGTTGCCCATAACTGTTTAATAAGCTTTGTGTAATTCACCTTATACACTCTAGAAGGCTCTTTATAATGTAGGATTTCGCATTTGTCGGCGTAGTGCTTTAGAAACTTACCATAGACTAAACAGCGTGTCTTATTGAAAAATAACGCTTGTTCTTTAGGTTTAACTAAAAACAACGTCAGTTCGTGAAACTTACTGTAATCGTGGGCTTTGTAATTGAAATGCTTCCATATATCAAACTGATTAAAGACGGGAATCTCGGTAATTTGGTTGAAGGCGTGGGTGTAAGCTTTTCTTACATCTATTTCGGTGGTGGTTTCAGGCATAAACCCGTATTTGTCGTATTTCTCGGTTCTTTGGTTAAACACCTTGTAAAATTTATTTATTTCTCCCACCGGCGGGATTGTTCGGCACTCCTTAAGAATTTGTATATCGGTTTCGTTGTAATAGGATTTATGTAAGGGATTAAATAATGCCTTGTTGAATTCATACATTGCTTTAGACATGTTGTTATAAATCTGCTCAGTCCTTACCGTTATAGTTCCATCAACGGAGCTGGTCACTAGATTTTGGGTTTTAATCCTGTATCTTATGCTCTTCTTTTTTATTTAAAACTTGAAATACAAATCAGAAACGATACAACCAGTAAATCTCACTTGTGGCTCATACCCTGCCATCTTGCTTTCATAAAACAAATGGGTTAAATCGTTACCATCATAAATTAAGGTGTATTCATCTTTCTCCCTGAATTTCTTAAGGTCATTTAAGGACTGTATCATTTTACATTCGGTGGGTTCGTCTTTCTCGTTAATATGATAATCTGGGGAAGCCTTAACCGATACATCTTGATTCTCGCGGATGGCCACCATTTGTCGTAACATTTGTAGGTTGTCGTTTGCTGTGTAGATATGATTATTTTTCACAAGGGCGTATAATGTTGGTATATGGTGGTTGTATTTAGTTGGTGAGTATTTGAAAATCGGCTTTATGAAGGAGTTAAATATCCTTACTTGAATGCCGTAGTGTTCAAACACCGGCACCATATCCTGTATTGATGCCCCGTTCGTTTTGAAATCCTCTTCGGTCTTATTCATCAGTTTTAACATACTTTTTTTTGTTAATCTGTTCTTCTCCCTGCGCTTCTCGCCCATTAGTGTATCCTTATACCAATCGGTTATGGTGTTAAACCAGCACTCGTTTTCTTTGTAATGCTTTACATTTATCGCTTCCTTAAAGGTTTCAAACTCGGGGTCTAAAGGCGTTTGAATGTAGATGTTATACATACTTAAAGTAGCAGTATTCATTAATTTCTCCTGTTCTGGCTTGAAGTCTGTATCACCATCCACCCGTTCAAGGCTCTTAATTTGAATACATTCCATATACTGCTCTGTGTGAAACAAATCGTCTTCTAAAACTGGGTCTGTGTTGAAGGTATCCATTAACTTTTTAAAGATGTTTTTCGTTTCTTTCTCGTATCTAAAAATACGCTTTCCCACCAAGTCCTCTATGTATCTGGTGGATGTTACATTTGCGCTTTTAGGTTCTTTCCAAAAATAAATTAAAGGTCGGCCTTTGTGGTCTTTGAAAGCGGTTTTAATAGCGTTGTCTTTTTCTAACTTCAAATTATAAAACATTACATCTATAGAGTAGATGATGGTGCTATTTCGTCTTTTGTTTTCCTTCTTTGCTTCCCGCATTCGTTGCCCGAGTGGTTCTTTGTCGTGGTGTTTGTCGTGGATTTTGTCGTATGCTGTGTTAGCTTTTGTCTTTTGTTTGTCGGTTTTTGCGGTTATAAACTGTCTGATTAAATTCTCCGCGGTGGTGAATTGCGCTATTTTACGGTCTTCATAAAAATTAATTAGATTTTGAATTTTTTCTCTGGTGCCTTGTGTTAAACGATTTTTGTAGTTGTCGTAGGTTGTTTGTAGTGCTCTCGTGTTACGCTTAATATTTTTGCTCATATACAATATAATTACAATATAAATTAAATTTCTTTTTAAATACTTTTTCTAAAGATTTTCGTAATATATTTAGAAACTTATTTAAAGAAACAGTATAAATATATAGTATAGTTATATGACACATTTCAAAAGTCCCGAGGATATGACAATGGACGAGATTAAGCAACAACTGGCATTATATCAAAGGCTGTATTATAACAAGAGGAAAGAAGACGAGCAATTTATGCTGAAGAAGCGCGAAGCAAGTTTAAGACACAACCAAAAAAAGAAACTTAAGGAATACATAACGGAGAATAGTTTAAGTGAAGAAGATTTGACTCCCCGGCAAATTAACGAAATCATTACGGATAAGAAACCTAGCGGAAAGAAACGCGGAGCTCCCAAATACGATATGAACGATTACAAAGTGATTATGCCTAATGCCGTTTAAAATGATGATTTAATTAATTATATTAAATCATTATTTTTTGTTACTTATTTATATGAGCGAGAAGCAGAAAATTATTAATGATGTATATTTTGATAGAGCCGGTTATGGTTCAAAACAAAGGACATTAAGCGAAGCACGGGAGAAAGACAAAACCATAACAATGGGAGCTATTGAAAGCCGGTAGGTCAAAACAGTTTTATCGCCCCGCATTCCGCATACGAGTATCAAATGGATTTGTTTTTTATAAACGATTTGGATGAACAAAAGTTTAGGGTAGGAGTTTTGATGATTGATGTATTTGATAAATTTATGTATGTAGTGCCGATAAAAAGCAAACAAGAAGGAGATGTAGCGAGTGGAATGATTGAATGTTTAAACAAGATGGGTAAGAAACCCGAAATAATTTATACAGACGATGAGGGAGCATTGAACAAGGAGGCAATACAAAAGTATTTGAAGGATGAGAACATAGAACATCATAGAACGAGGGCGCACCCAAATTTTAGCGAAAGAGCCATCCGAACTTTTAAAGATATGTTGTATAGGAGAGTTGAAGCAGATGAGAAAAAGGGAAAACAAAACATCCAATGGCCAGACTACATATTAGAAATATTATTAACCTATAACAATCAAATGAAGCACTCGGCAACAGGGTTTACACCAAAGGAAGCCCGAAAGCCCAATAACCAATTCAAAGTGAAAACGAATTTAACGATGAGGGGGAAAAAGAACCGCGTTTATCCCGAACTAGATGTAGGGGACGAGGTTAAGATATTTAGGAAGCGAAAACCGAATGAAAAAGAAAGAGTGAGCAACTGGTCACAGAATATTTATACAATAGAAAATGTTGAAAACAAATTAGGGCAAAGTTATTATAAAGTTGAGGGCAATGATAGGCAGCATTTGCGATTTGAGTTGCTAAAGGCTTGAACATGTAGACAAGGAAATCCGAATGCAGTTATTACATCTCACCTCGAACTCGGCATCACATAGAAAATCGACCATGCAGCTGTAGTCAATTCCCCAATGACAAAATACCAACAAGTAGTTTGCAATTTATGCCGTCAAAACTCCATTATTCTGGTGGGTCACAGAAAATTCAACTTCATAGAGAGAGCTGAAATCAAACTCGGACAGAAACTCATGTAGAGGGTAATGATGGGCAGCTGCGGTTTGAAATGTGAAAAATGGCTTGCCCAACCTTCCCAGACCCACAAGCGGCCCTTCTTGTCGAAACACAAATTCAAACCCGGTGAGCAAAATCCACTCGGAATCCATGGTACTTCTACCGCGAGCAAAAAAACCCACGCGGAATACTTGTAGCTTCTGCCTCAACTGCCGGGCAAATCCACACGGAATGCTGTTTAGCTCTGTTCGGACCACTGCACACATTTTCACGTGGAGCACTCGGAGAGTATGCCCCGACCGCCCGAAACCCTCCTCGCACAACGCTGTTTCATCGTGTCGCTTGTAGCCAAATAGTATGTGGCTGTAGTTGGCCCTGCTGGTGTCTCTTTGCTTTTGCTATCCATGCGCTTTGCATCTCTCTCCAGTGCTTCATTGCACGCGCACTTTTGACTTTAGACATGTTCCTAGGTTTTACAGAAGCCTCGCGCACGGACCTCTTTCAATGCACATTCGGTCAGTCTTGCTCGCAGTCTGGGGGGTCGATGCTTCCTGCACCTTCCCCCTGGCTGACAAAGAACGCTTCTAGCTTTGCCTGCAAAGAAGGGCAATCTTCAAACTTCTCCGGAGCGGCACATGGGTCTGGCAAGTCCTGGCTGACCTTGTGCGCAGCATTTGCTCTTAAGAAGAGACTTCGCAAGAAGATTGTACGGACATTGAAACAAAAGTTATGCAACGCACTGAGCTGTACAGCACAAGGATACTGCTGCGATTGCATTGCTTCCTCAGAACACAATTGAACCCACTGAGCATGCCTGTTCACGTGGCATTGCAGGTACTGGTCTTGTATGCGTTGCGCGACCAGCATGCGCAGCTGCAATTGCGGTCCTTGGCTGGATTCAGGCATAAATGAGATTAAGCCCCTGCCATACAGCTCTTCGATGTGATCCAGCAATGGCAGACCATTACGCGCATCATCTCGGTCCATCTGCAGCTCAGAGAACATTGATGTCTCGCAGTGCGGGAGAATATGGTCTGCGATCGTCGGGGTAAACCCGGAGCGCTGGGCCGTCAATGGAAATCTCTGGCTCAAAACGATGCACTGGTTCATGGCCACATAGCGAGACTGGTAGCAGTAGACCGCATTTCTGAAGTCAGGATCGCGATCATGCGTAGTGCTCAGTCTGGGAGTCATCATCACACGAAATGCAGCCTGGGATATTTCCGTCGCCTTCTGGGCGGCATTGATAAGGGCTTTCTGGCCGTCGGCAAGGGCTTTCTGCCCAACGACAAGCTCAGCAAGCTGCTGCGAAACTGCATCTTTGTCTGAATCCTCAGTATTTTTAATTATGTGAAATTCTATCATATGCCCAAAAGCCAACGTACGCAAACGTGGAACGCAGCAAGGAACAAACACCTGGCACGCTACCTACCAAGTCGGGCTGTGCTTGCAGGGGACCTCGGGGACCTCAAGCAAAAGTCAGGCTACAAATAGCTTCTATTCAGGCTCTGGCGCTGCTTTGGGTTCAACGTGGTGAAGGAAGAGTGGTGCTTCGCGTGTACCACGCAGAATAACGTCAACTGAAATTGTATCATCTATCGGCTCTGAGCGGCTTGCATCTGTGAACAGTGACAATCTGTCGATCCCGATGGTCAATGACATGTGTTGCTTCGCGGCTTTCAAGATACTCATGGCATCTTTGGGTTCTTCCAGCTCATCGATCGATATGCGGATGGCCTTTTGCCCATGCTGATGCACCCACACCTCGTCTCGGCGGCGCGGGGACCGGGACCGATCAGCACACATGGCCGGTTCAAAAACACAGCACTAGAAGTTGAGCGAACCATGTAGTCTTGAAGTTGACTTGCCTGAGCGCTGCTTCTGACTTCCAAGAAGGCTCCTGTCACGCTTACAGGATGACCTTGAGGGTGGACCAAACAGTTCGGTGAACATGCTTAGGTGCTACGACGACATTTTGCAGGTATTCTGATTGTAGTTACTACCTACTTATACCTAAACCTTATTCCTATCATAGATATATTATTGGAATAGACCATTTCCATTTCCGCAGGTTAGGGGTATTAGGGTTGGGAATATGGGTTTTTTCTATGGGAGTGCGGGTGTATGAGGTTGAAGGTGGGGATTTTCTATGTGGTGGTGTATGGTTCTTCTGGTGGTTCCATCTTGTGGGTATTTGGGTTGCGTTTTTTGGTGAGTTTAGGGTTGAGGTATAGGTTGTTGTGGTTTTGGGTCTTCGGGCGGGTCTTTCCTAGGGTTCTACCTATGGGTCTTGGGTGGGTTTAGGGTTGAGGTATAGGTTGTTATGATTTGGTTGCCAGGGGGTGGGGCATGGTTAGAAAATGGAAATGGTAGTTGCTAACTAATACACCCTAAGCCCTAGGCCCTAGGCCGTAAACACACAAGAACCTTGACTACGACAGTAATTGTAAACTCGAGTTAAGACCTTGCCGACTGTAGATCATACATCAAACCCTAAACCCTGCAAGCCCCGAAGCAGCTGAAGACAGGCAAATTGACCCAAAAGTCTCAGCGCTCTCCGGCCTTGGCTCGGGCTAAACCTCTCCGGCGTCTCCAGACCCGGCTCCTCCTGCGACGGCTTCGGGCTTCGGGCTGCGGGTCTCGCGGCGGAGCATCCTCCAACCGCAGCTGTTGGCTTGGACAAGTAGTCAATAAAATACATAAACAGTTAAAGCTACAAAGCCCTTCTAACAAAAAATAAGCATTGATTTTATCGGATTTTAAGTGACTTAGGGCTATCAAGCAGCAGGGCAGAGTTGCGACTCCTGCTGCGACTCTTACGACTGAACACGGGTCGTGCAAACAACAAGGCCTGCCAAGCGACAGACCTGCTGTTGGCCCCGTTTTTGTCGTTGTTGTTGCTGCTTCGCGGGCCTTATCGTCTGCAGAGTTTAGTAGTGCTAAACATATCATTATATAGCAGTCGTAGTAGTCTTCATTCACTGTTATTATATTAACTGTTATGATGTATTGTAAGCTTTCACAGCAATCACGTCTTGAATATCAGGTCGGCTTTCAAGAGGGCCACATTCCACACAAAATGGTCAAGGCTTGCAGTTTTTTTTGCGCCTGCAGCTTTTTCGCCGTTATGGACTGGGGAAAGGGCTGCTGGAAAGTGGCTTGGGCTCAAAGTTGTCAGAAGGCTTTGGCGACTGGGCTCCTCTGGCTCTCGCGGAAAGGACAGGACCTTCCGGGTGTGGTTGGGAGTTGTGGACTCTCACTTTCGGACAAGTTTTTTCCCTCTCGCATGGCTGGCATCTATGTCCACAGGCGAGGTATTAGAGGAAAGCAACGGTGCTTGCATTAGCTCCTTTCCGGATAGCTCTGCATTCGTTGTTGCTCATTTTAAATGAGCTTTGATCTGCCCAAGACATATCAAGATTTTTGACGGTCACCAAAGTGCAAGTGAGGGTTTGTACTTGAGCGCTTGGGGCTTTCGGCAAGGGTTTTTCTCTTAGAGTCGGTTCGCTCCTGGACAGGCGAGAGCCCCTGCTTGAGGATCGCTTGAGGTAGCTGAAGGTCCACCCGATCGTCCTGCCAAGATGGCAGAGCCGAGCAGGCTAAACGCGTGCTTTGAGAATCATAAAGCAAGAAAAGCAAGAACAACTATAGCAATCATGATATGGAAAACTATGCTATACGAGAAAGCAAACTTGGCATGAGAGCAACAAAGGCCGCGGCGGAGATGAGTGTCTGATGCGCGACGACCTTCTCCAGTTGGGGTCGCGACTCCGGCACCTCGGACGCTCGCGCCTCAAACTCCTCTCAGGATAAACTCCCAACATTGGATTCGGATCGCTGTCGGCTGTCGGGGCCGCGGCTGCTTCGCAGCAGCATCTGCCACATAACGCGAAATGCTGCAATGCTCCATGTCCAAGGACAAGCAGACAGACAAATCTCCGAAGCTCCGCCGCCTGCAGAACATCGGCTCAGGATGCCGCGCTTTTTGGCGCTTTTTGCCGCCACATGGCTCGATGGCTCGAGAAGCAGCGCGGAAGTTCTCCGGTCTGCCCGATGAGGTCGCTTTCAGGGGATGAAACGGGAGAGCCGCTTTTGGCTTGCTTGGACGTTTTGGGGAGTTTCTGGGTGAGGGCTTGGAGCTTGGGGTTCAGACTTTCTTTGGGGCTTCGGAAGCTGTCTTTGCCTTCGAGACCCTCTCGAGGTCCTCATGTTCTTCGACGAAGCTCGCGGCGCCGGAGCGGGCAAGAGCTTGACATGTCCAGGCAGCATCTTTGCACCAACAAGAGGATCAGCAGAACATGCGACATTTAGGATTACACTGCCGGTGTGCAAGAAGGAACTACCACCCGAGAAACCCCAGTCAGCTCGACCTCCTCTGCGCCCTGGAACACGGCCATGACGATGCTACCGGCTGCCTGGATCGTCTACTTGGGGGTTTCGGGATCAGATGTGCGTCTAAGATCAGCAAGCTCCTGACATCTCTCTCCCTCGCTCTCTGACAGCTGCGCCCCCCGATTTTGCCACGCGGCACGGCTTCAGCAACAAGTTAGACTCCATCGCTCGCTCACGTGCCGAAAACGACCCAAACGACCCCTTGAAGGTCAAGGGGGGGCACCATTAAATGAAGCTTCTGAAGCCTTGTTCCGAAGCTGCGACGCATCTTAGCGCGGCAGGGCAGCAGGGTGTCTGAAACGTGAGAGGCTCAGCCTAGGCCGAGAGGCTGCCATGAAAGGCGCCTCCGCCTCTCTCAACTCGCCGGCCTGGGACGTCTCACAAAAGGCAGATCATGATGAAGCACACTACTTGCTAGTAATATGTGGCAGCATTCATTTATCGTAGGAATGCCGGAAGTGGTAAGGGTAATCCGACCCTGGTAGTGCCAGGTGGCTATCAAAAATGAAGCCCCCCCCAGCCCTTTGCAACAGGCTGAATAAGCCTCCTCTCCCAACACTGAATCTGAGAACATTTCATTGAGTAGGGGCTGCCACGCACTAAGCCCTGAATCCCTTCTGAATCCTAAACGCTCCAAGCCCTTGACCAGCCCTTGACTCTGCACTTCCCATCCTCTACAAACCATCCCTAAGCCCTACAAACCCAGCGTGAGTTTTGGAAGTAAACCGCAGGTCTCTTGGCCCAAGGGGCTTGGCCGGCGGGCTGAAGCCAAGAGGATCCTGGAATCGCGTTGCCATAGCTTCCAGACGACCTTGTTGGGCGAAAGGTGCGGTATGTCCCGCTGAGGGGGCAAGCTTGGAGCAACGGAGCATGGCAGTGACACCATACTTTGACTCTCATAGCTGATAGCTGCCAAGCTGCTCTGGAAGTCGGGCACGTGCTTCAGGTGGTCAGAGGGGACTCGACTGACCAGCCCTGCAGCGGGGCGTCGGGCTTCACGCTTCGCCCTTGTGTCTCTCTTGAAGCTGATGCCCCCCCGGCCCCCGCCTGTGGCATCGTTGGCGGGGCCAGGGAGGCGTTTTGTCAACAAGGCCCCCAAGAAGAGCGGCCAGGCTTGGGGGCAAAGCACAGCAATCTCGGTACTTTCCGAGGCCCAAGCCCAGACAGAGGTCACCCTCTCCTGGCTCTCTGAGACTGCCTCTCCTGCCTTCAGGAGGAGAGCTGCTTCTTGCTTCGGCTCACCGTCGCTGGGCCCTTCTTCCCCAACGACGCAGAGGATCTCCAGGCGGGCGTCGAAGAGGCAAAGCTTCTTCACTTCCTGCCTGCGCACAAAAACGCAGGAGCTTGAGAACTCCGGACAGGACCCAATCAAAATCCTCAAACAAACCAAAAAAAACCGCCTAAACCCTCAAACTCCCCAAACTGCCCGGGCTCGGCTCCTTTCGTTCTCAGGCAGCTCTGCGAGGAAGGCCAGGAGCGGCTCCGCGGCTCGCTGGCCCAGGGCCCTTGCGAAGACCTCCCGGGCCGCACCTGAAGACTCTCACAATTAGAAACATATTCTCTATTTTAGATGTTGATATCCAACTAATCTTTGAATGAAATCTCAGTCTCAGTCTCCGGACAGGAGGCGGTCGTTGGGGACTGAAACTTCTGGCGTATGTTTTTTTGGGTGTGTAATTATGTCCTCCTGTCCTAACCATGCTTTCGCATCGCAGTACAAACAAGTTCTTGGAGCCGTCCCCCTGGAAAGCCCTTGAGCCTTGAACCGTTACGTACCCACTGCTTCGCTTTTGTTATAAGGAAGTTCTGGTGACCCGGGTCGCCCGCCTGCGGCTTCTGGTGGGAGCGACGTCTCCACTTCCTTGCCCGCATCCAAGCAGGAGGAGAGCGTGTAGTTCGCGGCCTGAGCAGAGTCTGCGACAGCTGAGCTGAGACTCAGCAGCCCAGCACAGCGCCCGCGCGTGCCGGGCCTTCTCCTCGCGCTCCTGGCCCGCAGCCCCAGCAAGGTGCTCCAGCTGCTCTTTGAGCTCCTCAGGTCTACCAAAGCAACGCAAGAATTGCAAGACAAGATCTCACTGTGGCAGCATCGGCAGCCGTCGGCCGAGGCGAGGCACGGCCTTGGAGCGGAGCGCCGCGTGGATCTCCATCGCTTTGAAGCGCAGCTCTGCCGTGGAAAGCTCGGCCGGGGCTTCCTCAACAAACAAGGAGCGGACAAGAAAGGCCGCAAGACAGCACTGCCTACAACGTATGATAATTCGCGTCAGAGGAAATTTCAGAAGAGGTCCTCGGGAAGGGCCACCACGGCCACCACGGAGAAGGTGGAGCCCGTGCATGCACAAAGCAAGAAAGTGCTGAAAGACACCTGCAAAGGAAAACACAGAGCTGCAAGTCTCCACGGGGGCAGAAGTCTTCCAAAGTAAGCATTGAACCAAGCCACAGAGTGGGTCTGCACGTCGCCGGTTTCCTGACCGGTCGTCTCGATAAACTGTTGCATTGCCATCGCCAGGGAGCAAAGGCTGCTCCTGAGGCAGCTTTCGCTGACAGCTTTGCGTGAACTGTTTCAAAGGTGGCATACAAGCTTGTTGCCCGAGCTGCAAAGGCAACTCCCTTTCGGCATCGCAGGCACCTGCGGCAGGATGCGCAGGAGTTTTTTGGGGAACCATTGGCCCGTCTTTCAATCGGATTTCTGAGCTTGGAGCCATTCGCGTAGTCGATCAAACAGTCTCCACCAGCCGCCACGCAAAGCCAGCGGCCCGTGAATCCCTGAAGCACATATCTTTCCAAGCGTCCATACATGGCCATGGAATGGCATGCTGACAAGCTCATGGAAGCTCAGTCGACAGGCCGACGCCTTAGGGTACCATGTGTCCTGCTTGTTCTCCCAGCGGAGCTCGCCTCAGTGTGGCTTCACGTGTCTTCAACTTCCTTTCTACCCCCATGTCTGAGAGCAAGGCCGCGCACTTTTATCTCGCGAACTGACAGAGTCTGCATGGCATGACGGATTTGCTACTGTACAGCTTCACCGGGGGTTCGGGATGCGTTTCACTAGGAAGCTTGAGTCGAGAAGCTTCCAGGATCAATTGATTGGTGACTGCTGGCTGGATTGTGCTGATACCAAGGACATGCCCCGTAGATGCTGTAAGCCGCACGGTCACGGAAAGCGCGAACTCCCAACAGCAGTGCTAATTCAAACTGTGATGGCTTGCAGTACATGTGCGGCCAAGCGGCCACCAGGCATATGCTGAGGGAAAGCATAACGTTTCCACGCCCTGAACTGATGGATTGCTTCGAGTTAGCATAAGCAAGGACAACATCTGAGTAAGCGACACTGGCAGCCGAGGATGCAGAACTTCGCTCGGTCGTCTGCTCCTGCAAAAGCAGATACCTGGCCGCTTCAACGCCCGACGGGCATGGAGGAGCTCTTTGACTCAAGTCTTTTTGAATCTGCTCTTGAACACGACATGTGATTATCCTTGCGATCTCGAGACGTAGCTTTTGCTTCAGGAGCTGGCAGGAGGCTGGGAGATGATCTGTCAATACATATAATATATTCTGTCTGGGATAGCTGGATCGCCCACCCACCCTTTTGGCTCCAACACAGCTGGAGACCACTGCCCTTTTTGCGCTCATTGCCGGCGCCAACTTCGACGTGGTTCAAGGTCCGGACCGCAAGGCCATGACGAGGCTACAGGGCCCATGCTGCCGGTATTTATTCTGATAAGAACCCACACGACGGTTTCGGGGTAGAAGAACCCATCTCCAAACCGAGCACTCATGGACCACAAAACAAACACGAAGCAAAGCTCAGTCGGGAGCAATGAGGGTGAACACGACGTTCAGGCCATGCAGTGCCTCCCGCGGTTCGTGGGCAAAGCCGTCAAAGACGCGTGCAGTGGGGGGCTCCCGACGCGACATAAGTTACTCTGCCAGGGTACAGTCTTGAGGGCACCGCCGATGTGGGAGAGTGAAGAGTTCGTCAGATTCTTCTCCAGCCTGGGACGGCATTTAACCGACTCCTGGCTCCCAAGGTAGGCGCTCAGTCTGGCGTCTGGGTCCTTTGCCCAGCCAAGATGGCGATGATCAGCACCCTCCGCCAGTGCTCGCCTAGCCGTCTGCCTTTGATCCGGTCGACTGGAGCTCAGGGCAAGTTTCCCAACACCTGCCTGGAGACTCTCCGCAGCACAATGCGAAGGGTGTCACGAGTGGCCAACCTGCTAAGATGCTCCCAGCGAATGACAAAAGTGAAAGGCCGAAGGCCTATCACCAGGTTTGCAAAGACGGACCTTGGGTCGGCCCAGCATCACCAGAATTTGAAGCACTCAGACAATGCCGGCGAGGGGCAGCATGTCTCGATGCGCCGAACGCTTCATGGCTGCAGCCTCCAGCCATGTGCTCGTGCGGTGGACGATGCGCTGAACGCCGCAGGTCATCTTGGGCCGCAGGCGGTGAACACCGCGCACGCGTACCAGGCCAAAGTGACCTCTGCTTGTACATGTGATCATACACATGTGTGAAGCATCCTCAAGACTGAAGAGGTGAGGCTCAGAAAATGGCCAGCACCCAGTTTCCCCAAAGCCTCAGAGCAGGGAAATCATGCAATGAAACCTTGAAAAGCTAAGCCCTTTGGTCCGCTTCAGTGTGCGGCGCCCGCTCGATAACGCTGCCTGGACCGGAGCAGGGCAGGGTGCCAGTCGGCGATACGGTGATTTGTGAGGACCAGAAGTTTCTGTCTTTTTGTGGATCTGCCGATCCCTTCGTACTCCTGAAGCACTCAGGGTTCCTCTTGCCCTGTGGGAACCAAAGCGGACTGAGCTTGAAACGGCAAAAACTAATTTCGCAGACTACCGGGATAGACGTGCGATGCGAGATTGAGGACAAGGAGCCCTGAAATCCGCCTGTTGCTTGGAAGCTTGCTGCCGAAACTGAAACGGCCACGCAGAGAAGTAGAAGGAACCAAACCTCACCCGTTATTGGCAAACCTGTCAACAAATAGACGAAACAACTAAACAAAGAAGGTTCAGCCATAATTGCCAGAAGTATGTTGAAGGTATGCACGTATGTATGTACGCATGTCAGTACTAAACAAACACATACGTGCCTGCATGCATGCACACATACGTGCATGCCTGCATCCACATATACATGCAGACATAGTTACGCATACATATACACATCCATACACACATACACATACATATGCATATACATGAACATATGCATACAGAGAGAGAGAGAGAGAGAGAGAGAGAGAGAGAGAGAGAGAGAGAGACAGAGAGAGAGAGAGAGAGAGAGTGAGCGCGAGCGAGAGAGAGAGAGAGAGATGAGTATATATACATACATAAATATAAACATAATTTTACATATCAATATAAATATGCATCCGCGAATGCCTCTACATCCTGAATCCGGAATAGTGGCGGGGGGGTCCACCTCCCTGATCATCTTTAGTTCTTTGGGGGAGCCGGGGTAGTACGGTAGTAGTATAGTAGCAGTACAATAGTAGTATAGTAGTATACTATATTAGGTACTATAGAAGCCATACAAAATCGGAGTTTGGAGCTGGGGGCTGAAGCTCTGAAGTCTCTAGGTTTCTATATAGAAACCTTAAGGTTTCGGGTTAGGTGTCCGCGGGAGGCCCGCGGCAGGCCGCTGCACTATTGAGGGGGCTTTTCATCCGGACTATTGTGGGCTGCGAAGCGATCATATGCTACCCCCTTAGAAAAGAAAAGTTGATGGGGATGTTTTGTTTTTATAAGGGGTGCATATTAGAAACCCAGAGATCTGGCAGCCCTGCAAAACCAGAGTTTGGAGCTCTGGGCTGAATCGCTGAAGGCCGGAGGCTCTAGGTTTCGAAAAGGGGGCCTTATGGCTTTACAGTAGGGGCTTCAGTTTGTAGTAGGAGTGTCCATTTTCCTAAACCTTAGAAAATAAAAGCGGGACGGGAAGTTACGACTATTCAGGGGGAGTTCATTATTACGTGCAGGCCGAGTTCAACCCTATGGCAGCGGCTTCTCCACTTTTGAGTTCCGGGCCGAGTTTATCTCGATTGAGGGGGCCTTTACTAATCAGGAGATCATATTATGTATGTATGTACGTATGCAGGTATGTATGTCAGGAGGTACGTATGCGCGTACAGCATGTATGCATGTATGTATGTATGCACTTCTATATATACACTATTATAAAAAAAACTATATACACACATGCAGCAGGCATACATGCCTACATCATCTGTTGTTATATACACATACATAATATAGGTATATGCACACATGTACGCATACATGTATATGGACACATACACATGCA
Organism: Symbiodinium sp. CCMP2592; assembly: GCA_905221615.1. NCBI lineage: Eukaryota > Dinophyceae > Suessiales > Symbiodiniaceae > Symbiodinium > Symbiodinium sp. CCMP2592. Next base: position 220,251 of record CAJNDT010000062.1, read on the forward strand.
CTTGCATGTACACATGCAAACGACATGCAGATCAAAATGCATATGCAGTCGCATATGCATGTATGCGTGCGTGCGCGCGTGTGTGTGTGTGTGTGTGTATGTACTGATTGCATGCTGTGCATGCACAGCACGTACGTATAATGTCACCCAAAGTTACAACTGGAATGGTGACTGCTAGATTGAACATGTTTGAAGTACATCGCGCCTCCCAATGTCCAGCCCGCATCTCGCAAGGCCATGGCAGGGGGTCCAAGCTACGAGTACATCCACTTGGATTTCGGGTCATGTTTACGTCTTGGGGATTCGCATTTCTGGGCTCCGGTTGAGAGCCCCGTTTCCTTCTGCTAGAGCTTCGGGTTCGGAAGTCTTGTCTCGTTGATGTCGTCATGTTTGGCAGACTCAGAGGCGGGCGCTCTAACACAACCACATCTCACGTTAAGCCACTCCGTCGAAACCATGTCCAACGTGACTTTATTGCTGGACTCGCGGCCATCGGTTTGAACTGCTTGTCTGAAGACAGCTGCTACGACTCTGAGGGACGGCGTTGGAAGGGCCCTCGGGCCATGCACACAAGAAGTCATGCCAGCAGCGAGCATGAGCGACATTAGGGCTGCCAAGAAGGGCGTGACGGGACCCCAGCCGGCGAGCATCAGGAGCATCAGGCCGAAACAAAACTACATAATGTTAACCTACTTTTTATAAATCCCCCCTCAATTACAAAACCCCACCCCCGGAACTCAATTATAAACCCCCCCTCAATTACAAAACCTGCCGGCCCAAATCCCCGAAATTAGACACTTCTTGTTCTGTGTTGTTGTGTGTTGGTTGAGAGAGAGAGAGAAAGGGAGAGAAACTGCAGCTACTACGAGAGCTTGAGGTCTGCAGAGAGAGAGAAACTGCAGCTACTACGAGAGCTTGGGGTCTGCAGAGAGAGAGAAACTGCAGCTACTGCGAGAGCTTGAGGTCTGCAGAGAGAGAGAAACTGCAGCTACTGCGAGAGCTTGAGGTCTGCAGCGAGAGAGAAACTGCAGCTACTAAGACTGCGTGAGGTCTGCAGAAAGAGAGAAACTGCAGCTACTCAGATTTAGAGGGCCTCAGAAACCATGCCTTCCTTAATAAAGTTCCTTATTCCCGGGGCCAAAAATCAATCCATCCTGATGGAGTACTAACAAAGGCCGTTCTTCGCAATTATAAACACCCCCTCAATTATAAACTCCCGCCGGGGAGGGCCTTTTGGTGGTGCCCTTAAAGGCCTTGAAAAGGACAGCAAGCTTTACAGGCCAAGCCCTTCATTGGGAAAGCTCTGGATTCAAAAGAAAAGCAAGCTGTGGGAGCAGAGTCGTTGATTTGAATAACCTACCTATAGCAGCCATGCCCTTGCTTGCGAAAGCTTCGGCTTTCAAAGGAGGAGGGAGAGGACCGCAGGATCATTGTTCATTGCTGGTACTTTACCAAACGTGCCCTGTCCGCCGGAAGAGCTGGACTCAGAGGCTGTGCTACTACTGTACTGCTACTGTACTATACTACTGTACTACGACGACCGACCCCCCCCTCAATAATCAATCCCCCCCACCCCGGGCGCCAAATCAATCAACGGGGGGGGGGGGGGGTTATTAATAGGAGGTTGACATTAAGCCTCAAAAAAAGACTCTGCGAGGCCATGGTGGGCGGTCGTCCCGGACTGAGTGCATGTTAGGGATTGGGTCTGATGATTGTTTACTGATGATCTCTGGGACGCAGGATTTCAGATAGCTATGGGGAGTTGCAGCTGCTTCCCTTTGTCGCGGATTTGGCTCTGCGAACTTCAGCGGCGCTCCAGGGAGCTCGTGTAGAAGTGGCAACGCATCTGAGCTGAGGATCGCACTGGCGCAACACGTCACACTGCAAATCTCAGCTCATGGAAACTTGGGAGCCCGAACCTCCTCAGGCTGCTGGATGCTCATCCACACTGTTGTCGTGCTAGCTCGGAACACTTTTGCACCGAGTCACTTCCACGCGCTCGGGCACGCAGGACTTCCGATGAATCCTACCGGCGTCGGCTTTTCTGTCATGTCGCTGAAAACTGCATACGAAGAATGCATTGCACTGTCGAGTTGCTTGGTGAACCTTCCTGCGCAAACGCTCTATCAGGGAGAAAATGAACGTGCAAACTCCGAGATCCGAAGATCAGGACAACTGTCAAAGACAGGTGTTCGTCAGATTCCCCCAAGGAAGGCAAGGCCGCACGACCTTCCGACACGGCGCCATTCCGCATAGCCGTTCAGACACACTAGACAGAGCCGGACAGGAAATCGATCTGCTTGTTGACAGCTAAATTTCAAAGAGCAATTTGGGTACGAAGCTTGTTGTTACATATATGCAGTCTTGTATGATTGGAGTTGCCAAGGCATGATGGTGAGTGCACAGCAGATTGCAATACCCGTGCATCGGCAAGCTGGGTTTTGGCCATACATCAATCACGGTAAGAGGTGCCGAAGTGCTCATTGACGCTTCAGCCCATCGAGTGCTGACCTCGGAGAGCTTTGACGCAGTGACTCTTGGAATCTGGAGACTTGCAATGCGCAAAGCCCTTCGATGCACCCGGGAAATGCAAGGCTTTGCACCAAACCTCACTCTGAAAATCCTCCACGCCCTTTGCGTCTGAGCAAAACGCGGGGACCGCAGCAGAAGACTTCGCTGACCTGAACAGCACTGGTCCGCAGCCAATGCAGCCCTTCAGCCAGCAGGTGAGGCCCGAACCCAAGTCCACCAGGGAAAGTTGATTTCCCGCAGCTTCTGTTCTTCCTCAGCTTGAGCTCAGGATAACTTAAGTTTGGTAACCGGCCAAACAAGCCCAGAGGCCTTTCGCTTCTGCTCCCGGTATAAAGCAGCGTTAGCCAGCATGCGCTCTGGATCCATCTGCCACGGCACCGGGTTATGGACATTCGTGCTAAGGTCAAAGATCCGGGATATCGACAGCCCCCCAAACGGTGCGGTAACACTCTGGTCTGGGATTCTTAGTTGTCTTAGTTGTAGTTACAGAGGAATTGCCCAGCTCGAGCCCCCGGCCCCGGGCCGACAGATGTCGCCGGGCTCGATTTCGTGATCTCCGAATGGTCTTGGAATGGTCCTGTGTGCGTGCTCGATACGGTGTTCTGGAGCGGTCCTGAGAGTGGTCTCAATTGGTCCTGGAGTGGCCCTTTGTGGTCTTGGGAATTTTTTGGGAGCAGTCTTCGAACGGTTGTTGCAAGTGGTCTTCGAGTGATGTTGTCGTTGTGTGGTCTTGGAGTTCTTGCATGCTCTTGGGTCGTGCACTGTTTGGGGTCTACGCCGTCATGATGTTGGAAGGGGCAGTGAGGAGTCAGCACCTTGATGAAAACATCCTATGCTCTCATGATTCGAGCACCACCCTCACGCTAGGTCTGATGATAACCTCGGAAGGGGTCTGGCACCGACGGATTTTTTGCGCACGCCTGTGGCTGGAATGCAGGCAGGCAAACCTAATCAAGGGGGCGCCCGGCCCAAATCCGCCGATTCCGGCAGTCCAGGAGAGTTTCCATGTCCTACCCTTGGGTTTGGGTTCTGACACCTTTGCTGCCAACTGCGTGACCGGCACTGGACGAGAATGGCGGCAGGCAAGTTTATGCAATGAGGCCTCCTAGGCCCCAATGAACTATACAGCAGCATGCATCTTGCCAGAGCCTACAACTACTGCCTAGGTTTGTCTGCACACTTGCAACAGGAAGGATTCACATGCTTGTTTGGCCGAGTGATTGACAAACGACACACGTTTGAGATCCCGCAGATGCCTCCTTCAAAATGATGTGTTGTCCACCCTGAAGTTCCTGCCACAAACGCATGCATTCACATCGCACCTTCTTTGCACATTATCCCAAAGCTGCTGTCCTTTGGCAAATGGGCCACGAATTTGGCCACCTGACAGGCACAGGATGGGCATCAAAGTCCTCCCAAACCCCGACACGGCTGCACATGCTGCTCGACATCAATTGGCTGGATGATCGGCCCGGCCCATTACCCCACACACATCATATGTCCGTTGCTGGTGGAAGGTATCGGGACCCCAGCACATAGACGACTGTGTCCTTTGTTCCACTTGGGCTGTCTACTGCGGCATCCAATCCGTTCTGAACTTTGCCACCCTGGGAGCGAGTCCTCAAAAGCCCGTCTGCACTGCATCGATCGCGACCCCGCTCTTGTCGAGCATCATGTTCTAGTTTGCTGCAATGCTTGGGATTTCGAGCGCAGCCATTGAAGCACCGGTTTTCGGGACCCCGAGAACATGGAGATCGGATCCGAAAACACACTGCGCGGCATGTCCTCTTGCAGCGATGCTGTTTTTGTTCAAGCTATGGGTCTTCCACACCAAGCCAAAGCTTGCACTTAGTATTATGTTAGGGTACCCAAAAAGGGACCACCCACACGTCTTAAAAACCAGGCCGAGCCAAACACGAGGCTGATTCTGCAGACCTATGCGCCTAGACCGAGGCCAGAGGCCTGCAGTAGGGGTAAGCCTAGGCCTAGAGCCGTTTTAAGCCCTGAGCCCGAAGCCGTATCCTAGCCGTGGCCTTGAGCCTAAACAGCCCTAAACGTTATCTACTCCGACATGTGTCATAAACATGGGTTTCAACACATTCGGGATCTGTGGCATTCCGGGACCTGTTCAAACATGTGCATTCGGGATTTGTATCGTGCCGGGTACTGCTTGAACAAGTTCTGCAACATGGGTTTAATTAGACACGTTCGGGATGTGTGTGTGTGTGTGTGTGTCATGCAGGGAACTGTTTGAACATGCGTTTAAACATGCGTTCAAGCACATTCGAGATGTGCGGCACTCACGGAACTGTTTAAACATGTGTTTAAACGTAGGTTTAAACACATTCGGGATGCGTGTCATGCAGGGAACTGTCTAAACATGTGCTTACAAACGGGTTTAAGCACATTAGGGCGTGGCACTCAGCAAACTGTTTAAACATGTGTTTAAACGTGAGGTTAAACGCGAGTTTAAACGTTTAAGCGCGCTCGGGATGTGCGGAACTCATGGAACTGTTTAAAACATGTGTTTAAACGAAGTTTAAAGACATTCGGGATGTGCGCCACTCATGGAACTGTTTCAACATGTGTTTAAACGCGGGTTTAGAGGCTTGTACACATTCGGGATGTGCGACACCCATGGCTGTCTAAGCATGTGTTTAAACATGGGTTAAACACATGCTGCGGGATGTGTGTCATGCAAGGAACTGTTTAAACATGTGCTTAAACATGGCATTACTCTGGGAGTTGGCACAAGTGTGTTTAAACATGTTTAAACGCCCTTCTTCTCAATGCGACGACACTGTTCCAACACATAAACAAACACCGACTCACTGGCCCCACATGTTCAAATGTTCAAATATACTTAAGTTTAAACTTAAACGTGCTTAGAACAACCCTGCTGCCAGGTCCAGGACCCCAAGTGACTTGAGACAGCAACAACGGCGGGAATGTGAGACGCCACTCGCAGGTAAGAGGTGGGTGACAAGCAACATGCCCGCGCCAGGACTGCCGAAAAAATCATCAAGATACAGTGCTTCTTCAGTGTAGTGCCCCTTTCTACACATCCAGCACCCTGTGACCGACATGTCAGACAGAAACAGGAGCGTAGCAAGCACAAACCGGGCTTCAATCACGCATCATCGGTGCTGCAACCGCAATGCCTATCAGTTCGGCCACTGCACGTGGGGCCCCATCTCAGAAACCTCGGTCTGTCGCACGCCCCAGCCTGCTCCGGGGATGCCAACTGTGGCGGATCCTTGTGGCTTGCACAGGAGCGCACAACAACGCAAAGAATGTTCAACAAAACCCCTTGTTCTTGTACGGTTTTTGTCGGTGCCAACATTTACTCACCCTGCCATCAAGCTTCGCCGACGGGGTATGTGGCCTGCCAAGCAAGTTTCAAAGGCAAAGACAGCAGCCACATTCCAGCGAGCGGCATTCCTACCACAAGCCTGCAAATTCGGCATCTTCAGCTCGACCAGGTTGGGCCTGAACAACGCATCGTAACAAAGCAAGCACACAAAAGAAACTACAGTGTCTCATTTCACGGCACGGCTCCCTGCCTTTCCATAATCGTTTCTGTACTTGGCCAGTTCAACTCTCAAACACCGCGCTGCGAGGTGACAGCTTCAGCCGACGCTGCGGAGACCTCAACCTATCACAGGACCCCTCAACATGCCTGCAGTGGGCATCGGGGCGCTTACAACGTCAAGAAGGTCTCAAGCGTAGCACGCATTTTGCATTCACAACGCTGCCCCGGTCTTGCGAATGCTTTCGAATGCTTCTTCCCCGAATTCAGCTCAAACGCCTACGGCGTGTTTCTTGCGTTCAGCATTCGTCGCATCGTACACACCCAGAAGTCGCGGAAACACCTCTCAGGGAGGCAGCTCGCGGTCCAGCTGCAAGGAGTCCTCGGGAGACCTTCCAGTCCTCAAACGGTTGGATGATCACCTCACACGGGCCAGACGGCCAGAACACGATCGAATATGTAATGCGCAGTCAACTTCCTGATCCCATGCGCGTCACCCATCAAGGGTCAGGCAGAACCGTCCACCATGATGCAAAGAGCCGATTTTTCTGGCAGGTATCCAAGCAAGTACCTCGAGAAGCGATGCTTGCCTAACTCGAAAATCGTATTCTGCAATGAGCAATGAGCAGCGTGCGGAATATTGAGAGCTTCTCCCTGTAGTGAGACATAGACCTTGCATTGCAAGAGTTGTTCAACCTTGTAGGTGACATGTTCTCACAATCCTCCACGCGAGCATGCGGCAAACATTTCATCCGCGAAGGTCGCGGACCACACCTCATGAAAATCAGTGATAGTCTGAGAGTCCGCACCATGGCATCGCATGCCCAAGAGCACGCCTTCGTCTCCACCTTGTGCAACGGGATGAACTCAATGTCTGCCTGGTAACACGTCGACTCGATGGGGTTCTTCCAAGCTTGCCCAATCCAGGGCATTCCAGGGTCCAGGCATCATCACTATGTGACGCAGTGCATCTCACAAAAACCGCGAACGCACTAGCGTCACTAGCAAGCTGCACCACAAAATCTCAGGATGCGGCTGAAATCGAACAAAATGTCCCTGATAAGCCAAAACCGCATATTGCCCACTTGCTGACCTGTCAGTTTCGCAGGGCGCAACCCTGCACCCACACTCAACTGTGACTCAGTTCTGATCTGGGGCAATGGGCCAGTAAACATTGTGCACTGAACCGTGGACTTGCAAAAGTGGGCAGGACCTGTAGAAGGCTCACAAGAACAGGGTGCAGGAGTTCTAGCTGTGTAGCACATCCGAGGTCCTGAACTCTGCTGATGCCGTCCAGCCGTAAAAGCGAAGCGTTTCGATGCCCTCCACGATGCCACTGATCCCCAGCAAGCGGCCTGGCTTACAGGGACGCTTCACGGCACCTGCCGCGATCTGCTCGAGCCCAATTAACATCTCCCCCCAGCAGTCTTCCAAGTGAAACGAACTCACACACGCACCGGACCGCACCGCGCCGGACCGCGCCGCACCGAACCGCACCGCACACATTCTAACATGCCTGAGAGGTCCCATAAACATGGATGAGGTATCCCCGGGCTCACGCACTCAATGAGAACCGGCTGCAACAGAAGTCCCGATGAAGAACGTTTCGAATCGGATATCGAGCATCGAGAACCATCCCTGTCTGGCCTCCGTGGATGGAGTGAACCTCGAACGGAAGGTGGAGCTCGGTGGCTCTACCTGTTGTGTGTCTGCATGCTCCGAAGGCTCGCATCAGCAAATTTACCGTTCGCCTTGGCTGCTGTGGATGAAGAGGGTGCCGGCCCACACCGCATAGGCGTCATCAGGACCCCAAGCGATCTGTGACAAGGGTAGTGTCAGCAAGACACCAATTGATTCTAGATTCTAGCATCAGTCTATTGCAGATGCCTCGCCTCCTGCGCGGCTCCACGTGCATCCAGCTGAGGGGCTGCCTGGTCTGACTCTTCATCAGCAAAGATGTTACAAGGAAGAGCAACGTTAAAGCCACACAAGCCGCCTCAGCTGTGTAGATCAAGTATTCGCCATCCCCGCAGACTGCAAAAAGATGCCCTTGACAACAGCAAGAGTCTGCATGAAAACAAAGCTCCGACGAGTAAGTCCAAAACAGAACTTGCAAGACCATGCTGGTGCCTTGAGGACTGTGCGCCAGGGTTCGCGGGATCACGGGCAGGACACCCATGTCCTACAATCGAAACTGGTCCGCAAACCCTAACACATCATCCACAAGTCCTGATGCGCGCATGGAGCCACCCTTCGAGTTCCGTACAGCTGGCTGTGCCTCGCCTGGGGATGTCAAAAGATGGCAACACCGGACACGATGAACACCCCGTGAAGTGTTGAGCGAGCGGGGGGGGCTCACCCAAATGAGCTGCATGCCGGAGTCCAGCGACATGGAAGCGGGAAGTTCCTGGTCATACTGCACAAGGTTTGGCAACATTCCCGTTTGCTAAGCGTTTTTTCCATCATTCACGTGATGGGACAGCAAAACATGCTTGAGGGGTCCATCCCCATCTGGATTGTTGGGCTTGTCTGTCCAAGGCTCCGGCGAGTACGGAACTGTGCTGCTTGTGAAGCCTTCTTTGTTCGCACGCCACGTGTGTTCTTGAATGGTTTGGGCCAATTGTTGCAAGATAGGCTTCTAGAAGCCCGCTTCCAAGAGATGTACTCAGCAGTTGAAGTGCACAATTGCCAACCCGCAAAGCAATCCGTCGCCCTTCACCAGTCCGACAGTCCGACCCTCATGATGATAATCGCATATTCGCCCTCAGAAACCGATTATCGGGAGCAGCGACGTTGCCACAAGCAGCTGAACTAAGCTGAGACTTAAAACACCACAGCGCGCCTGGGGTACCACCTGCACCACTTCCAAGTGGTTGGAGGAGTGGATTAAAGCGACCTAAGCCATCAATGGCCGCCCGGCTACACAAAGGCAGGAGTGGTACCGAGGCCACTGCCACATCTTTTGAAACGGAAATGGTCACGTGACACGTGGCCGCGGCTTCCGGAGACTGCGAGGGACGCCTTCGCACTTGCACAAATAGCAATAGCAGGCACAGCAGAAACCTCAGGGGTGTGACTTCAAGCGCGAGGCTCTCCGGGGGACACAAGGTTTTTCCACTCCTCTTGGCATTCCTTCACTCCCTTGGCGAGGTCTCTGTGCTGTATCCAGAATGGTGGGCTGCCTGAATGAAACGCCTTGAACGGAAGCGACGCTGGTAGCAATGGGAAATGACATGCGCAACATGAATTTGCACCACACATGCCAACTACAATGCTGTAGCTACTGTCTTTGCAAAATGGCGCTTTGGCAATTGGCTTGATTTCCTGCGGCGCCCACCACGATTTGGGAAGATGCCATTGACGCGTTCTTTCTGGAAAGGTATCGAGGTCTCGACATCACCAGCATCTAACAGTCTGACGTCTCTTTGATGGACGAGGCGAAACCAAAGCAGATTGACCAACCGTACACACGTGTACCTGGAGCAGGACAGCCTTGGGGCGCCCAGCTTGGTGATAGAAGCGGACCGCGCCATCCTCCATACAAAATGGCAGCGGTCAAGGAAAAGGTATTGCGGCAACCTGCAGTGCGGTATGGTATTCAGCACGGTCCTCGGGCCCCGTGAGCACCATCCCACAGCAAAAGTGCGCCTAGGTGAACGGTTCTCAGTCACAGCTTTCCGGAGCTTGACGCCAACATGCTGCAAGCCGGGGTGCGCAGCGCACCTTGCTGCCATGCTCTATGACCTGCGTGCACCTGCCAAGCAATGTATTGCTCGGGTTCTTAAACAACTTTGAATGTCTTCGGCTGTCAACTTTTCCGTATGTCCCTACAATCGAGACCCGACCATCGTCAATGCCTTAAGCGCTCATGAGATCGCGGAGCTTGATGACCAGCTGCTCTCACGAAACATCGTAGAATCGGTTGAACTGGAATAGGAACCAGTTTATGGAGAACATCAATCACCGCAGTCCGAAATAATGCTTCAAGCACGGACTGGCACCAGAGATTTTCATCCCAGATCCTCACGTCATCGGACCTGAGTCAAGAAGTATTGCAAGAACCTTGCATGAGCTGGACGAATGAGGATACCAGACGCAACAAGATTACACCACCGTCTGAATGTTCAAGCAGAATAGGTGCTTGAACAGGCAGCTCTTAACACGGTAGGGCCAAAACCCGAATCCGCTAACATTGCACGTGCATCACGTGGGCAAGTCACTGCAGCCCTCTGGCGTGACATTATCAAAACACCACAACTGGGCTACGGCAGGACCACATTATCTATCTGGATTCGGAGAGTGGCGACTTGCATTCCTTGCATTGCCGTACATGATTCTGAACACGTGGACGGTGCCCTGTTTGCATCTGGGACCTGTTGATGTATGTGGAACGTGGCTGGCGCTGTGCCGCAGGACCTGCAGGAATGATTTCTTAACCGCGTTGAAAACCAGACATCTTAACCACGCACATATTTTTCCTAACCGCGCGCAGGTCTTGGTCTTTAACCGCGCGCATCCGTCCAGCGACGAAGGAGCCAGACTCCTTCGTTCGAAAACGGTTCCGGGTTTAGGGCCAGACAACGGGCACGCAAAGCAAACCGTCCTGATGACGAGTCCCAACTGCCCCTTGTCGTCAAAGATCTTCTCGTCATAAGTCCTGGCGTCACACAATCCAACCGGCAATGTGTGTTATGGCTCCAACCGCAGGTCTGGTTTTTCAAAGCTGCAGGCAGCTGTGTGCGCCAAGTCACTGCAGGATTACAGTGGACAAGGCTTGGTTGACCGAGACGACACGTTTTCTCTCCATCTCTTGATTATTTACCCTTAGTGTACATATATGTACGCACGCCATCCCAATAGATAGAATCCATGCGCAACAAAAATCGACTCGGGATCTCGACGTCTCTACGAAGCAGAATGCCTTTGGCAGTCTGCAGGGAACCACAGTCCCACTGGTCTCTAAGAATCTAGAAGTCAGAGCGCCTTTGGAATCAAGAAGGGAGTTCCACAATCCAATTGGTGGGATCCCATCGCTCCCCGCTCTTCTTGCGGATGTGCAACCGCTGGCTTTTGGCCAAACTCTCCAGGGCCTCCCTTATGTGTCTGTGCGCATCTTTTACGGTGCGGATGCCAGCTGCCACAGGCGCGTCCTGTATCCACGATGACACAGGCAAGGATTTTGTTTTCCTGGCCAAAGATAACTTCTGCAGGAACGAGAAGATGTCGGAGGCTTTCGCAAGCTTCAGGGATGGATTTTGGTTGTCCAGTGTCTGAGAGCTGCAAACTGGAAGAGACGCCGCCTGAGACACGGCCTCAGAGATGCTCCTGTCTGATTTGAGAGGGGCGCCTTTCAGGCATGTTTCGACACGAAAGTCTTTCTCACTAGTGTCGTGAAGCACCACGAAATCTAATGCTTCATGTTGTCTGACATTCGGGGCGACGTTGGCGCGATCGGTTCGTTGCTTGTAGAAGCGGAGGCCTGCTTGCGGCTCGAGGCCTTGACGCCAGGTCACGCCCATGAAGAAATCCTGGCTGCCACACATGTCGTGGATCCTCCTCATTTCTATCACTTCCTCCACAGTAGGCTCAGACGAGGTTCCTGCATGATGCGAGAAAATGACACCCATGAGGCTCAGATCGCCGCGCTGGAACAGGAGATCAGTGACTGCCTGTTGGCCCGCTGCAGAAAGACTTGCGCCGTCCTGCGCGCTCAGGTGATCCACCATCAGCAACATGTGAAGTCTTCTGGGATGCTCTCGCGTGGAAAGCATCAATGTCTCAGAAACCTTCTTGATGGAGTCTGAAGATGCCGTGAAACGGAGGTTCAACAGTTGCCGAAGTTTGCCAGGCACGACCAACGGGGCAGGGAAACTCCCATCGGGAGCCATTTCTTGCACGTCCTCATCTTCGCTCTCTTCATCAGGATCTTGCCATCCCCGAGATTTTCTTGCGCGCCCTCGGCCTCTGCCCCGCCCTTTGGCCGCTTCCTTTGGATTTGGAGCCTGGACTCTCGGAACAGGCTCTGGCACAAGATTTGTTCTTTTGTATCGGTGAACAGCCAGAACATGCCCACATTCGCTTGTGTCTCGATACAGGTTGCAGCAGCAGCAGATTTTGCCGTCCCGATGGCAAACAACGACCGTGAGGTCCTGAGAAATGCAGATCATAAATCGGCATACACTACTAAAGCTGCAGGTTTACAGACTCAAAGCACAGTCAAGCTAAGGCTCCCAGAAGAAGTGTGCGGCACGGGCGAAATCCATGCGGTGCTGACCGTCCTCTGCAGGGACCAAAATTCGGGCCGCTTTCCAAGCCTCTTGGAGAGATTCCAGACTTTGGGCGCTCATCATCCGGGCTAGATCTGCAGCATCCTGCGCATGGACGGTGTAGCGGGAGGATGCACACTTGTACCTGCGTAAGACGTGGTATTTCTGCCCGACCGCGATGATGCTTGACCCTGTTTTCTGATGAGCCTTCAAGATCGAAGAGGCGCTAGGGTGCCAAACCTGTTCTCCGAGAGATTTCCAAATGCGGCCCTCCCCATCCAAGAGATCAGGGGAGGTCTGATGAACGGGTATCGGGGTGAACGCCAGCTGTTGACTTGGGCCCAGGAAGCCGTGGATAGACGTCGGGGCAGTGGTGGTGAGCTTGTATCGCTGCTGCAACTTTTGCAGTAGCTCTATCTCGGACAAAGGTTTGGAGTCCACGACATGCTTCAAAATGTTGATGGCTTCTTCTGCCGTGTTCTGAGAAGGTCCATGACCAGCGCGGGCATGGCTCCCATCGCCGCAGTAAAAGAGTGGGATGTGCAGCTCTTGACCACTCACCTGCTTCGCTCTGCAACAGTGCGTCAGAAAGTACTTGCGGAAGCTTTCCGAAAGACCATGCAACATATGCTGCACAAAGAGCGCGGCCATGCCCATCGTTGGTAGGAAGGCACACATTCGGCAGTATTTACAAAACGCAAATGCATTCCTGACCATCCAAATTTCGCAGATTTGAAGTGGAGATTGTGCTGTTGTCTAGAATAAAACATGTTCCAAAAGGCCAGGACTCATAGTCAAATCGTCGCGGCTTTTGATGTGTCTGTACAAATGCTCCAGGTCACAAACCACGTGGTCGCAGAACCTCGCGGGTCCCAACGGCAAAACGCGCGTTTTCCCTTGGCGAGCTAATTGCTTCTAAGCGGCTCCGTGTACTCACGCTGCAACGCGCGAGTCCAATCACCGTGCACGGTGTGGAAGATCGGCACGGGAACCTGCAGCCCTTTCCACGAGCAGGCATTGACGATGACGGACTTTGCCCAACTGAACCCAAGCCTGTAATGATCACTGTCTTCGAATGGGTTCATGACGAAGGATATCGGGATCAGAGTCTTCCTCCATCTCCTGTCTTCTTGCCTGGAGCTCCCATCTGAATCTCTGTGGTACAGCTGTGCGCCGATGACGCAAATACGGGAATTGGACCAGCTTACCTGTCCAGAGTAATCAGCTTGGCCTATGTTCAACAATCGTCGCGAAGGGCCTGGGAATGTGTGTCTCAAACCATACACACACACACACAAGCTTAATGCGCACACTCCAGGGCAGACATGGGGAGAGTTCAATCCTAAGCCCGCTGCAGTCCTTGCAGTGCGTCCAACACTCTGTGACAGAGCCCCTGCTTGCGAAGCCACTTCAAGGTGACAAAATTCCAAAGCAACGTGTCCTTGACCAACATTTCTGACTGATCGCGCACTGCTCGGACAATGCTTCGCAGATCGGTCTCTGCAACCTGCTTTCGATTATCAAGTTGTCTTGGCTGGCAGGTGACAACAGAGATGTAACAGCACTTGTCTGACTGGCTGTACCATCTGTAACATGACGGCACTTGTCCAGCGCCGATTATAGTGTTACATCACGGCACTTGTGCAGCGCCGAAACATGACGGCACTTGTGCAGCGCCGATAAACGCATTATGACTGCAGTAGTGCGTGTGTGGTGTGTCCACGTCATGTATAGATAATATAATAATATAAATAATTGTGCGCGATGGAACTTCGCTACTTTTGAGGCCGTGCACCTCCGCTTTGACGCCAGCCAACTTGTCGAGTTTTGCGATAACCCTGTCCTCAATTACATCAGATCAACGCATACAAAAAAACATGTATTGAGACGCCGACTCCCATGATCGGCTCCATCCGCGACCATGCCGCTGACAAATCACGATTTTGCAGGTACATCGCCACTCCGCGTTCCTGCAAAAACATGCTTTGGGGTTTGGGGGGTTAGGGATTCCGGGATTTATAGGTTTATGAATTGGAAACAATGTCCTGTGAATCAGCTTCCCGCTGCAAAATGCAGCGCATCATCCAATCCACATCCCGTGAGCTGTCAACGGCAGCAACCTGGACCATGTTCGCAACCATGGAGGGAAGCGCCGAAACCTGAAGGTCAGGTGCGAGCATCGACGACTGGCGGTTCGCAGCTGAACGGTAGCAACCTGGACCGGGTTCGCAACCATGGAGGCAAGCGTCGAAACCTGAAGCAAGGTCAGGTGCGGTTACATGGGCAGCATCGACGACTGGCAGTTTGTATCTGATCGAACATCCACCGCCTGAGTTTGTGAATGAGATCCAAGCCTGCATGGCTTCTCGTGCGGGAGCTTCCACTCTTGTAGCTTCCGTTCCTTCCTGCAGCCCGTGACGACGAATGATTGAAGGTGCCAGCTTCAAAGGCAAAAAGCCGCCACAGTGCCTGCTGCAACCCACGTGGAGGGGCTTGCAGCCCTTCGTGCTGCAGCAAACGCTCCTTATTATCTAGCGGGATTTTCGTCTGGATAGCACATAAACAACAGCCGAGGTGGTGACGACCAAAACCTGCTTTTTGCCTCGAACGGCAAGACCAGCCTTGGACAGCAACTCCTGCGGGATGCGTTCAGCTTTTCGGATACATCTGGAGAAGCAATAAATGAGTGGCCTGCAAATCCTTGTTCCGCAAGGCCTTCAGCGATCTTTCTCGCTTCACAACCTTTCCAAATGATTCATGGACGGCGCACGCAAATCAAG
Organism: Symbiodinium sp. CCMP2592; assembly: GCA_905221615.1. Classification (NCBI taxonomy): domain Eukaryota; class Dinophyceae; order Suessiales; family Symbiodiniaceae; genus Symbiodinium; species Symbiodinium sp. CCMP2592. The sequence continues at coordinate 235,358 of CAJNDT010000062.1, forward strand.
AAACGTCCTCACCTCCTCTATTCGCTGCTTCTCCATGTCGGCATCTGCTGCCTTTCCAACAGATTACAAGTAAAAGTCTCACAAAAAAGAACGCCCTCGCCCAAAAACACATCCTCACCTCCCCTACTCGCTGGTTCTGCCCCATGTCGGCATCTGCAGCCTTTCCAACGGATTACAACTAAAAGTCCTACAAAAGAACAGAATGTCTTCGCCAAAAAACACATCCTCACCTCCTCTGCTTGCTGGTTCGCCGTGTGGGCGTCTGCAGCCTTTCCGACAAATTACAATCAAAAGGCTTGTACATCAAACAAGAATGCCCTCGCTTCTTGCCCTGGCTTCACCGCCTCTTCCGAGCCATCATCAATGGGATCATCACTGTCAAGGTCTATGGCCTTCCGCCCGAGCTTACCATGGCAACTTTTGTATTGTCTCTCTTCTGCCTTCTGCAAAACAACCGAGTAGCCACGCCCCACCTCCCCCGAAACAACAATCTTGCCCGCCCTCCCCTTCCAACCTTCCGCCACGTCTTCGGCTGTTTCAAAAGGTCTTGGGGTCGCAAGTCCTGTCAGCAACATTGGTTACTGAAAAGATTTGCAACCCGACACAAGCCCTCCTTGGACACTATCCACATGTACGTGAAGTGCTCGTGGGTCGCGCCACCTCCATCCACGGATCCTCAGAAGGACGTGCGCGTTAAACAAGAAACGTCCATCAATAAAGTTTGAAACATGAGGCCTGCGTTCAAAACGCAGATCGTCTTGCCGGCGGATTCCTCTCCCCACACTTGCATCGGCCGCAAAGGCCTGGAATCGAAGCATGAGTTGTCGGGTAACCTTGCCTACAGAACAAAACACGCCAGGCTGACTCCGTGCAGGTTCCGAACTGATAAAGCTGCATGTCATTGTCTTCCAAAACTTGAAGGATTTCGTCTTCGCCTTGGGCATGCATGTGCAATCTTGGACAAATCACCACAATCGCACTCATCAAGCTGTCTGCCTTCGTGCTGGCCAGGCACTTGGCGTTCGGCTGTTCAGAAAGGCAGTCTTGCACTGGTTGCTCAACTTCAGCTTGCTGTGAACGAAGGTCTGCAGGCTCTGCTCCTGCATCGGGTCTTGGACAACTACCAGATCGATCGTGCAGAGTCGGTCACGGCATGTTGAAAAATGAAGAAGCTTAATGTTGAGCAACCCGCGATCCTCTTGTTGCTTCCGTCTTGCGTCCGCTGGCCACCCATTGCATCGCTCTGCTGCACGCCACTCTGCCTTCTCATGGTCGGTCAGCGAGTGCAAGAGCAGGGTCCAAAAGAGGCATCGGCCGTCGGCAGGCACGTAAAGAAGGCGGATGTCCTGCAATTGCTGTTTGGTGATGGACTAGTGATGGATGCTTTATTGCGGATGCCTCGCTGTACACGTCGTTGAGATTCCATGGCTTCGCCATGTCACCCACCCAGCTGTGTCGTGAAGCACCACGAAATCTAATGCTTCATGTTGTCTGACATTCGGGGCGACGTTGGCAGCTGTGACTCGAGCCCAGCAGCCCCCCGACGTTTAACATGCTTGCAAAACTTGGCAAGGCCTGAAAGCAGTGAGCCCAAACCCGACACCAGCTCCACCCGGCACTTGTGCAGCGCCGAAAGCATGCACGCGGCTAAGAGAAATCCAATCCAGGGTTAAGACACGAACGGTGCAACGGTTAGGACAGAAATGTTGGCATGGTTAAGGCAAACCCTGTTTGTGGTTAGGACAAAACCTCTTCATGGTTAGGGATGTCTCTCGGACCTGCAGCCCGTGATCTTTCCCATTCGACCGAGGCCATCACCCAGACACCATCCATGGCTTGTTTGGCGCGTACCTCCACAGTTCGGGGGGGTGGCCGCGCCTGGTCCGAAACGTAGGTGCACAAGTTGGGCACGAGATGCACTGCACTCCGGTGTGAATTGCCGACAAGCTGCAGCTTGTTCCTGCAAAATTGAGGGGTGGTGTTGTAAAGGCGCTTCTGCTTGCGCCGATGGAGGACAATCCTAGCTAGGGAAACTTGGGCGCAGGGTGGAATCGTGAGGAACCAGATTGCTCCAGCAATGCGCGAGGCTACTGAAAGCCCATGAGATGCTGTGGGTCTTCGATCGGAAAGGTTGTCGTGAGACTGGAACATGTGCAGCTCAATACACATACCAATGTATCATTCTAGTAACTCGGACCACCCCGCACCCACGCATCCTCCCACCCACCCACCCGGTGCCGATGCGCCCTGCTGGGGAAAATTTCATGGACACAAAGACGGGAATGCGAAACCTCGAGCCCTTTGCAGGGATGGGATGATTTTGAAAGTCCCCCCACCCCACGTGTTGGCACGTCACGGCCTCTCCAAGCATTGATCCGATCGCGACCGCATGTCGCAAATACGTCGACTTCCTGGCTGGCGTAGAGACAGGCCAGGTGACTGAATGTATTCCGTGTTTGCTGCAAAGCTTAGTGTAATGAGGGATTCCAGGATGCCGATTCAACCGGCGTTCGCCTGGCGACTCCACTTGCACATGATGATTCCGTGGGAATTGTTGACCTGCCCAGCATGGAGGAGCCTCTGGTTGATGTCCAAGCTAAGCTGCGACGGTGACCTGCCTCCGTTGGAGTTGAGCGCCTGTCCCAGTCCCAAAGCCTCACATACCCAGCGGATGCCAAAGCTGCAAAAGCACTGCATTAACAGACACCACTGAGTGCTTGGCAAGAGAGTCTTGTCAGTAGCCAACAGCATGCATGGACGGGCGGGTTGGACATCAATGCATCGAACTGGGGATGCATTCACCTGCGACGCAGATGGCACGTTGTTTTGCTTCCACCTATTGTCAAAGTGTCAAGGTCCTGGAACTCCTGGTGCAACTCCAGGGTCGAACCACTCAGCTTCAAGATGCGGACCTAGGCTGGCACCCCGCTAGGCCACGAAAAGTTTGGTCTTGCTGTCCAGGGGAAGCTGCATGCACGTCTTCAGCTGCAGTGATGATCCATGGCATGGCGTCCACGAACTTGCCAGTCACCACTGGCACACAGCAGACCTCAAGAAATAGTGATCCACACGCATGAGCTAGCCTCGGCAAGCACGAGCCTTGAGCATTGCATGAATCGACTGCTTGCTGTAGTCCCAAATCGTGACGCTGCCTCCACTGAAGTATCGGCGGTTGAAAGGCTCAATGCAAACTGAAAACCCAGCCTGAACTCAGGGCTGTCAGGATGAAGGGCTGTGTGGCATGCAAATCGCAGTCCAGGATCTTTTCTTGCCTCAAGCACAGTGGTTCCAGGACAGACCCTCAAGTCATGCGCGCCTGAGAAGCCAGCATTCTATGCATAGAGAGCCTTACAACAAGGCCCGCCATAGCTTGTTGGCTTGTGCTGGAATTCCAACCTTGGGGAATCTTCGCAAAACCCGTGCCGCGCGAGGATCCTTCACATCCCTTGCACAGATTGCTGCACATGACTCCTGAGGCTGTGGATACGAGCGGACATCAGCCATAGCGGCCACGGCTACTGCAACAAACACTTCAGGGCAAGGATGAACATGTTATGACATGTCCCTGGCAGCAGCAGCTTTCCAACCAGTTTTAACGAGCCGGTTTCTGTGAAGCTTCGCCGCACGGGACTTAGGGATTGAGGTACGATCTTGCGAGGGTGCATAACATGTCTTGCCATGTAAGACTGTGACAGTATTGATTTTGCAGGTCTCCGCCCAAGTCATCCAAATCCCCTCATGTCTGGCCCCGGCTTTCGACCGGGCGACTCGAGGCTCAGCTGGCCATGGGGGCACATGTGAATCAATTGGCTCATCTGCGGCATCGCTGCGCACCTTCTTGGCTCGGCTGTTCGGCAGCGGCTCTACGATGTGCCCAGTGGAAGCAAGGCGGGCGGGCACCTGCACTGGAGTCACTCTAGCCTTGGGAAGCTCGTTCGAGCCGCATGGTTGGGGTGCTGGGGGGTTAGAAGGCAGGATGCAGCCCGTGTCAACGTGTGGAAGCGCCGCGAGACGAGTGAAATCAGACGCTTATAGTGCCAAAGGCGGGGCGGTCTCGCAAATGGTGGGGTGCCGTGCGCCTTTTGTGCAGACATTTAGGTGCAGGCTCGCGGTCCGGGCCGCTTGAAGGCCACTGGGAGTGCGCTATGTTTGGCAGACTCAGAGGCGGGAGCTCTAACACAGCCACATCTCACGTCAAGCCACTCCGTCGAAACCATGTCCAACATGACTTTATTGCTGGACTCGCAGCCATCGTTTTGAACTGCTTGTCTGAAGACAGCTGCTACGACTCTGAGGGACGGCGTTGGCAGGGCCCTCGGGCCATGCACACAAGAAGTCATGCCAGCAGCGAGCATGACGGCTGCCAAGAAGGGCATGACGGGCCCCCAGCCGGCGAGCATCAGGAGCATCAGGCCGAAACAAAACTACATAAAGCCTCAAAAACAAGGCCTTTCCGCGACAATCGCAGAAAAGTGCATATGTTCCGAGAATATGCGAGTTCTGACACCGCATCATTTCTCAAACAACGAATAGATGCTGACGGCTGGATACCTAGGACCATTTATTCGCCTGGTCTCTTAAACTTCTGAACTGTTTCATTGCAGTTTCAGTCTTCTTGAATCACCTAAACAATCGAAATTGTGGATTTAGGTGTTGGTGAAGTACTGATGAGAAAGCTTTCCTCGTATGCTTTACTGTGCAATTGGACCTTCCCAAACTTTATAAACCACAACATTGGCTTCCGAACATTCAAACATTCAGTTTACCTATATGACGGGTAGGGCCCGAAACCATTAAACCAACAGACGATTTCACCAGTCTGGTTGATCCTTCGAGTAGTTTGGTACCCAAACCACCATTCATTTCCTTCATGCACCATGTCATCAATTAACTTGATCCTATGAAGTGAGGAGAACTCATATGGGGTGATTATGCACCCGAAACCATTTCACCATATCGCCACTTCGCAAACTCACCAGTTCACCACTTAGTTTGGCCCTATGTCTAAACCCATAAACTGTTTCATCATTTCACCAATGAATTAGATTGGCCCAATGCTTGAAACCATAAACCCATTGAACCATTTCACCAATTAGTTTGGCCCCATGCAAAAGCCCATAAACCATTTCACCAGTCAGTTTGGCCCAAACTGACCCGTACACCATCTCACCAATTAGTTTGGCCCTAACAACTCAACCATTCACCAGTGGGCTTGGCCCTAACCCCTAAACCATTTCACCAATTGGTTTGGCCCTAACCCCTAAACCGTTTCACCAATAAGGTCTGACCATGTGGGGGAAATGAATGTTGCAATGGTGCAGTGGTGAATGTGTGCTTTTCTTTTCTGTGCGAGATCACGAAATTCGGGGGGGGTGGATATCACATTACCCCCATATATATATATATATATATATATATATGCTACCCCCCCCCCCCCCCCAGATACCAATAGAATTGTGTGTTTTGTGCTCTAAACCCTGCAATTCATGACACAAAGACACTCGAAGGTCTCAGATACTTCTAGTGCACGACCAGAAGGTGATTTTGTTCATCCCCTAGATCCCGCAATTCAAGACGCATGCATCCAGGAGGCGATTAATTCAGGGCCAGGCAAGCCTGACTACATTGATGCCATACACATACAGGATGCTTCAGCACATGATAGGTAGTAACGGTTTAATGGCACCCTCTGTATTACTTAGACGTGCCTCTAATCTATCACCCATCCTTCCTTATCACACGCTAATAATAGTACAACCCTAACACCAACAACTACCACTACTACTCCTCCTCGTGCTGCTGCTGCTACTACTGCTACTACCACATTACTACATGTTTAGTTAGGTCTATGTGTTTCAGCGTCATTCCACATCTTGCCCCAAATGTATCCAGGCGACCTTTTCCTAGACCATGTCTTCTCACCATATTGCTCCTAAATTTCGTATCATGATATTAAGTTAAATCCTGTCACATATCCAACTATTATCAAGATGGTCATAACAAACCATCACAAGAACCGTACTACGACTACAATCTACTACTGATACTACTACTACTACTACTACTGCTGCTACTAACTACTACTACTACTACTACTACTACTACTACTGCTACTACTACTACTACTACTACACTACTATCACTACTACTACAACTGCTACTACTACTACTACTACTACTACCACTACTAGTCAATCCATAGTATTAAACACGATTACACTGTACCTTTATCCTGTTATACTACTACCGCCATACCCTTATGCTAATCATCATATTCCTGCCACAATGCCTTAAGCAAGCTTTTCCATCCTATCATAAATCAAAAAGCTACCCATATTTATGGGTTTAGATGTAATTAAGGACACAGTATTAACATATCATTCACTTACATCAGTCTATCTCATTTACCTAACACACGTAAACAGTGCTCACTGAAGTAATCAAATATCACACTCATCACCCTAAACATAAAACGTCAGTGAGACTGGCAACCAGAAACAAAACACACCCTTCTACCATCTCCAACAAACACTTACAAAAATAAGGGTACATTAACTAATCATAGTGAACCCCAGAAAGTTGGAACATTGATTTAGGGTGATTAGTGTTTGATTTACTTTGCCTTTAGTATAAGGGCATTAGGATACTGATGTTTCAACTTTCTGGAGTTCACTGTAGAATAATTTACAATGAAACCAGATCTCAAGTTGACGGCAAAACAAAAATCTGCTGTAAGTCAAAGCTAACAGAGCGCGAGAAGAAAATCTGCAGTGCGTTTTGCGCGGGCGCCGAGCGCGTGACGGAAAGCTTCCAAAAGATCGTTTGATTGAGACAGTACAGTGGTTTCGCTGATTTTCTTGTAAAAGTGCTGTACTGTCCCAAAAAAACCAATCTATTTTTGCAAAAGTGCTGTACTGTCCCAAAAAAACCAAAAAAAACAATCTTCTACAGTCTTGGAGCAGCTTCCGTGTAGGGGCCTCCAATAGATTGGTTTTTTTTGGGACAGTACAGCACTTTTGCAAAAAAGGATTGGTTTTTTTGGGACAGTACAGCACTTTTGCAAGAAAAGCAACAAAAAACACTGTACTGTCCCAAAAAAACCAATCCTTTCTTGCAAAAGTGCTGTACTGCCCCAAAAAAACCAATCTATTGGAGGCCGCTACACGGCAGCTGCTCCAAGACTGTAGAAGATTGGTTTTTTGGTTTTTTTGGGACAGTACAGCACTTTTGCAAAAAAAGATTGGTTTTTTCGGGACAGCACAGCGCTTTTTCTAGTTTGCGGAGAAGTGTGATGCAGAGCGAGTACTCAAGTGCTGAGCATCCTGCTGCTATACTCAAAGTGGTGCAAGCGCACTCTAAGGCCACAAAACGTTCATGGAGAGTGTTGTCACAAGTCTCAGCCAAGAGGGTGCTCGAATGCTCTGTTTTTGTCTCATGGTGCTGCCTGCAGAAGGAAAACACAGGAATGTATTGGTAACTGGGGGGGGGTACCATATATATATATATATACATATACATATGTACATAATCAATATACTATAGATAACAGAGAGGCCAGCTCCTTCACCACCCAAGCATCGCGAGTCATCGCCCGCTTGGCAGCAAACCTGTAGGTTGGCATTAGGCAGCCGCTGTTTTCCAACTCGCCGCCCGGCAGTCAGATCTCACCCGAACCCCGCATGAGCAAGTTTTACTCACGCGCGGGTGTAGAAGCATGTGTGACCTCGAAGTATCGCAAGCGGCAAGTGTACATGCCAGGTTTAGCAAGGACCCGATCAGCGACCAAGCCACAATACGCATAGTCATCCTTCATGCAGCCACCTTGAGCACTTCAACTCCGACTAAGTGCGCAATGCATGCAACGAAATAGGCTTCTGCAAGAGATACTGCTGTCGTTAAGGCCTTGCGCCTGACATACTTGCACGGCGTGCACTTGCCATCCTTGGCAGCACATGTCCTTCTGCAATCTTCTGCATGGTATTGCTGGCCGGCTAGTTGGCGCATGTGATCGGACGGACTGCACGGCTGAACCGCTGTGAAACACTTCTATCAGGCCACTCTTCAACCATTGTAAACAGGCCTGCACCTCATATCTGTGTACACAGTTCGGCTGGCCAATCCCCACTCGATCCCACGCTGCAGGCCTCATCGCTCCAATGTGGCTGTGCTGAGATGTTCTGAGGCTTCTGCACACTTCGTGTGGGGCTCGGTGCTCGCCTCTGGAACGCGTGATTGGCTTCTTCTAAATTGTTGGCACTCTTATGAGGCTGCCTGCGGCAACAAAGCTTGGAGATCGGAACATACAAGTCCCGTTCAATACAGTGTAAGCCGAGGCCCATGCTGAATTCTGAATTCGCTGCTGGCCAGCCTCCCAGCAATCGAAGATGGAACCCGCACGACTCCAAACGATCTTCACCAGGATTACAATCCGAGCCTTGCTGTAGGCTTTAATTGCAATGTCCTTCATGACACCTGGCAATGACAATTAGGAAGAATATCCCGCTTCTCGAAGAGATCATGGTGGATGCCTACTTCACTTGGCGAGCATCCAACCCGTACTTGCGAGGCGGTGCTCGCTGGAAACACACTGCAACAAGAACACGCGCGCAAACAGTACAACGCAAGACCAGCAACACCCATAATTGTGCGGTTTAGCTGTGCCGAGAACCTACCTGTCTGAAAAGGATACCGTAACTGCATACAATGGAGGAACATGTTGCGTTGACTTGGCCCACGCGTCTCCACTCATCCTGACCATCCGATTGTGACCATGAAGCAGGTCAACTGGGTGACAGGTGTGTGCGTGCATGTTGAACAGGCCACTCTGAAGCCACATACAGCCAAGTGCCTAATCGACAGCACCAAAGCTTTCAGCAGCTGGCCGGTTGGGTTTCCTTTTTAGTGACGTTTAAGGGAATCAAGAATATCGAGAAGCCACGCCCCGAGCATAAACGCACCAACATGTGCCGACCATCACGAATGTCTGGAGAGGGCTGCAAGCAGAGCTGGGCGAAGAAGCTTACAGAAAACCTAACAAAGGTGGTGTCCAAGTTTAGTGTTTAGTTTGCTGGCAGTGCGCGCAGGGAGCCCTATCTCGTGGGCCAGTGGAACAAACCACATCTACCAATAAACCATCCCACCTATGATTTCTGCTTGGCACGCGAGACGTATGGCCATCCGAACACAAATCCGATGCCCGGAACATCCGAGAACTGTAAGACTATGGAAGCAATGAATCCCCCCTGCAGGAACAGAGTCGATGTGCAAACGTAAGCGTCGAAGCCTTTGGCTTTGATGCGCTCGCTCGCGGCTTCCTCGAAAGTGATCTGTCGATACTGGCAACGAGATCTCGGCAAATGCCTTCCAAACCAATAGCCTTCTCGCCGGCATGCGGCTGCAACACCTTGCGCAGCTGAGTAGTCTATATCAACACACAACAAAGATGGAGTCAGTCGCTTGAAAGTTAAGCGCCTGAAGCAAGCAGACGAAGCCAAACTTGCTGTGGCCTCATGCAAGATGCCACCCCAGCGAGCCGTCACCGAGCCTCACTGTCGGAAGCAGGGAAGTGGAAGTGATAACTTGAAAGTTTCCGTGGAGCACAACGAAGGGTCGTCAGGACTAACGTCAGGATAACGAGAGCTGGTACCAACGTTGAGCGTGTTTCACATAAGCAATCTGCCAGGACTTCGCTGGCAGACACGCATTGGCACGATGACAGCTTTTGCCGTCGTGTTGCAGTAATCGGGCCAATCGGGAGTGCACTTACACACACACACTGGGACAGGCAAGTGCTGGATGAACACTTCGATTGGCCAGGAAGCCGTGGACATGTCGCCGAAACCCCACGGAATGCAGGGTTCGCAATGTGAGCCAATTCAGATCTCCGGTTCCGTGGGCCTTAGGAACCGGAGATCTGAATTGGCTCATGTTGCAGTTGCTTCACGTCGGCCATGAGATCGCAAGACAGTACTATCTAACCACTCTTCATCGTTATGACTTTTGCCTGCACTGACGAGCAGACGCCGCCGCTACTAACTGCTACGAAACACGAGCTCTCACCACAGCTTTGGCATGCTATTGATTGCTTGTGCTGCTACGAACAGTCAACATACCATCATACTTGAGAAGCGCGGGCAGAGACGAATGCAGGAACAGAATGATAATCCACCTGACTTTGAAGGACGGCGTTGGAAGGGCCCTCGGAGCATCAAGAAAGGGCCATGCACACGAGTTTTTGCAGGGCGCAGGTCTGAACTTTCTCGGCCGGGCTCCACTTTCCCCCCCTGGAGGGAGGTCCTATCGGGATTCAGCAACAGGCCGCAGGTCTTGGGGCAGACTGTTCTCTCATGTTCGGTTGAAACGCTCCCCAAAACTGCCGTTTTGGAGAAGAGTCTGGGCACCCACGTGGCTCTTGCCAGCACAGGGCATGTAGGAATCTAGGCATCTCAGGAGAGCTTGGCACGCTTCGCCGCCGGCGTCAACAGCGACTCCAGCAAACCTCGTGGCTTTGGAGGGACATTGGGGCCACTATCTTTCTTCACTTCTCACCGTCCAGTCAAGAAGAAATCGAGAAGTCCTGCTTCTCGGCTCTCTGCCGCATCGAACTGTTCTTCGAAGCATTTATCTGCATGCAAGCCACTGACGGCATCCATGTCATCAGATTCCTGCACATGAGGATGCACGGATCAGTTGGTAAAGTCTAAAGGGCATCCACGCGAGTTCACGGTCAAAGCCCCGCAATTGCACGGCCTCTTGAGCTTAGCTTTTGCTGGTGACTGGTGGCACCACTAGTTTAAGAATCTTTTCCGTCGCCGGCTTGCTCACACAGTAATAGATGCGAGCTATGGTGTTGCGGCACCGGCGACAGTCCATCCATCCATTCATCCATCCATCCATCCGTCCACACTGGCAATACACTAATTACACTACATGAAGTTGCGTAGCATGTACTGCACATACATGCATGCATGCATACATGCAGTGACATGCATCAAATGATATGCCTAGAGACATGCTGCATGAGTTAAACATGCACCGATCATGCAAGCTGCGCAGGGCATTGATGTGCGCATTAGAGCACGAAGCTCACGGGCGGCCCCGAAATCAGCGCACGAAGAAGCTCGGCTCTTCTCCTGCCTCGCTCTTGGGCTTGGGCATGCCGCAGCGATTGCAGTTCTCCCGGCTGGCAAAGTTGACATTGGCACAGTGCGGGCACTTCCAATTCCCGTTCTCACCTCCGGCAGTCGGGCTTCTAAATTCTAGCTGTCCAGCTCCTCTAGCTTCCTTCATGGCTTTCATAGCTACTCGGGGCCTTCCACCGGCGCCTTGCCCTTCTGGCTTTTTCCGCCCTTGCCGGGGTAGCTGGGACCTGTCAGACAGTAGAAGTGCTTGCCTCCCCCGCTCCGAAGCGAAGCTTGACAGGGCAGGAGAAAAGGCTTTACAAGCTTCGTGGTCGTTACTCTCTTCTCTGAAACTGGCCTTGATCGGGCTTCGCAGCACCGCAACGATTGCAGGCCGTCCGATGGCCAAAGTTCACCTCACAGCGAGGAGAGCTGCAGCTTCGTCAAAAAGCACCCGAGCCCCGCTCTCAGGATGGAGCATTGTTGCAAGCAGGGCAGCGCCAATTGCCGTCCACTCCGACGACCGGGGCGCCGCCCTTCTGCCCCCCTTTGGCTGGCACGGCCTCCCAATCACCTGGATGGTATCCTTTGCCTGCTGGCGCCTCCCACTTACCTGGATGACCTCCTTTGCCCACCGGCGCCTCCCAATCACCCGGATGATATCCTTTGCCTGCTGGCGCATCCCAATGATGCGGGTGGTATCCTTTGCCTGCTGGGTCACCCGGATGGTATCCTTTGCCTGCTGGGTCACCCGGATGGTATCCTTTGCCTGCTGGGTCACCCGGATGGTATCCTTTGCCTGCTGGGTCACCCGGATGGTATCCTTTGCCTGCTGGGTCACCCGGATGGTATCCTTTGCCTGCTGGGTCACCCGGATGGTATCCTTTGCCTGCTGGCATGGCCTCCCAGTCGTCCCGGATGGTATCCTTTGCCTGCTGGCATCGCCTCCCAGTCACCCGGATGGTATCCTTTGCCAACTGGCGCAGCCTCCCAAGGTGCCGGGTGGTTGCCCATGGGTTCCCAACTGTTGGGATGGTATCCTTTGGGCGCCTGCCCTTTCCCTTCTGCATGCTCCCAGGACCGCTTCCTGCCGCTCGCCCAGCTCTCCGTCGGATCCTGCTCGCTCCTGGGCGTGCCGCAGCGGTTGCATGTGTCTCGGAAGCCAAAATTGACGTTGCCGCAGTTGCTGCACTTCCAATTGCCATCCACCCCTGGGATGGGAGCTCCTTTCTTGGGCTGAGCCCCGTCGCTCGGACCCGGCGCGAAGGGCCCCGGGGGCGGCCGCGATGCTGACTTTGGAGCCGCAGTCGTCCCTAGATGCAGCTCAGCTTTCGGAAAGCCGCACCTGTTGCAGACGTCACGGGAGCCGAAGTTCACGTTGTTGCATGCAGGGCATTGCCAGTTGCCGTCCACGCCAACCACGGGGGGACCCTTCTTCCCGGACCCTCCTTTACCAGCTGGGTATTGAGGGGCGGCGCGTGGTGCGCCGCAGCCTCAGCCGCTGAGCACCAAGTAGACTCAAGATCCCTCGCGATGTGGAAAAGCCAAGCAACGGTTGCATGACTCACGCGACGCAAAGTTCACGTTGTTGCACCTCACGTGAGACGAAACTCTGTGCCCACACCCCGCCGGACTCCCGGCGGACCCCTCTGCTGGGCAGAAGCTGTGAGTTGTGAGTCCGAGTCTGAGTCGCCAGCGCCTGGCCTCGGTCGAAACACAAACTCCCCCCCCAAACACACACAAATAGAGAGCTTTAGGTATTATAGAACAATGTATCGGGATTTTGTCGGAACTAGGAAGAACGCACAGGGTAACAGAAGAGGCAGCAAAGGAGGACTAAGCACGCCCTGTATCTAGGCGAAGCCAAGCAGCAGAGCCAGTTTCCATTGACGCCTGCCACAGGTGCTGGCATGGCGTGAGCTCCCCGCCAGGCTCGATAGTACAAGTCAGAGCATCCAATTCTTGGCTTCGGTTCTCTGACATGCACGCTCTACGGGTGTAGTCTTAGTCTTAAAGAAACTTGTCTGCTCTGTCCCGTCTTCGGCATGGCATCTGCTAACCTCCGCAGTGAGCCTCGGGGTGCTGAGTGCTGGCACCATGCCGCTGAGGGCAGAATGCAGTTTTGGCACATGCAGTGGCCCCGCAGCCGCCTTTTTTATCTGTCGCAAGGCGGGATCTGGGTCTACTCGGCTCCCACTCAGGCGAATGGCCCGGTGAAGCGGTGAATCTCACGCATGCTGCGGCTCAAAAGCTTTGTACACCTTCCTGCGTAGCGGCGTAGCACGCTTCGGAGACAGAACAAAATCAAGGGAAGTTGGGCCGCGCGCGGCCATCTGAAGAGGGCCCCCCCTGCTGTGCATTTTGCAAAGCACTGAAGCTGACCAAGCTTACAGTGGATGAATTAGAGTGCCAAAGCTGTATGCACTTGTCTTGTGAGCTGGAAAAGAAACTCGCCAACCGGCCTGTCAGTGTTCCTAGCCTTGCAAAGCCACCGTAGTGTCAAGTGGCTTCTGCGCGATGATCTGCCAGCTCGTGGTAAAAAGCCCTAGCTTGTCACCCTCCACGAAGGCCTCTCCATCCTTTGTGAGCCGATCGAAGAGAGTCTCGAAATGTTTCGGGAGGAGCCCGATCTTGGCCATGCCTCGAAGAAGCACCCCGATACCCTCGAAGAAGACCCGCGCCTTCTCGATTAAAGCATACTGGCTTCCCGTCCTGCTCGCCTCCTCACTAGAGAGGATCAGAAATCCCGCCTCCTTTAAGGGCTCAATGAAGTCCGAAACCTTCGGTGTCCACACGGCCCCCAGCAAAGGCTTCACCTTCCTGAGGAGCTCTTGGTGTCTCACATCCGATGCATTGAAGTTTGGGAGCTGCACCCAGTCCAGGAAAGAGATCTTTGCACCGGGCCGTAGGACCCGGAACATCTCCCGGAAGAGCTTCAGAGGCTCAGCAGTGTAGGTGAGCACCTGCACCTGGGAAGAAGCAAGAGACGCACAGCTACTTGTCACACTGTAATGACCCGTGGTTCTTTTGTTGATTTCCGTTCGATGCCCATCTCACGCCTGGTACAAGGCATCGAAGCTCTCGTCTGCAAAAGGCAAGGGGTCGTTGAAATTCCCATGCACGAAGTTCAGCTGCCTGTCCAAGAGGCCGGTGACGCTGGCATAGTCCTGCAAATTCGGGTCCCTGGATCCCTGAGGAGTAGCTACAGTGCAGCTACATCTTTATATGGTATAATTATGGTGTGGTTATAGCTATACTGAAAAATAGTTCTGCCATAATTTCATTAAACTTGCGAAGGTTCAGGAGCGCCCTTCGTTGTCCTCTGCCATTCGGAGCTGGCTCTGGTCGATGTTCAGGCCGGTGACATGGGCCCCGGAGTGCCGGGCCACGTGGTGCGCGATGCGCCCTCGGCCACATCCCAGATCCAAGACCCGGGAACCGGGTGCCAGCTCAAGGCGATGGGACATGGACTCCTCCCAAAGCCACTGGTTCTCGAAGACACTGAGCGTCGGATCTAGAACCGGTGGGATGTACATCTTCTCCACCTCCCCCACGGCACAAAGGTGGTTCAGCACCTTGTAGTACTTCACTGTGTTCTCGACGTCATGGCTCCCGGACACGCGTTCCTGGTCGAACAACTCGTAGGAAGCCAGGAAGTCCTTCACGTCCTGGTCCGGCAGTGTGTAGATGGCCATCAAGGCACGGAGTGAGGTGGTGGCCCTGTACCAGAGTACTTGAGGGTTCAGATTCAAGCCCCGGAACTTTCCGAACGCAACTGTCATCATCACAGGTACGGTCACTGCGGCCGCAAGCAGCCGCATGGTGCCAGGAAGGACAGCTCTTGACTTCGCTGTCGCTTTGCTTGAGTTTAAAACGCTCCGCAAGCACCTGTTGAAGAATGCCAAATCAACGCCGACAAGATGCTCGTCAGACTCTACTGCACATACCTGTGAATCGCCAACCCAACAAATTCAAAGGTTGTTCATGGCGAGAACTACGAGTCTGGACATTCGGTGTCAAGCATGTTTGGCTGCGTCAGGCATGTTCCAAGAAACTTGAAAGCAGCATGTCTTCGACCTAGAGTCAGGGAACATCGACGAAGCTATCAGCAAGCCAGTCTTGCGGACAGGTGACGAAAGCACGCGGTGCCACGGTATCAGGGCAAGCGCGGAGACGATGTGGTTCACAAACCGCGGGAAAGTACAGTATACTTCTTCAAGCCACGGTGAATCCGGAAAAAGCCACGACACAAAGCATTCCCTCCCTCCCACTATCTCCCAGTCGCTTCTTTGGTTTATATAGTCTGAGTCTATGGTCAAGCGAAGTGTCTCCTAAGCTGGCCGGGTGCTACGACTGCATAAAGCAGCTAACGCGTCTGAGCTGATCTGCAACTTCCGGCAAGCGGGCCCGGTCAGCACGGGAAATCGAAGCCAACGGGACTAGCCACGAGGGCTTAGCTGCAGGAATGGTGTCTTGCCGCACAGAGCCTCTTTTTGAGCACGCGCTCGGTCGGACGCCGCTGGGCCTGGCAATAAAAGTCTTTGTGTCCATCCAAACGAATGGCGATGGCATCGCGCCACATGGGGTGAGACTGATCCACACGGCTGCAGGATCTGGCTGTGGCAAAGAAAGTCTTGCGAAAGGTGAGCACAAGCAGACGATCCTCGCAGCTTCCGGGATCCTATGCGATCTCCTCAGGCGCCGCATCCTTGCATGTACACACCCAAATCCACGTGAGGCCCAATGAGTCTCTGAGTCGCAATGCAAGGCGTGGAGCACCCGTTACGGATAATCTCATGGCACTGCGAAAGGCACAGCCTCGTTCGGCTTCGCTTTCCCTCCTCGCCCGCGAGGCCGCCTTGGTCGAAACGAAGACCGAAACTGACACTGCGGTGCTCTGCGACGAGCCGCCTCCGCCGACGGCGTCGCGGTTCGGCAGGCCCCTCCACCTCCTCCATGCGGATGACAGGTGCAATGATCACTGCCATATGATGGTGGGTGATGCGATGAGACGCCTGGGAGACCGGGATAACATGCACTCCATTTCCGAACATCTACTGTTCGGCTCAAGGCTTAACCCCGCAAGCTTGATATCACTCATTTACAATGCTTCTTCCTCTCGCTTCCTCAACTCTGTATCTACAACAACTACTACGACAACGACCTCCAAAACTAAGTAGCAGCAGCACCCGACCAGCGGCAGGACTGCCAAACACTATAGTCACCATGCTCCTCATCCTGCAGCTCTCTTAATTTTTGCCGTCACGAGGACGACCACGACCACGACTACTGCTACAGTTACTGCTGTCGCCGACGGTTTGTCACGTCTGCTACTCCTCCCCCTGCTGCTGCTCCTGTTGTTGTGCTTGATGTCCTAAGGACGAGAACGAGTTTGATGACACGGACGATGATGGCCATGGCTGCTCGCCTTTCGGAAATCTCGATCCCGAGAATCGTTCTTGCCGCCCTTCGAGATTGTTGTTACCGCTATCTATCTTGCAAAAAGCAGCCGCCCGGACTCGCCTGGTCATCCGAGGCCTCTTCGAAGGTCACCTTTTGCGGCTCCATCTCAATGTCTGCACGGGCTCGCCTTGCAAAAAGCTTCTGTGCTGTTGACTTTTGGGCTCTGCCTCTTGCCCGAGTGGCCGCCTGGTCTCTGCTTCCGTGGGCTTGCTGCTTTCGACCCAGGCCTCGCAGGCTCCAAAGGGCTCTGAGTTCCGGAATTTGGGGGCAGCCGCCATCTCAAATAGCTCGAAATCCATGCTGCACCTGAGCCCTGAAATCATACGGACCAGTATGATAACTACAATCTTGCGGTATGTTCGTTTTCAGTAAAGTATAACAATATCGTACAGTCATCTCAGGTTTGCTACTCTCACTCTCCCACCCTTGTTGTCCCCCTCCGCACCGGCTCGTTCGAGGGAGTCCGTTTGGCATCCGGGCTTGGCTTTCGCCCCCGCCCGCGTCGGCGCCGCCGACGCTTGGCTTGCACCTGAGATTAGGACTGCTCGGGCCTTGGGTTTGGAGAGTTCAGGGTCTCCAAGGAATCGGAGGGGTTAGGAAATTGTCACGACGAATCCGATGCAGGGAAAAAACCACTTGTGGGAGAGAAGCCCTGCATCCCGGAAACAAAGCGGTAGAGTACAGGAGGCCACGGGAGCCAGACCGGCCAGTTCGGTCCAGCACCCCGCCTCTTCTACGCCGGGTTCTCCCGCGCGCAACTTTACAGTGGCCAGCTCTAAGGGGCCGGAATTCAGGGGTTGTGAGTGTTGTGGTGGCGGTCGAGCCTTCGGGGAGATTCTGACCATGCGGCATGCAATACCGAGTCGAAGAGGCCTTTTGTGTTGATGCGAGAGGACGGACTCTATGTCCGAGCCAGCAATGAGTCTCTATGATGTGGCAAGACAGCAGACAAGATCGATGATATCAGCGATACGGGCCGATATGAGATGACATAGACCAGAGAGCACGAAAAGCGAAAGGTAAGATATGGTAAGATCCATGACAATAACACACAGCGAGATATGAGATATGCAGGCGGTAGTAGGACCAGGACTGGCAGCAAGAGTCGTGACGTCCAGCCCGAGTTGCGGCATCGGCATCGGTGACAGCTTCCACCTGACCACACTTCGGGGAAGCACAGCTTGGCATTACATGCTACCGTGCAGGACACCTTTAGCCTTGTCACCACTGACCCAAGCCCGCAACTCCTCGACTACTACATTTTCGAAGACTCCGAAGCCCGAACTTTGGCCTCCGAAGCCAAAAAAAACAAAATCCCTGACACCGGCCTCCGAGTGCTCCGGAGAAAGGTCCGGCTGCCCTTCCTGTGCCCGTTCCATCTCTGAAGGCTCCTGGGAATCTAAGAGGACTTCTCGAAGGCGGGCTGGTGCCTAGAACCGAAAAAACCTTCGCGAAACTTTGCAGCGCCGTAAATTGCTGAAGAGTGTTGAGAAGCGAAAAAGACCCAAACAAGATTAATCTATAAACTCTGGACAAAGTGAAGCATCCAAAAACTCAGCTGTGTACACGTACATAGCTACACACCCAACTACCTACACGATGATTACCTACAAGCTTTCCACGTTCGTGAGTTACATACATACCTACCTACGTGCATGCATACATACACGCACACATGCATGCTAACATCCATGCATGCAATGCATGTACCGCATGAACATCTGTAGCTGCATATCATATATGTCGCGAATTGTTATGAAACAAAAAGACCACTAGTAAGAACGACAGCGACGATGAACGTACTGATAAATACAGCACAGCTCTGTCCAACATACTGCACAAGACACATGGCAGAATGTCCCTGTGCAACACTAGACAGTAAGTTAAAACGTGTGATTGTATACCTGGCGAATGAAAAACATCTATGGTCTACTACTTTAACTTATTCGTTGCCATACCTACGTATCCACCTATAAAACTGTCTGAGACTGCAGTACCGTGCCAGGACTATACTCCACGTCCCACGGCGTCACCTTCAGATTCGCGATGGTCAGCGGTGTCTCTTCGGCTTCCTCGAAAAGATCGGCCCACTTCTTCCTGGGGAAGGTACCGGCTAAACCCGAGGCTTTCAAGTCCAGCTGTCCCGAATTGAAATGCCGAAGTTCCCGTCTGTGATCTTCAGCGGCCCGCCGGTGTAGCCAGGCTCCAAAGGGGACCTCAAGGAGGTTTCGGCTTCCGCGTTTCCGCAGCTCAGGTTCAGGACCGCATGGCGTCTTTAGCGTAGTGAGCGTAGTGCTTGTTGAAGTTCCGGTTTTCATTTTCATCCAGAGCTGCAACACGGCTCCCGGACCCGGCGCATGTGTTCGTGATTAGTGTTTCGAGGCTTGGTCCGGGAGGTATACCCGCATACCCAAGCCCAACTTCGGCCCCCGGGTGAGCTTCACTCACAGGTTTCGGGGAAGTCTCGGAGGCGGGTAGCCGATGGAGGTCGGAGGAGCCCTGAATCTTCCCCCTACACAGCCCCCAGAAAGCCGCGTGACGGAGACACCACCACGGAGCCAAAGGACGCCAAAGATCGAAGCATCGCGTCAGCCTGGTGCAAGCTGCAAGACTACGAGTAGAACGAGGAGTCATTGCAATTCCTCAAGGACCTAGTACGCCGGGATGCGCCTCGCTGTTACTACACCCATGGAGGGCAGAATATTACGAGGCATTGCATCACTTCCGCACGGTGTAGTTGCTTCGCTGCATCAGGTCGATGCAATGCAGCCAAGGCTTCTTCGGCGGTCATTTCTGAGTCCCAATGGATCCTGATGCCATGGCACAGGACCTGTACAAGACCTGATTCGGACTTCATCGATATTTCAAGCAGTGTACCTCGACACTGCACGAATAGTGTGGCACTTTGGGAATGCACGGGCCTCGTCGCTGGAAGACCAGCCAGCCACGACCTGAAAGCCAAAGCGAAACTGCGTGAAGCAAGTGCGGCTCCGAGGCGGCTCTTTCTTTGAAGTAAGAGGTGAGGGACTTCGCGCTCTCTTCGCAGGGGGGTTTCGGGGGCTGTGGCCTGTTGGGGCGCGTCCAGCCTGCTTGCTGGGGGTATGGGGTCATGCAGACCCCTGGCCCTGGGACCTGTCTGTCCAGCTCTCTCTCTCTTGCTTGCACTCAGCCAAGGAGAGGCATGCACCCCCCCTGCGCGCGTGCGCGCACTGGTCCTTGTCTGTTTGGTGAGATTGTCATGGTTGCTCTCTCTCTCTCTCTCTTTCTTTCGCCAGGGCTATTGGCAAGAGGTTGACCTCTCTCTCTCTCCCTCACTCTCCCTCCACTTTTTCGCGAAGACCCAAAATAACCCGCCTCAAAAGGGGCAGGGCCGTTGAGAATTTGCCTCCCTTTTCAGCACGGACTGAGGTGCCGGCAAGCGCCCACGAAACTCGCAGCCCCGTTTTAAGGAAATTCTCCCTAAAAGCAGTTCGGAGGCTGGGCCGAGGCACGGGACTGTTCTCGAAGCCCGGCGGTGGATCTTGGCAGAGCCTCCGCCACTCCTCAGCGAGGCGAGGCTCTGGTTCTGTTCGTCTCAGAGATTCGATACGAAATCCTGCTATACTTGCTTCTTAGTCTCCAAGATTCAGGAAGTTACAAAGAAACCATAAGAAACCTATCTCAAGCGCCCCCAAAGCCTCGACCTCGAAGCTTTCGGGCATTGCAAACCCTAGGACCTAAACCCAGCCGGCCTGTACCTTCTGGGTGATGACTTGCTCCCGGGAAAGGTGGCTCTTTGCCAGGAGCACCTCCACGTCGGTGCCTTGCCTAAGTCGAACTCAGGGCCGTAGAGCCCAAAGAAAGGGTGGCATCACTGTTGCTGTATTCTCGTTTTAGCATATGTTAGTATATTAGTTGCGTGATTGTCTTGGTATTAGTACTAGAATATGAAGTTGCGACCAGGGGGCCGATTCACCTTCGCAGTCCGACTCAGCAAAGCATTTCAACTCTCGATGCGCTTTCACATCCTGGTCCAAGCCTTCTCCACGAAATCAAGGATCCGCACGATGTCCGCCATCACCGTCGAACAACGAGCCTTTTCCTCCTCCAGCGTGCGCATGCGCTCCAGGCCTTAGAACAAGGACCCCGAGATGCCATTGCAGCTTGGGGAACCAGGCTAAGGAGGAGAGAGCTGCGATAGTTGATGCATCCAGCCAGCACACGCACACAAACACACAACGTGCAGACGCGCTTACACAAGGCTGCATGCACACACTCATGCAGCATGTATACGTACATACATTATTTGAAGCCGTGGTGACCCTGGTGTTAATTCACAATCAAGTCTACAGTAGCATGGATGGCTGTGCCATGTTCCAAACTTCGTTGCTTCTGTTGCCGGGTGTCTCGTCTCCTGCAGCTGCTGCACGAGCTCGGCACTCCGGGCCTTTCCGGAAGGGCGCACGACTATCAAACACCCTGCCTTGCTCTGTTGCTATATCACGTGATGTAACGCAACACAAGTACCAGAGGTCTTTCGTACATTCTGCCCAGTACTTGCTGCACTTACGATACCATAATATACGAGTACAGCTCCAAACACAACACTTCTTCCAGGGGGAGAGAAACCTGACACTTGACCTACAACAGCCGCGTTTCCGTGGAGATTGCCGAGAAATGTGTGCACGTACACAAAAGCATTGTGCAGCTAGAAACCATGGTCCATCAGATGCTGCAGCCCACCTCGGCTGCAACCTGAAGCTCATCGAAAGCTCTTTCGATGTTGGACTGGGCCTGTCGCAAGGCAGCAGGAATCGTTTCTTGCATGGCATGTGAAACCATGCCAGACATCTCCGCACGAAGATTGCCATCTTGTGCGTGTGCTTTGCTCATTGCTGTCGCCAGCGTCACGCGGAAAGCACAGCCCGGTCCCCAGGCGGCGGCCCCCGCGGCGGCCTGCATGCAAGCAAGCTCCGAGGACTCGAAGCCTCAGCCGCTGCGCCGCTGGGGGGCGCTCGGGGCGGCAGACATCGAAGCGAAGCGCCTGCTTGCGGGCTGGAGGCTCTGGTTCAAGACTTTGAGCATCGCTTGGTCGTCCAGAAGCTGGTTGCACATCATCTCGATGATGTCTTTCACCCGCTGCCGGTGCTCCCTCGGCTGCGAGTCTGACTTTCGTGGAATCCTGGCGGTTCCTCCGGCTGAGGCCGAGGTGCTCGAACAAGGCGGCGGACGGCAGCTTGTACCTGCCAGGTTCTGCCAGCGCAAGCCACAAGCAGATGGTGATACAGTATACAGCATGGTGAAGGCATCGTAGATGCTGTGGCTCGGGCGACTGGACATGACTCCCACAAAGCATCCCATCCCAGGTTCTCGGGCTCTCTTTCGCTCTGACGGCCGCCCGGCGCCGCCCGGCCTGTGCTGCTGATGGTCGGTCCGCGCGCACTCCGGGCAGATGAGCATCTCGCAGTCTTCGCCTGCGGTCTTCTTTCCCGGCCGCGCAGTTTTGTGAGCAGGGCTGTCAGCCGAGTGGCAGTACAAGTCATAGCGGCTGGTGCGGTGGATGGCACAGTACTGCGCTCGGTGCATGTTCCGAACCTGCGAAGCACAGGGAAGCAGTTCGGCATGGTCTGAAGAGTGCCGGTCTTGGGGGCTCAGCCTGATCTGGCAGGACCTTGCTCTCGCCCCTGCTTTCCACCAGCTTGACCAGGACGTGGTTCGTCGATGCTCTGGCTCGGCGATGCCTGATAGCTTCATGAACAACTTTGCCATTTCTCCATCCCGCCTTTGGCTGACGGGCCACTGCTTGGTGCAGCTCTCGCAGAGGTTCATGATGCAGTCCTCACAGTAGAACTCGGCACCTGGGTGAAGCAGCTCACCCCCCAGTGTCCATGACTGCCAACTGCAGCTACCCAACAAAGAAGTCCAGGCACGGTAGCCCGTGATGCACTCTTCACAGAGGAAGTCGCTTTGCGCCACCTTCTGGCTGTCGATGGCATGGAGCAAGTCGAAGTTCGGAAGATACTGATGAAGAGCTTGCCTTGAGATGGAAAGGGGCTTGCTGGATGCTCACACGGCTCAAAGCTACGAGATCTGCCGTCCCTGAGAAGTTTCTCGAAGGCGATGCACAAACACCGAATCGCCCATTTTGGCATGTGGGTGCATGTGGGCCATGTGGCATTTTCTGGGTTCGGCGGCCGCACTGAGGACAGTCGAAGGCATCCCCTTTGCTGTTGGCCACCAGAGTTTGCAGGCACGACGCACAGACGCTGTGGAAGCAAGGCCTCAGAAGCTCCGGCATTGAAAGACTCCCGAGGCCTAGAAAACAGGACCCCTTGGAAAAAGGAATAAATGAAATTTAAGGAAGGAAGCTTGAAGCCCGTGTATACTGGTCTGCCGTGAAGTAAAGTATGCAACACAGATGCAGGGGAAAAACCACCTATGGGAGAAAAGCCCTGAAAGCAAATTTCCTGATGCAGCGCTCACGAGGGCTAGTTAGACTCCAAGGCCAGTGGCAGGACCTTCACTTCATGCCGTCCTTCGTAGAGGGCGGTGTCATGCAGGCTCAGCTTGCACATGACGCAGCCGACCTTTCAGGCTTTCCCCCATCTCACAGCTAAGCTGGTGGGAAACTTAGACTGCTTCTCATGAATGTCGCTGGGTGGTGCTGCTTATGCTGGTAGTGGTTCGTGGTGCGGCGACGGTCTTCCTGCGGAAGGCCGCCCGGCGGTCGGCTCTGAGCCCTGGGTGGGCGAAGCTCTCGTCTCCTAGATGCCGCGCTCCGATGGATCGAAGCAGCTTTGAAAGTTTCCGAAAATTGGGGGGGGGAGGGGGGGGATCGCTATTTTGGTGTCCTTATACAAGGGTCCGATTGTTTTAGGGTACTCTATTAGGGTCCCTAGTTTTTGGAAACTCCCATTTCGGGCTTGGGATGCTGGAGGGGGGCCTCGTGGGTGGCATCGTCCACATAATCGAAGAACTCCCCTTTGCCGGTCGCCAGCTGCTGAATCAACGAGTCGACCTCTGGGCAGACCTGCAGTCGCCAGGCACAGGCATCTACTATCATCTATTTCTGGACTCAGGTATCTCCATAATTAGTTGTTAATTATCTTTGCGATTCCTGCATATGTCTGCCTACCTTACAAAGGCTCGAGGACTGTTGCCAACACAGGGCAAAGATGATGCAGCTGAGGCAATCAGGACTCAACTCTTACCGGCGGATCCTCAAGACTTCGAACCGCCGAAATCTGAAAGGCCCTAAACCCTGCCCTAAACCCTAAAATCCCAGAACCCTCCCAGAACCCTAAACCCTAAAAGGCCCTAAACCCTAAAATCCCAGATCCCTAAACCCTTGTCCACAACCCTAAACCCCTCCTCAGCCCTGGCCCGGTCCCCGATGCCTTGACGGAGGGGAGCTGAGTTTCCTGAACGGGGCGGAAGCCCCCCACTCTGAAGGAACCCTTGCCTCCAAGGACTCCTTCAAAACAGCTTGCGACAGCGACATCTGCTTGAAGCTACCACTAAGGCTCCTGTGCGTGTTGCCAGGTCCACTAAGGCTCATGTGTGTGTGGGGGGGGGGGCCTCCATGCAGCAAGTGAGAAGAGAAAAATACATGTAAAACTGAAAGACATCCCTAGCATGCGTTGGTCCAGCCTCTGAGTCATCGACACTGGTGGGCACCGGCACCAGGAGCTTCTTGTTCAGTCCGAAACTGTCCAGCCTGTCAGTTCGACGGTCAGGCGCTTCACCAGAGTCAGCCCGCACGCGTCACGCACAGGCTCCACGGATGCATTCCGTAAAGCAGGGCCCCTGGACGTAAGCTTACACGCATACCTGGCATACGCGGAACCGGTCTCAGGGAACCTGGAGGACAACGGACCGGCAGCCGCCGCCGCACGCTCCACTGCCTGCGCGGCGCCCACAGAGGCACCAGGATCGAGAATTCCACCGAGATGGCCCAAGTGTGCGGACTTCTGCTGGGTGCCGGCCTCAGTGCACTTTACGAAACCTTTTTGGTGCTTTCTCCCGCCACACATGCAGCGGAGCTCTCTGAGTTTCCCTTGTTTCAGTGTTTCCCCGGATTGGCATCAAAGCTGCGCTCAGCGACGAGGCCGACCTCAGTGGCACTGAAGAAGAGGCGCAAGTTCAAGCAGCGATCACGAGCAAACCCCACACTGGCAGTACTCCGTGCGTTCGCTTCGTTTCGACACTTCTGCCGATCCTGTATCTCTTGACCCTTTGCAGTGCAAGCGGGCTGCGACAGGGATGAGAAGGACCTTGAGTCCAGGCGTTTTGGGCCGTCTTTCATGCGGTGGACTCGACTTGCGCCACGGACGACTCCATCGCTTCACGAGGATGCCGGCCCCAATGGCCCATTCAATTATTTATATATATATATATACACTGTATAGTGTACTATTCAAACAGAGAAATATGATATAAGCTGTCTTGAAGCTGTCTTGAATGAGGATGCATTACGGGATGTCCTGGGCTGGAACTAGCATCGGACAATCACGTCACAGCAGGGCAACTGGGACATTCCTGCTTCTTTCAACTTCTTTCTACTGACTGACTATGCTTGATCCGGTCGCCCGGGATTCTCGCTCTGCTGCCGAACATATGACGAGCTGAGGCTGTACAAAAAGCATTCAAAGCTGCCATGCAGGGTTCTCACTCGCTCATACTTCAAAGATGGCCTCGCGGCAAATCATTAAAAGCCTGTGCCCAAGGCTGCCTGTTTTGCAGAGCTCAACGCACCAAGCAGCGCACATGGCCGAGACTACCACAGATTATGCACACACACCGTCACACCACTGCCACTGGGCCACACCGCCCTGCAGCTGCTGCTTGTGCGCTGTGGCCGCTCTCCGGATGGCTTTCTGAAAGGCCCCATGTCTTGCTTGTACTTGTCCTCGCCGCCAATGGTAAGTAGTGCAATGGTAGGAGTAGGAAGATTATGAAAGGAAGTAGTAGAGAGGAGTGTTATACATCGCAGCCGTCATCGAGAACGAAGGATAAGACGATGCATGCTCATCCGCCCCGTGCTTAAGCTTAGCTGCACGGACTAGGCAGGGGGCAGATGACGACTCAGCGGGAACACATTGGTCCCCACCGAATCATCAAGGGCAGGCAGCAACCCTCGTTGTAGATTTTCACCAGGGTCTCTAGCAGCTGCTGCGGATTCAAGCCCCTTGCAGATGCACCTTCTCGGAGCCACGCACCCTGATCAGAGCGGGTCGAGTCTAGCTGTTCCCAAACTAGAGCCTCAACACACTTTCCAGCAAGCCTCATCCGGGCGCAGTTTGCCTGACGCCCGAAGGTGGAGGCGTCGGAAGCCACATCTGCCAAGCAACTTGCTCTCTGCAAGCACAGATCGGACAAGCAAATCGTGGCTCGACCTCCCACACGCTTGACTGATGAGCCTGATCTAACCCTGAGCTCATGTCTATAAGCTGTACTCCACAGGTGCCATCCGCTCGATAAACCGTGAGCATCCACCCGCCAGCGTCTAGGCACTGTCGTCCACGGGAACCGTGCGCTCGTGTTAACCATGCGAACTCAACATTCCCCCCCCTCCGCAGGCTTTTGGGATCCCAAGTCTCGGCACTGTCTTCTACGGTTGACATGCGCTCATGTTAACCGTGCGAGCTCGCAAAAAGCTCTTTTCTCCTCATCCCTCCGCCAGCTGGGCTGTTGGGACCCCATGTTGACAACTGCACTCTGCAGCTGCGATCCGCTCGCTTTAGCCCTGAGCTTGCAGAGAGCTCGTCTCAACATCCCCCCGCCAGCTGGGTTGTTGGGACTCCATGTTGATCAACTGCACTCTGCAGCTGCGATCCGCTCGCTTTAGCCCTGAGCTTGAGAAAGCTCGTCGCAACATCCCCCACCAGCTGGGCTGTGGGGACCCCATGTTGAACACTGCACTCTGCAGCTGCGATCCGCTCGCTTTAGCCCTGAGCTTGTGCAGAGCTCGTCTCAACAACCCCCGCCAGCTGGGGTGTTGGGACCCCATGTTTAGCAGCTGCGCGATCCGCTCGCTTTTGCCCTGAGCTCGCAAAAAGCTCGTTTCTCAACATCCTCCCACCAGCTGGGCTGTTGGGCATGATCCTTCAGTTTAGCCCTCAGATGCCCTCAGCATGGAACCAGAAAACAGTAAAGTCAAGCAGCGGGCCACCTCTTCCAGAAACCGCGGGCATCGCGAGCAGCCACCAGTGCGACCCAGTGGTGCTCGCGTGCGAGGGCGTCTTCCACCATGACACGCCCTGCCTGCAACGACGAGTCAACGAGATCGCAACAACAAGTTGAAAGGAACAAACTGACACGTCGCATGCGACGGTACCTGCGACGCCTGGTACGCAGCTGTGGCGTCAATCACGATGCCTGCACAGAATTTTGGACTTGTAAATCTTCCAGTTCTGGTGGGGGCATTAACATGAAAAGCAATTCGAAACAGTGAACCTCTTGTGCCGATGGCCGGCATCGGTACTGCAGTACCCACTGCAGGTGGTCCAGGACGGTCCGGTGAAGGCCGATTCGCTTCAGCGGCACCTCGCGGCTGGCTTCACAAACTTGTGGTGTTGGTTGAGTTTTGTTGTGTGGACCTGGCCACTCAGCCACTTTCGAACACGTCGTGGCGGCTCAGCTTCGCGGAGGTGTGGGACCTCCTTGAGAAGCTTGCCCGGCCAGGGCCGGACAACCGCGGCCTGCAAATCAGCTGTTGCACCGGCTCGTGAGGCTGTTAAGCGGCCCGGGCCATCTCGTACAGGCCGCCCTGCTCCAGAAGTGGCCAACCACGTACAAGTTCCAACACCGTGCACCTGGCACGTTTAGAGGTAGATCGCTTGGGCAGCGATGCCTTGTGGGCCGTGCCAGCATGACCCGTAGGACCCACAGGTCGGACCGAAGGCGCAAGGTTTGCCCGGGGAAATGTTCCGGGGCGGCGTACCGCCTCGTTCCCATGTAGGCTGTCTTGTCGCCATCGTACCTCGAGAATGAAATGCTCCTTGACGCCGCGCTTCGCTTCGTTTCGTCGTGGTTCTGCTGCATGGCTGTTGGGATTTCACGTCTTGGAAAAAGTGGTGTGTGATCCCTTCGTTTGCGCTCAGCTCAAAATCATTCGTTTTGCCTCCGGATTCTCAAAATAAAGAGGAATCATCGCCTGCGGGCGAGCTCAAACCGACGCTGGCGGTCCTAGAACCCACGTGCTCCGCTATCGGATTCCCCACTGCCCTCCAAAAACTCCCGCCAGCTTGGCTAGTGGAGTCCCTTGTCTACGGACTTGGCTGTGTGATGCCCTGTTTTCGCCCGCAGTTCACAGACAGCCCGTTTCCCAGAACCCCGCCAGCTTGGCTGCCGGGCAAATCATCCCGCCTGCCACTACAACTTGGCGTTTTGAGGTTGCGGTCCATACGCGTTGTCCTACGTGAGAGATGGGAAAGTGCCAGCTGAAGAATTGTGACTTCTCTGGGTCACGCAGCCAGGCCAAAGTCGATCAAGCGCGTGGAGCATGACAATGGCCGCAAAAGCCTTCGCAGCAAGAGCTTCACATCATGATCTTGTAATGGTTGTCAGCACCTGCCCTCCGCGCGCACTCCGCCGTGGACCAGCAGGATGTTCGCGGGCTTGAGGTCTAGGTGCATGACCTGAGGAGTGTATCACTAGGGCCGTTCAGGTTGGCCTGCAGGCCACGTGATCAGGCCTTGCGCGCATGCAAGTATGCCAAACCGTGCAGCACATTGGCTGACAGCTGGCGCACATCCTGTACCGGATGCGAGATGTAGCAATGAGTCGAAGCATGGAGTGCTGGAGTGGCGTCCTCCAGGCAGCACCCTGACCAGCGCCATGGTCGGAGAAAGAGTCTGTTCGGAGAGTTTCGCATCCAAAAGCCGCCGGGCTGCTGTTGCTCAAGCATCTGGGCCAGGCTGGGTCCCAGCAAGGGGAACACCAAATGCAGTTGCCTCAGGATCTCGGGCACAAGGGTGCGCTGCGGGCTGGCGGTTTGCTGACCGTTCTCCTCCGCTTCACAGTAACTTCGAAGAGCTCGATTCATGAAAACTCCC
Source organism: Symbiodinium sp. CCMP2592 (assembly GCA_905221615.1). Taxonomy (NCBI): domain Eukaryota; class Dinophyceae; order Suessiales; family Symbiodiniaceae; genus Symbiodinium; species Symbiodinium sp. CCMP2592. Next base: position 263,976 of record CAJNDT010000062.1, read on the forward strand.
GCCAGCTTCGCTGTTAGGGCCTCATGTTTGTCTGTTTTCCATGGTCCCCGCAGTTTCGCGCCAAACTCAACTCAAAAAGTAGTCGTGTCCACGAAAACTCCCACCAGCTTGCCTATTGAGGCCTCACGTTTGTCTGTCTTCCATGGTGCCCGCATTTTCGCGCAAAACTCAACTCACAACGTAGTCGTGTCCACGCAAACTCCAGCCAGCTTGGCTGTCACATTGGCTGTTGGGGCCTCATGTTTATCTGTTTTCCATGGTCCTCGCAGTTTCGCGCCAAACTCAACTCAAAAAGTAGTCGCGTCCACGAAAACTCCCACCAGCTTGCCTATTGAGGCCTCACGTTTGTCTGTCTTCCATGGTCCCCGCAGTTTCGCGCCAAACTCAACTCACAAAGTAGTCGTGTCCACGCAAACTCCCGCCAGCTTGGCTGTCACATTGGCTGTTGGGGCCTCATGTTTATCTGTTTTCCATGGTCCCCGCAGTTTCGCGCCAAACTCAACTCAAAAAGTAGTCGTGTCCACGAAAACTCCCACCAGCTTGCCTATTGAGGCCTCACGTTTGTCTGTCTTCCATGGTCCCCGCAGTTTCGCGCCAAACTCAACTCACAAAGTAGTCGTGTCCACGCAAACTTCCGCCAGCTTGGCTGTCACATTGGCTGTTGGGGCCTCATGTCTATCTGTTTTCCATGGTCCCCGCAGTTTCGCGCCAAACTCAACTCAAAAAGTAGTCGTGTCCACGAAAACTCCCACCAGCTTGCCTATTGAGGCCTCACGTTTGTCTGTCTTCCATGGTCCCCGCATTTTCGCGCCAAACTCAACTCACCAAGTAGTCGTGTCCACGCAAACTTCCGCCAGCTTGGCTGTCACATTGGCTGTTGGGGCCTCATGTTTATCTGTTTTCCATGGTCCCCGCAGTTTCGCGCCAAACTCAACTCACAAAGTAGTCGTGTCCACGCAAACTCCCGCCAGCTTGGCTGTGGGGGCCTCGTGCTTATCTGTTGTGCATGGTCCCCGCAGTTTCGCGCCAAACTCAACTCACAAAGTAGTCGTGTCCACGCAAACTCCCGCCAGCTTGGCTGTCACATTGGCTGTTGGGGCCTCATGTTTATCTGTTGTCCATGGTCCGCGCAGTTTCGCGCCAAACTCAACTCGCAAAGTAGTCGTGTCCACGAAAAGCTGTGATCCCATCGCTGTCGTCGCCAGCTCACAACGAACTCGGTTCGGGTCCCAAGCCTCCCAACTCCTCGTTTCACCCTTAGCTCACAAAGAATCCCAACATCCCCAGCAGCTTGGAGGGCATGCTGGCACGATTGCGGTTCGCTGAAAGGGAGGAAGGACGCGGTAGGAGAAGGGTGGCTGAAGTGCCATTCTCAGTGAGGTCAGGAAAAATGCAGCTCCTGTCAACCTCACCAAACCTGGCTTCGCTCAGAGCCACACCCACTGCAGGCCCAGGCTGTTTGCAATAGCCCAAAGTGGGCACAGCTGGCTCCAGCCTTCTTCAGCTCCTGGAGACAAGCATTATCTGACACAGGACCCGTAAGGCTCGAAGGTAGCATCAGAGACCCTCCGTCAGCATTCGCAGCTCGCGACTCAATGAGGGAACTGAGCCCAGTTTGATAGCTACCTCTGGCATTCAAGCGATTGCTGCCTGTGTGTTCATCATGCCGGCTGACTCCTATAGTCTGAGTCTGTAACCCGCGTGCCACCCTTGTCGGCCAAGTAAACCTTGTCTCGTGAGTTCTCCACTGATGCTTCAGAGATCTTCAGAGGGTGATGGCGGTGTGTGATCGCCTGGCTTTAACCCTGAGCTCACAAAGAGCTAGTTTCCTCACTGTCAGGATCCAGCATCCAACATCTACACAGCAGAAACATTCGCGGCTGTGGTTCAACCTTTCGGGCGAACACCTAGGCGAAAGTATTTCGTCGGACTGAGAGATTCAAGTCGCCACGAATTGCGGCACATGAATCGCACGCAGCCTGCATGGCTTGGTTCCAGAATCCCGTGGCCCTCCACACTTGCCTGCTTCCATCGTGCGCAGAGCACAAACAAGTATGCATAGTGGCTGCACCGAAGCAGAGCCAGGCGAGGCACTTTGCCGAAGCCACCCTCGCCCAGCTCGGCACACATACCTGAACATCAAGGCCAGAACCCCGCGCAGCCCACAGCCGCACCACAACAAGTGCGAATGCCTCTCTCACCCGGTTGCATCATGCGTCATCACACATGAGTCGATTTGAACACGATACAGTACAGACACAGATGGTGCAGTATCTGACGGCTGGCTTGGAAGATCCGAGCACTAGCCGCGACTCTCTGGTGCATTTTGTTTCTTTTTCAGTGGCAGGCAATCGTCTAGAGGCCTCGCAGAAGTGCGCACGGTTTCAAATCAACTCATTCCACAGCCATAAACTTGTGCTACTCCTCCTCCTCCTGGCGCTCTCCCCATCTCGGGGCTCAGTCCAACCTCGCCCCAACCACGAGCATGTGTCCTCCCGACGCTCTCCCCGCGTTTGAGATCACATCAAGACGAGCATTCTGCTTGCCATGCCACTAAAATTATCTGCTACTGTCTCGCACGTAACATGCTAAGTAATGTGGTCTGAAGCAGTTGTGGCTGGGTGGCTCCTTCGTCTTGCCGACCGACGCAGTCACGAAGCGAGCTTTGCGACACTCAGAAGCCAGATGGACCGATGCAACTCAGCGACTGACCGACTCATGGACCAGACGGCGAACGAAAAGACTGACCCTGTGCCGGGGAGAGAAAAACTGCGCGGGCCGAGCAGCTGAGCAGCACGAATCAAAAGACCCCACCCATGGCTCTCACGGCGCACTGCTCCGATGTACCGTCCGGTGCTGGAGCAGTCAGCACCTGCTGTGAGCCCGCGGGGCGCAATAAGGCCAGCAGGTTTGGCTCTACCGGCACCTTGCAGCTCGGGGAAATCGCCTATGCGAGAAGGGCCTGTGTTTTCTCAGGCGTCTGATCCGCATTAAAAAAGGCAGCGCCGTCGTCCTCCACATCCATCACGTCCGGCAGAGGAGGTGCGCCGCCGTCCACCGAGTCCTCCGGCCATGCCAGTAGTGTGCACGAGGCTCACTCCGATCTTAAAGTCTTACGGGAGAACTGTCTCATCCCCTGTGCATACCTTCTCCAGCACTTCCTTGGCAATGCTGTCTGTTCGGACCCTCCCGCGCACATCCATTCGGGCGAAGTGCACGGACAGCGTTCAAGAGACATGGAGACCTGCTTCAGCCTGCTTCCAAATGTTGGCTGCGAAGAGCTCGTTTCAAATTATCTCCTGCCATCTATAACCTCCCCAACAGCTCGGCTGGTGGGAGCATGTAGCGTACGAAGAGATCCTTTCCCAACATCCCCACCGGCTTGGCGGGCGGGATCACAATGTTGAGCAGTTCAGCAACTTTGGAACATCCCCGGGGGCTGGGCTGTCTGGGCTGTTGAGAATTGGGACATGCGGGGAAGTGAGGTCGCGAAGATAGAAGCGGGAGTTGGAAACGCGGAGGTGAAAGTCGTGGAACAAATGGGGCGGAAGTCAGAAAATACCAGCCACCAATCAAAACAACACACCGTCCTTGCAACAGAAATTCTCGGCGGGAAAGATTCCGAACGATCCGGCTTTTGAGCTACCTTCGAGCTCCGCGATTGATGGATCGGCTTCCGGCACGCAGCGCTCGCTCAATCCAGCATGGCATGGCGGAAGCAACAGTTGTGCTGTCATGGCACCTCCTGAGTCTCAAACCGATTGATTCCGATCGTTCGTGTCCAGCAGAACTGCCCCTTCCTCTGAGCGAGTCTTCTTGAGCGCCTCCTCTACCTGATTCACAACGAGCGGACAACAGACACAATGGCCCAAGACATAGACAAAGGACCTGGCCTCCGTGGGAGCCTTGGCTGAAGGCATGTCCCAGAAAACTTCCCGCAACAGCGTAGCAGCATGTTGCAGCTGCTGCAGCTTGGCCCCGGGGCCTCTGGCTCGGCAAAGTCCCGGAGTACCATTGACCGCCTTGAACGACCAAAGGCCAACATAAGGCGAAAGATAGAGGCAACAAAAAACCGTTCCATTCCGATCTCAATACGACCAATGAATGGTCGTCTTCGTGGTGATGGTGCCACTAGTGAGCCTATTTGGAGGGATTTCTAACAACTGGAAGCAGGAGACTCGATGACCCATCAATCCCGGAGATGGAAGGCCACCACAAGCCGGTGCCATATGGAGGAACGCAACTCTGTCGCTGTGCGTATACAGCTGACACGGCATTTGAAGCATACTGAAGCAAAACTGCTCTGAAAGTCATACAGCACCCGGAGTCCTGTGGCAGCAAAGCTTCACAACGACTGGTCCAGAGACAACAACATGCCGGCGGGAGGGCGGGGCACAAGTGAGCTGAAAGGCTAAGCCAGATCATGTCGGAGATTCCACAGTTCAACAGGCGGACATGACGTTAGAGCACCTCACGTCGCCAGCGTCGAGCAGACAAAACACAGACACACACACACACACACACACACACCAAAGAGAAACACTGCTGTGCAGCAAGGCGGCATCATGGGGCAAGTGGCCCAGCAAACGGCTGGCCGCCCAAAAACCCGGATCCATGCTCGAGGGCAGAAGCCTGACTTGCGCAGCAGTTGCAATAGGCACAAGATGTCCCAGCACATTGACATACTGACGACGCGTGAGTGACGAACAAAGGCCGTCGAAGCACTCCATCTTCCTGAAGCAGTTGTGGGCTCAGCCCCGCAATCTTCGGAGCCAAGCACTTACTGTCCAGCGCCTGACTTTGCTGGAGTTTGTGGCAGGAAATCACTCAACCCCGGGTATATTAAAGACGACACTTGAGCCATGACCGGCATGCACTGCAAGACATGCCGCGCAACATGACTCTGCAAGCTTCGACAAGGACCCGTCCCTGTGCCTCTGTCACTTTGCCGTCTTTTCCAATGGCAGCGGGCGTCTGCCAGTTGCAGGTGCTTTTCTCGCATCGGTCATTTCCTAATTTTGTGACGCTGACTCTCGGGCACTCGGGCAATGCCAGGCATGTCGACAAATCGAGCCTTTTCTTAATTGCGTTGTGGCAACGAACTAGCTTGGCACCATGTTCCAGGATGTTGGTTTCGGGAGGTGGATATCCATGCGACGTGTTCGCCGGGCATTGCAGGTACAGATCGCGACGCACGCGAAGCGGCCTTGCGGTTGGTGCAAGCTAGTCAAGGCCGCTAAGACGTCTTATGATGTTTGCGTGAGCGAAGCCATACCGTCTGAAGCTCTAGGTTGGCAAAGCTGGCAAACACCCACGCACGAACAAAGCAGAGCAGGTACAACTCCTGAAAGATCGCACAAGTACTGTGCTTCACTGGCTCGCAGTTGTCTTTCCCCCTCTGTCTCATGTGCGGTGGCCACAACAAACTCTAGACTCAGCTCTGGGACAACTCCGCCATGCCGTCAAGGCCAGGGAACTTCTCAAAAGAAAAAAGGCGCCGCTTGCAGGAGCCAGGGCTGTCGGAGCTCGGGAGCCGCCGGAGCCTCCCGTGGGTCAGAGGAAGTCATTGTTTGAAAAGGCTCTTCGGCGGATCTGGATAGACCGCAGACGCTGGAAGGCGGCAGACGGCGGCAGTCGAAGCCTCACATTGCGCTTCGCTCTTTCGGCTCGCCCTTTCGGCTCAAAGCAGGCTCAACCAACTGCTGCAGCTCCATCGCTCCATCTTCGAGGCGTCGGCATAATTTCGTCTCTGGCTCGTCTGTCCTGGTCCCTTGACCTGAAAGAGCCATACGGGCACTGGGGCGAGTGCGCCCTCCATCTAGTCATCTAGTCTCAGACTTCTCACCTGAAGGCTTACCGCCGCTTCTCGAACCATGCCGTTCTCGCCCTCTTGGACTGTGCTTGCGACACTTTCTGTCGCCTCATGTCCATGCTGCACTGCATGCTTGTGGCTTGAGATTTTCGACCAGCTCGTAAGTAAGACCCCGACGGCTTAGGCGACCATCTGCCGCGTGCGCCTCCTGATTGGAAAAAACTACACCATAAGTGAATGCACGGCATCTGGCCTGCAGGCGCTCTGCATTTCACTAGATTCGGCCGTTTCTATCTGACCATGTCTACACCCCACCTACTCACTCAGTCATTCTGACTCATTCTGCCTGCCTTTCTTTTTGCTCTACCATCCTCTTGTTCCACACAACCATCTTTCTTTCGGAAGGGCTGGGGGCAGCGGCGCGCACACTACCATCTGTGTCTCTCTCTCTCTCTCTCTCTTGATATCTTGCTCGCTGACTGTGGTGAAGGGAGCTGCACTGCACGCAGCCCCCTGCCTGAGGCACGCAACTGCCAGGCTGTTTGGCTTGGATTCAGGGTTTCCCTCTGACTCTTTCTTTCTCAGAATGTGACTGGACCGAAAGCCATGTGCACGGAGCCCTAGAACCTGTTGCTGGCAGGCACATTCCGCGAACCAGGCCTCATTTCATTTGAGGCAGTTGGTGGATGTTCACGCCTCGGGGCATGAAAGAGCGGCACAAGCATAAGCGGCTCCGTTATGCGACACATAAGTCCGGAGCCACCGGTATCGGGCCTGAGGCACTCGGCAGACTCCGTGCCAAAACGAAGGACTCAGTTTTGCATGAGTCGTATACCAGCTCTGGCGATGCAGGCTCAAATGCCACAGTCTTCATCTCTCATGCAGCAACCACAAAAGATTCAGGATGATCACGCCGTCAGTTGTTCCAATGCTTTGCGCCCAGCCGCGGGTTTTTGTCGCACACGCAAAACCAAAATTCAGAGCAAGTGTTGCATGGTGCAGTATATGTGTGAAAGCCTGATCGCTGAAAGAAGCAAAAGCCGCACATGCGGAGTCAAAACGATGTCATCCAGCACCAACTCAATGCACAAATCGAACCTTCAGAGGACACGAATGGCCACGAATCCCACAATCCCGACACCAAAAGGGTCAGTGTTTCCTACTCCACGACATTTCGAAACCCAAACCCCATTTCAATGCAGCACAAGTACAACCACACCACTAAGGCGGTCGAACCTTCATCCATCACAGCCATCACAAATCCTAAACCCCAAAGCAACACAGCCCGTGAGGAGTCAAGTCTAGCATCCATTAGCCATGAGTGCAAAACCTCATGCGCTATGAAACCCAAGCCCCAAACCAACACAGCACAGAAGGAGTTCAAGGTTCACAAGCCATGAATCTCAAAACCGGATCTCTGCTCCGGCCCACCTGGATGAATGAATGGATCTCGTCGCATTCTTCCCTGCCGGCTAGGCTGAAGCAATGATGAAGCTCGTCACGGCGGGACAGAAGACCCAAGCCATGCTTTTGCAAACACGAAAATTCGCACTCAAAAGTGAAAAACAAAAGGCACCCCGCCATAAACACGTTACGGCCTCGACTCCATGCAGTCTCCGGTCACATGGGCGCTTCTGTTGCGCTGGTATCGGATGCCTCCTGCAGGGCAGGGCCGTGCGGCCATGCGGAACGGTGCTAGCAATGCAGAACAGTACAGGCTGGCGGCTGGCCGCGATCGCTGCGGCCTGGCGGAGCGGCTTCACGCAGGTGCTGAGCAAGAGCAGGCTCGCATCGCCTGCAAGAAACACGCCAGCGCCTAGGGCTTATAGGACCTATAAGGGTGCCCTATAGCAGTCAGTCCCTTTAGCTCTCGCTACAAGTAGCGAGGAAGCCTTCGAAGAGCAGCCTGGTTTCTGCGTGACGCACCCAAGCGATGCCCAAGTCCTGCGCAGACTCTTCAGCTCCCATCTCTCAAGCATTTTTGTCGTGCCCGGCCCAGTCCCATGTCCTTGCTGGTTCTGACGATGCAGCCTTCTTTCGCACCGACAGCATGGGCCGGCAGCGCTCTATCTGCCACAGCCCTGGATGCCACAACGCGGGCACAGAGAGGAAGAGGATCACATGGCCGAGTGGCCGAGCAGTGGCCGAGCAGTGTCCGAGCGCCGAGCCGGTCCTCGGTCTGCAAGGCCAGGTGCGGCGCCTGGGCCCGGGCCCCCCCCCGCTCAGCGCGGCCCCGCCGCCGGGGGCGCAGAACCTCGCGTCAGTGCTCGTGCTGAAAGGACGCATCGGCGACAACACGGCACAGCGGCACACCCGGCGGCATTCGGCAAGGGAGGCAGCGTAGAGCCTCGGCTTTCGGCAGGAAAAAAAAGATGTCTCGCGCCAAGCCTAAGCCGGCCGCCTCGCGTGGGCCTGTGCAGATCCGAAGAATTTCCCAGCTGGCGGGTGAAGTAGTAGCCTATCCTCAGAAACAAGTTAAACTGTCTGTGCTGCTCTCATTGCTCGCATTTAAAGGCTCGGGCGGCACAAAAGGCTCGCAGCGGCAGCCTCCTGGCGTCCCAGCGCACCAGGTCGATGCGGGCACGCCTGTACCCCGCAGTCTCCAAGCTCGCAGAGGAAGAGAGTCAGAGAGTGCTGGAGCAGAGGCTGGGCTGTGGCATTGAAGCCGCCCGGTGCATGTCCAGCTGAGTTTTCCCACACAGCGCACGTGTGGTCTGACACTTCCTAGTGCTGTCGCGACCACAGGACTTCCCACCTTTCCAAGACGCGTTCCCTTGTCAAGTCTGGTGGACAAGGCTAAGTAGGAAGGAAGCACTCGTGGGCATCTGACGCGGGAGGGCTTTGCCCTCATGCTAGGCGGTGGATGAGGTGGGCACCCCTCTGCGATATCACAATGTCGCTGATGGCTCCGACCTCGCTCGGTCAAGGCCCGACAAGGCTGGTGGCAGAAAAACGATACCAAGACACAGGGCAAATGCCTCTCTTCCCGGTCCCCCCGGTCCCCACTGTCGTTTGCCGAGGCACCGGGAGGTCGAAGGCCGCGGCTTCGAAGTCTTTGTCGGACTGGCCGGGCACGATCCAACCCAGGTCGGCCATGTGGCCGTTGTTGGCGGAGTTGCAGTCCGAGTGCGCCTGGAACACGCACACGCACATGCTGCACAAAGGGCTGCGACTGGTTTCGCCGGTTTCGCACTCCGTGCCTTGCACAGCCTCGGATGGGAGGCTTGGGCAAGCTGGCTGTCGTACTCACAGCTACCCAGCTCACCAACGAAGCCAAGCCGCTCAGCGAACTTGGCCGAGAGCTTCTTGCCTTGGGAGACGTCACGCGAGATGTTGTCTGCGGTTCTACGGAGACCTCCCGCGGTCACTGAGCTTTCTGCCTTCAGCTGGCGTACCGTGCGGCATGGCGTTCAGGACCTGAAGGAACGAATGGCCGCAGTCGGGGGGTCGGCTCCCGGTCCCGAGCGGCCCTGTCTCGCCTGAAGCAGCTTCAGGAGCTCCTTCTCGGCATCCTCGGACTTTCCGGCTGCTAAAAAGAAAGCTCTTCGATCCGTCTTCGACTTCTGCGGGCGAGCTGCTGCCTGAGTTCGCCCCTTCCGCGCAGCCCGCCGGGCATTGGAATCGTGCGCGGTGAGGGACTCCCACTTCATGAGTATGTGGGCCACGCGAATGCCTGCCAGGAGACCGGAAAGGACCCCTACAGCCGCCGCCGCGCGCATCTGAATCTGCAGCCCAGGACACGGTTCGGCATCCCGCCACCAGGCTGTGGACCGACCACCACCGCGACTTCTTTTTCTGGAGCTTTCCTTGAAGCAGCTCGGACTCCCAGAACTCTTCAAGCGCGCCCGCTCCCGCTCGCTCCCGCTCTTCGAGCCTCTTCTTGGTGTCTGCCTCATTCTCCGCCGGCTGAGGAGGCTCCTCCGGCGCCTTGAGCGAGAAAAAAGCCGTCAATATGCCTGGCCGCAGGCTCACATCGCGTCTCCAGGGGAAGGTTTGGAGTCTGCGATGCCTAGCGCTGGGCTCTCAGCCCCCTCTTTGGAGGAACCTGTCAGGGGCGCCTCCCTCTTCACGCAGGAATGCAGTCCATGCAGGCTACAGGGCCTGGCTTGTGACAAGCAGCAGCCAGCTGTGTCGCCACAGCCTTCGGCCGCCCCTGCAAACTTCACCGAATAGGGCGAGCCCGAGCCACAGCGTTAAACGAATCTTGAGGCTGGAAAGCTTCAAAGAAGCACCTGCCAACCAACACGATAGCAGCAGATAGCATCAGCTTCAGTCACAAGGCCTTCTGCGTTTGGTCTGGCATCATGAGCAAAATCACCGGTTTCACGGGACCCTCGCCACTACTTACGGCGACATTTACGGCAGTCTGAAAGCGACCCCAACAAAGCGAAGTCGAAATTATAGTTGGTCTCCCTCCTTCCTTGCCTGGTGCTCGGCCACAGCCTCAGAAATCTGCGCAGCCGTGAGGTCGTTGGCCCCATCAGTCAGGAGCAGCATGCAGCAGGAGCTACCTCAAAAGTGTGGCAACTCTGCAGAAGTCTCACTGAAAACAGAGTGAGTGCTACATTCAGAACACTCTCACAGGCGAGACTCCGGGCTCTATCCGGAAGATCTCCGCGCTAAACTCAAGGCCAACCAGCCTCAGTCAGAGAAGGCGGGATACGCCTTCAAGCCCCCGAAGTGGACGAAAAAACTGATATGCGGGCCCCCTAGTTCCTTGCCTGCGGGGTCGCTTCAGGTCTCGAAGACCCAGCGCGGACGACACCTCCACGCCTGAGAGCCAGGTCCGGGCACCGGAAAATATATCGCGTCGCCAAGACTCCCCAAGCAAGCACCTCAAAAAGGCCGTATTTTAGCCTCTATAGCCCTTAGCGATAGTTGTTGGTTGTCATCCTTCACAGACCCCACACTGCGCCTCGAGAGCTGGGCGGAGGCGTCCACAGCGGCGTGGCCGGCCGCGCTGCGGCATCCATGACTTCCCGCAAGATCTCCCAACCTGAGCTTTTTTTTTTGCAGCTGGGCCTTTCGTTCCCGCGTGCGCTGTACGCTGGTAAGCTGCTTAAGCTTGTAAGCTTTCCTAAACCCTCAAGCCTCTAAACATTGTCTGACGGTGTTCGACTCGACAAAACCCCACGAGGCCTCTGGACCTTACACCGCTGAGACATGTCTGACATTTGCAATCCTCCAGCCTTCGAACTTGCAGAGCTCAAGAAACCGTTTCCGTTTTCCACTGACTCCCTGAACCTCATAAACGCTGAAAGCCCCTGTAAACCCGATCTTTTGACCCGAAAGCCTAAACCAGCCACCAGAGCACAAAGCCTAGACCCTAGAACCCCGCCCTCAAGACCAGAGCGCCATTGCCTCAACGCTTCAAACTTCTAAACGCTACAGTACAACCCCGGCGAGAACCCCACCAACCCGCCCCCCCCCTTTTTCTGTTTTGGGCACAAGTAAAAGAGTGTGAGTCGGCCTGGCCTCGCGAGGCGTCCTGCGGGCAGAAGGAGGACAGGCCGCTGAGCACGGCCTGGTAGCGCACCTGGACGGCGCCGTTTGCCACGGCCTGGCACAAGAGCTCTGCTTCGGGGCTGGCCTTCGCTCTCTTTGAGGGCCCAGAGCTTTCAGGGTTTGGAGTGCGGCTGTCGGATTGGTTCGGGTGAGACCACCACACAGGGCACCCCCATGCACCTGAGTGTCTCCATGCAGCAGGAGTCGAAATCGCTAGCAACTCGACGCTCTGAACAAACGGATTGCCGGCACCCTGCAGAACCCTCTGTCGACATCGACACTGTCTGTGGAAATACCACGAAGCCACCGAATGATGGGCCGATGGACAGCTGGCATCAGGCTCTGTTCGTATGTTTCTGCGGTCAGCCCTGAAATACTTCAGGAAAAAATCAGTCATCTGTGATTTGTGGCAGTGTTCTCTGTCTCCGTCTAATGTGTTTCGGTCTCAGTGCTCACACTCGCACACTCAGCATGTGCGAAGCGGTGGAATTTGAAGGCTTGCCAGGTTACTAGGAATGCGGGCATCTACTCAATTCGGCATCTGTTAAATGATATATCGTGGGCACGTAAAGAGTGGAAGTTGGTGGTGAGTGTGAGGGTCTGCAGATCAAATCTTGCGGCAGCAGGCTGAGGGGCGTAAGGGACTGGTGGCCGGTTGTGGGGCGAATTGAGCAGCGGCCCCGGCACCTTGCATCCCCCAAATCCTTTGAGAGCCGGCAGGACTGGCAGGAAGACTCTGCGGCGATCCTGCTGCTGCTCTTCCTTTCTTGATGGGGACTGCCAGCATGAGTAGCCTTCCTCCAGTCGCCTCCTCTTCCACGCAGGGGAGTCTGCGGATCGATAATTTCTACTTGGTAGCACCGTGAGGAAAGCCTTCGATAGTTCGGAGCCCAAGGAAGCTTGCACGGATGCTGCAGGGATACAAACTTTACGGTGCAGCGCAGTATCATGATGTTTCGCATGTCGCTCGACCCGGCCCTTGCGCCTCGCCGCAGCCGGGCGCCAGCGCCAGAAGCGCCGCAGCACGCTGCTGGCTGACGATGCCACCTTCCTCGTCCATGATGTAGAAAAGCTCTGCCAGCCTCGAAGTGCTGATGGAAGCTTAGGTCTTCCGTCGTTTGCTTCCTATGGCAAGTAGCTGCTGTGCGCCGAAGATGTCCTGCGCCAGCATCCTGTCAATCGCCTCTCCAGCTGCCTCAGTCGAGACGTTACCGCGTCTGGCTTAAAAGGGAAGTGAGGGGCGTGAACATCGCGAGTGCCTTCACGCGACTTCGAGCAGATTCCGTCTTCAGATCGCCCTTGCCAGGCCCCAGCAGGGTTTCAAAGGCCTGTTTCACATCACGAGGCTGCACGACGTCACAACCAGGGCTGCAGCGAAAACATCCTTCGCTTTGCCTCCACGGCCTTTTTCCCGGCACCGGCAGCGACCGCCTCCGCCAAGCTGAGGCCCAGAGCCGCATAGGGATGGGCAGCGCGCAGAGCCTCGAGGAACCGATCTGCATGCTCGGCTGTCGGCTGTCAAGAACGCTTCGGAGCACCGCACCCTTCGCACGGCTCGGTCTCGATCGGAAGGCTCCTTTGCCAGCATCTCCTTCCAAATTGCGGAGATTCGCAAGGTGAGAGAACAGGGTGCCCCAAGGCCCGTGGCACCTGGCTCGCCGAGGCCGCTTGAAGCTCATCTCCCGGTCGCCCCTCAAAATCGAGGGGACCGTAGGCCTCTGGAATCGTAGTTCTTCGTTGGCTGCTTGTCGCTTCTTGAGGGGTTCTGAAATCGATGCTTGACTCCTAGTGTGCAAGCCCTGACGCCGTTGCCTCAGCTCTCCGGCGTCGCTGGGACCTCAACAGCCGGGACGAGCTTGTATGAAGCCTTGTTTTTTCTGCTGCATCCACGGTCAAGCCCAGGCACGCCGTAACTTCTAATCTCGTGTGGCCAGGTAAGCCACCTGATGCGGCGGCAAGAGCAGGAAAGCAGGTACCCTTGACATCGCTAAGCTCCCCAACACGGCCTTCCACAGCGCGGCAGCTCCACACGCTGCGAGTAGCCACGCCCTTCTTAGCCACCGGCTCCTCCGGTGGAGCCGGAGGTGAGCAGACCACGGCACGGCAGCCGCCTTGTTAGCAACAACGGAATGCGACCTCATAAGAAGCAGCTAGCAAAAGACAGCATCCAGGAGAGACAGTCATCGGAGCGAGTCCAACAGCATGACCTCGTACTGGTGATACATATAGCACTCTACAAAGCGGGAGAACGAGTGCGTACCAGGAAGTGTCAGCTGAGCTTCCTTCCCACACCTTCCCCTTCCCAAAGATTTCTCAGGCCCACAAGCAGCATCACAATGGTGGTATACACAATGACAATGAACAACAAGAGCAGTCACAACAGTAGTGAAGCAATGCAAAACTTATTGTAAGCGAAGGAACAGCTGGCGAACCCTCAATAATCCTCACTGACTATACCGCCAAAGATTGTCATCACAACCGCAAGAACTCGGACAGGGCCGGATGTCAGCCGGAGCTTTCGCCTCTTCTAAGGCCCTGGCCCATGCTGCAAATGATCAGCCGCCTGCCTAAAAGCAAGGCCAGCGCCAAGCAGCACCCGGCGTAGCGAGCAGGGCTCCCCTTAGACGCCACAGGAAAAACACAAACCTTTCTCCTTTCGCCTTCGGAAGGCTTAGGTCCAGTTTGGAGGCGTTGGCTTGGGACTTTCTTTGGAACATGGCACAGCACTTTTGTCATTATAGCGCAACAGCAAAAGAAGAGTCTGCAGCTCGCTGCAGCCCTGATTCCAGAAGCGCGTGGTCCAGGTGCTCCAGGGCCTTCCGCGGCAGAATGTTTGGAGCCCTGAGCCCTGCTACCGGTAACACCGTGTTCGCGGTTTGCGCAACTGCTTCGGGCTCACCCTGCCGCCCACGCCCATCCCCGCCCTGCGCTTTGGGGCCTCTCTCACCACGGCAACCAGCTCACTGTCTTCGGGCTCTGAATGGTATGCCTGGGCGACCCGAAGGACAAAAAAGCCTCTGTGCCAAACCGTCACCACGTCACGGCTTGTCGCGGAAGCCAGCTGTTGTCATGCTGAGGCCGGGATCAGCTAGTCAGCTACGGGGGCATGAACAGAGCAAGCCGAACGCCATGGGAAGCTCAACACGCGCCATGTCGCTTGGAGCTGCCTTCTGCCGATAGCAACAGCGGCAGTCGGCAGTTTCAGGCCGAGTTGCTGAGAGGCGCGGCAGCAGATGCGTGTGAAGCCTCTTCGCACACCACTCCGCTGCAAGGTTCGACTGCCGTAGTCCGTCAACCAGGAGGAAGAGCGCTGCAGGCTTGTCCATAAAAGGCAGCGGCCTGAGCACCGGAAAGCGCGAACTTCTTGCACTGGAGCAGGGATCTTGGCCGAGATTGCTCCGAGACACTGCTTCAGCAGGGAGGCTGTGCGAGACAGTTCAGGCAGAACGACCGCCATATCGTCCTTGCGCCCACTCGAAGTGGGCAGGCACACGGATCCGTGAGCCATCTTCATGGAATGCTCCTTGGCGCATTGTCGCAGATCCCCGCACCAAGTCCAGAACCGTGCGAGAAGACCCTAGGAAAGCCACAGCAAGTCCTCAACACCTCAACGAAGAGCAAACCCTCCTCTACATGCCCATAAGGGCCTCGGATGAGTGCGGGATGCCCGTCTGAATCCATCGGCTCTTGGCTGGCACGTAGGTGACCTCCGTCGAGCGGTTCCGGTAGTACTTACCTGCAGCCGATTCTTCGTCCGCCGATCGCTCCATGCGACAGCTCATGCAACGCACATCTATACATCTACCATCGTTACTTGCGCATGGGTGTGCATGTGCTTGCTCGCATATCTTACACATGTGTCAATGTGCTCACATGTAAGCTGCCATGGAAGATGCTGCGAGGTCCATTTGTGAATAATGTACCGTAATGTAACGTAAAGGGACGCCATATAGTACTGGATATACTGAATGTACTGTATGCCGAATGCGTTGCGGATGTTGTATGCCCACTCAGCAAAGGTACAACTTACTCGCACGATACCTGTACCGCAGCCGCTGCGACCCTCTCAGCACGAGCCTAACAGTGAGAGGAAAAATGCCAGAAGAGCTGTGTGTTATGCAAGCCAAACATGAGGAACATCAAGAGACGGGACTCACGCGAAAGCGCGAAACAGCAAAGTGAGGAATGATGCTGTCACCCTCGCAGGGGACTCGGGAGGGTGCCTCAGCATCGCCCCGCCGGACCCGAGCCAAATTCTCTGCCAGGATCGAGGGATGCACGCATGTTTGTGCAAGTGCGTGCACGATCGTCTAGCATGCGCAGCTAGGCAGTGTATTGTGCGAGTATTGCATGAAATGTTCTTTCCGGGAAGAAATTACGTGGGAGCTCTGTAACAGACGAAAGGAAGCAAAGAGCTGTTGAGACCAAGCAGCCGGTAAACGCATTGAAGAACAGGAATGGAACCTCGCAGCTCTCAAGCATGCGAGGACAGTAAGTATCTCAACAACTATGACTGCCAGCGGATCGTGATCAAAAAAGGGTGCTGGCTATTTGCATCACAGCACTGGAAAGTATCAGTAGGAGTTGGAGAGTCAACAGTTCCTGGGACGCCGGCATGTTTGCCCTCCGAGTTCTGTCGTTCATGCCTGCGGGAGACTGCGGCACGTGCTTCCGGCAAAAGCCGGCACTGGAAGTTAAACAGGGTGCATATACATCACAATGTATACATATATATATGTATATATATACACATGCACATAGATAGATAGTATGTGTATATGAATATAAACAAATAGCTATGCAGTGCGTCTTCCGCTTTGCAGGTCAGCTGCATGTACCAAATGCCCGGCTGGCGAGGCACCGGTGTCTGAGCCTGGCCGCAATGTAACAGAGTTTTGCTGAACACAGGGCCCTGTTTTTGCTGCTATCCAAAAAATGCCCCTAGAGCGTCTGGCCAGTGCCTGTACTGCAGCCCAGGAGGGACCGACGGGGGCAAAGTTCTCCTCGTAATCTCTCCTGCCGCCAGGCTACTGAAGGTGCAGGACTCTCTGGCGCAAGGATGATCCCGGCCTCTTGTTGTTTGCCTGAAACCACTCTGCAGTGGACTCGAAGGTCTCTTTCTTCGACTGTTGGGCCGCAATAAACTCTGGCACGAGGCTTTCGGACGTCTCCAGGATGTCCTCCCCTGCCAGCTCCTCGAAGACTCTCAAAAAAAATCCAGACGGAAATCCGAGCTCCTCATGGCTCCTGGACAGTCCACTGCTTGCTTTCCAGGAAGTAACACCGTCTCCATATCTGGGCAAGACGAGGCTGCACGCGGGCCCCAGAGTATTTACGTCATTACGCCCTCCGGCAGATGCACACAGGCCTCTTGGAGGCTAAAGCGCTTCTCGACGATCCTAAAGGCGAGACGCTTCAAGTCGCCTCGAGTGATCGAGTGCGAGCACCGCAGCTGAACCGACCATTGCTTTCAACAGCATCGCCCCTGCCCCCTCCCCCACCCCCTGCATTCTGCAAGTTCCCACCAAGCGACATCCGTCTTTCCGCGCTTCCTCGGCCGTGGCGCGCCGAGGGCCCAGCACCCGCACCTCCTGGAGCAGAGAGCGTCAGAGCATCAGACTCTCAGTTCCAAGAGCTCCGAGGGCTCCTTGAGGTACTCGTCTGGGCGCAGCACGTAGACCTCGTCCAGACCGAAGTAGAGTCTGGATTCTGTGGCTCTGAAGCTAAGACAGGGGCGGAGAGGTCGGCGCGAAAGCTGGGACCGATCCTGACAGGTTCCGGTGAACCAAGCTGCTCTTAGTCTCAGCTCTCGTAAGCTCTCGAGTCTCGAGACTCTGGGAACCCCCCCAAAACCCTGCTCAAACCCTACATCACTCTTCGTGAACTCCGATCCCAGCCGAGCGTCGAGTCCACTGAGACCACGAAGTCCGGTGGAGGGATGCCCTCCGCCGGCCACCTTAGTGCTCAGTCTGTGAACCCCAGAGGCACCGCTGGAAGCCATGAATTAGAATATGATCCTTTAAAGGTCCGAGAAGAAACCATCTGGGCTTCACTCTTTGCTGCAATTCTTGGCCCCACAAAAGAGTAAGACCGACCAGACCACGGGCACAGCTTGAAGAACAAAGCAGAACACGAAGCCTAAGCAGCCGACATCATCCCGGAGAACCGCCGCGCTGCGGCCTCCTTTAGGTCTGCCTTTCGAAGAATTCTGTCTATCCCTACTTTACCTCATGACACTTCGCACATAGAACTTACCATGATGAAATGTAAGAACAAGCAGAATGGACTAACAATGGCATAGAAGCGATGCTTACATGAAGCCTCCCCTTCTGCCTCGTAGACCTCCTTCTCCTTGTCACCGGACTCAGGAGAGCTAAACATGCCGATGAGGCTCGCGGCACCTCAACACACCCATGGAGCACCCATGGACTGATTTCTGCACACTCTTGACGCGTGCACCTCGATTGCCGAGAACCTGTTTGGAGGTGTAGGTCTTCCATGCTCCTCCACCCTCACGGGTCCTCGGTCTGTGTTCTCTGGACTGCCCTCACGGGGAATCTTCCCGGGACCCGGGCGACATGGTCAGGAGATGGCAATCAATTTACTACACATCTTTGCTTCAGGGCCAAATGCAGCTTTAAGGCTGCGGGTGTGCACGCTCGAAGAGCGCTTACTATTAACAAAGGCTAAGAGACCAACACGAGAGAGTTGCAGCCAGATGCATTTGTCCATGTCACTACCCTGTGGCCTGGACTGCGGCAGCAAGGAACGGTTCCAGCCTCGAGAGATTTTGGCTCCTTGCATTGCAACGAGGCCTGGCCGGCCTGACGTGGCCATGGCCGCTTCCGAAATGTCTCCACAGAGGCAGAACCTTTCCGCGCTGCACTCCATGCGCTTGACGCTGAATTCCTCCACTGAGTTCCTGGAAAGGCCGTGGCAGCAGCTTCCCAAACTCGGAGCCAGTAGCCACCTGGTCAGAAGCCCAAAAAGACCGGACCTCCGATACACTTTCTACTCCGAGGACACGAAGCCTCAACAGGTGCGAGGGAACCACACATGGGATCCACCAACAGCTGTCCAGGTACCGATGCCTTCGCAAGAGATATTGCCCAAAGGCCGTCTTCTGCATCCGATTGAAAGCGCTGGAAGAATCGACGTGCACCAGCACCGGTCAAGAGAAGTCCTCGCCCATGCATCGTGCCAGGGCCGCGTAGCATAGACCTCTGGTGAGGCTCACAAGCCACCATCCTCTGGGATGCGTACGACAGCAAGGAATCCCCTTGCAGGATTTGGGGGCGAAAGGGTGCATGGAGAAAGCGTTTACAGAGGCCGTTGAGGGCCTGCACTATGTCTCCTCTGTATGGAAAAACATGGTGTCTACTCATACCGGGACCCGGGCTCGGCTTGAGCTCGGCCTGGTCGTCGGTGTCGCAACGCAGAAAAGGGGGGGGGACGGGACTTTTTGTGGGCATGGAAGTAAGGCTGCAGCCAAGCCGGCCCGTCGTTCCGGAGCCAGCAAGCGAGTAGCAAAACCTGCCCCAAAGGAAGCACGCGCCGGGTGTCCCGAAGGGCTGTATCCTTTGGAACTTCGAGTGCACCAACCGAATCTGAACAGCGACATTTCGACGAAAGGCTGAGGTTGCTCCTGGGCCGAGTTTTCGGGGGCGATGCACATTCCAGGCAAAACCCTCAGAGTCGGCTCTGGGAGGCCTTGGCGACCCGCTAAGCTCAAGCCCAGGAGGACCTCTGCGGGCTGGAGCCAGAGCACCAGCTCCTGACAGAAACCCGCAGCTACGAACGGACAAACGGCGGAGTTCGGCTCCGAGAGAGAGGAAGCTCAAAGGCTGGAAAGCTCGCTCCAGTTGGAAGTTCTGCAGCTCAGGCCGCCAACCTGGGCCAACCGGTTCGGGCTCCCCCAAAAGGCTCGAGCGCCATCTTGGCCCCATGCCGATACTGGCCTCGATGCCTGCAGCCAGGGCAGCAGCGGCGGCATCAGAGCCTGTCGCAGGAAAAGCAGGAGCAGAGGCTTCAGAAACGCAAAGAGGTGGTGGGAGCAAGTGACGCCATGACGTCCATACACAATGTTCCCGGCGGACCGAACCTACTGTGAAATACCAGCCCCGATGCCTTTCCGACAATCAACGCAGACCATCTACGGAATCCATTGGTAATGTGGGAAGTTAGCACCTCTTTCGTGGTCAGGCAGGCCCAAAGCCATGCAAAACCCTAGCAATCAGTGTGCCTATGATGCGGGGCCCGCTCCGTCGGCAGGTCACCCGAAAGGTCCACGGGGCGGCCTGCGAGGGACAAAAGGATCAAGCTTCGATCGAAATTTGAGACTCCTATCCGCCTCAGACTGCTCAGTGCCCAAACAGAACCTGTTGCAGGAGGGTCCAGGGCATTTCATGGGATGGCACGCAAGCACGACATCCCGCCGTTTTCATCGCCTCGCGGCGCGCAGCAGGGAGGCTGCCAGAGCTGGGTGGGAGGCCAGCTGTCGGAGCTTGGCGTCAACTCGGCGCTTCGGAGCTTCGGACTGAGTGGCTGCATGCTGTGACAGCAGATGGAGAACCGTGGCAGTTCTTTGCAAACTTCGAGCTGCGGCTCCGCAGCTCCGACTCAGCATGTCCCAGTTGTCCCAGTCTCGGCTCAGAACACCCGGCGCGGAGCCCCGACACACGAGCGACCTGGCGAAGGTAAGTGCAAGCAGCGGTCTCCACGATGTTGCGAAGATACAACTGACCACACGAAAGAGGCCCGGGGGCATCTTTTGCCTAAACCACAGTTGTTAGACTCTAGAATTCAAGTAAGTATTCAGAATATCTAGCAGTCCTGGGGGATGTAAACCGAAGCAAGCATCTTGCTTGAAATGCTCATGCACAGCTTCCCTGAGGTGCATTGCAGACCACCGAAACATGTTGATAAGAATGTCCATCTTGGCATCCAGAACAAGTGCGAACCTTTGATCGCATATCTCGCATCACGTTTAACTCCCATACCCCTGTACAAGTTTGCAGCTTCATGAAGGGCAGCAGCGCGTCAAAACTTGTCGTGGCACTTCACAAATCGCTGAGATCATGCGCACAGGTGGCAGCACTGAGGTCGCTGCCTTCAAGCTTGCTAAGTGTAAAGGATCACAAGGTTACACATGGGTGTGCGCCGCACACGATATACAGCACTGCGTACACTGCACAGCCTAACAACTAATGACCTCATCGTCGGCACCCTGAATCTGTGCCTTGTGTTATTCAAACTCAACAGGGGGATGAATCGGCCAAAAACCGCACGATTCCCAGCTGGCTGGAGAGGAACATGTCCAACTGCCCCTGCCTCACAACTCCCTTTCGAGTGCAGTCCCACAAACTCCAGCGGTGCCAGCGCTGCCATCATCGCCTCCAACTGTGTGGGTTGCACGAGTTGCTAGCAAGCGAGTGAAGATGAGCGTCTGGTAATTCCCAAACTGTTTGAAGTAGTACATCTCACCGCCCGCCCGGATGGCTATACCGAATCGCTATGTGGGCAGAGTTCGCCCTGAGCTTGCGCTCGTTGGTGTAACCTGCGATGGCCGTCAGGTCTCTCCCAAAGAGTGATGCAAGCGTCGTCTCACCACCACATCGCCGAGTCCCCGGTCCGAAGCCCTCAGGTCGCAGGTCGTTGCAGGTCGTTGCAGGTCGCCCAAGCTCAAGACGGGCTTGCGGCCTGCGCTGGCTGCTGAACCTTGCCGCACGACTGACAGAGTGCCACCTTCAACCACCTTCACTGGTTGTGACTGGGTGGAGAGGCAGTTGATTCGCGATATGACAAAAGACTAGTGTGACCATGCATCTGCGAAAACGGACGGAACGGGCGGGCAAGGACTGAGGGTTTTGAGCAAAGGCTCAGGGCTGCAAGCCAGAAGCGCATCATTGCCTAGTCTTGCCGCTGTTGCGGCCAGTCATGTGCTGCTAGTGGGACCGATTGCTGCTGCTGCTGCTGCCACCACCACCACTAACCACTACGACTGCTACTTTGACCCGGAGACAAAACTTGCCCTCACTTGTAGTCATCCAAGCCACGAGCTTCCAACACCCTCATGGTCGTGAACAAAACATCAAACCCAAAAGCTGCGGCCAGTTGCAGGGCGCCTGCACATAAATCCGATCAGCAGCGAGCAGCTTTTCCAGTCGAGCTTTCAGGTCCTGCGTTCGAGCTGTCAACTCGGCTTTCAATACAAACTCGATCCAAAGAGAGACACAGCGAGACAGAGACAGAGAGACAGACATTTGGGGGGAGAGAGTACAGAGGGAGATGAGAGAGAGCAAGAGCACAAAGAAAACCACCGGGATCCACCGGGTGTAAGACGATCTGTGCGTCTTGCAGCTGCGCACCGCAAAGGCAGATGCGGCCACTGCCCTTCTTCTCCTCGACTGTCAACTCTGGAATTTTGCGACCTCGTTGACGGCACTTCTGGTCAGCATGGTAGTGGCAGTAATCGTCGACGCAGCGTGACAGCAGCAGTAGCAGCAGCACCAGCAGCTGTAAGCAGCATCAGCCACATCATCAGCAGCAGCAGCATCAGCATGAAAATGCGATTACGTGGTATTAGTCGTGGCAGGATGTCCTGGTGGATGCTTCGGAATGGACGAAACCTTGCAATGGATATGCGGCAAGCAATCTGGGATGGCTGTGCCATGCTGTGCCTGTATGCTACAAGCTAGGGGCTGGCAGATCATTGCATGCGAGGAGGACTCGAAATTGGCCCAGAATGATGGCATCGTATCCCGGGTTCATTCTGCAGTCTGGGAAACTGAACGGGCAAACCCAAGCAGACAAGTCGAAGTTACCGCCTCCCTGTAACGACCACCGGGCAGGGTAAGCTGCTAGCTTCCAAACGACCCTTACCTGTTGCTTCAGAAGCGTGTGGCCAGTCGGCACAGCTTGCTCGAAAGAGGATAATGCAGAATGCAGGACTTGCACGAGCAGGCGCTCTTCGCGCGGCTGACGAGCACTTTACAGCTACACACGTGCAGCTGAATGCTTTGTCGTCGTCGTAGCCGGTCCGGCGCCGTCACAGAGGCAGGAGCAGAAACAGTAGGACTAGGACAAGTAGTTGCGGTGGTGCTGGTGCTGGTGGTGGAGTCAGGAACAGCAGCAATTCACGTCGCCTTTTCGATGCCCAACCCTGTGAGGGGATGCCGAGGCCACAGCGGGCTTCGTCAGCTACGACGTCCTCCGAACCCATCCCCGCAGGGCCATCATCCCATCAAGATGAGTTGACATGGCTCTGGGCCCTCTCCGAGCCTCCAGGCCAGGCGACCTCGGCGGTCGGGCTGAATAAAAGGATGGACTGCGGTCCTCTTTTGCCATATGAGCCGGGAGGCGTCGTAGCCCAAAACGCCAGCCTTCCGCAAAATGATGGGCTGCTAGACAGCTGACACTTTTCGCGAGCTCTTCCGAACAAACTCGCTGCACCTGTCTTCAACAACCTGCACTTGCAGAGCCTGCGCAGGTCAGCACTGATATTTTCTCGAGGCTCCAGCATCTTGCAATCGACGAGTGGAGCCTCTCCCGCAGCCGCGCTGCAGTCGATCTGAATGCTTTCAGTGCTTTCCTGCGACTTCGGACAGCAGGCACAGATTCAAGCAGACGCCACCACGCTGGCTGGCGCTCCTCTTGCCGGCCACGGCGCTTCAGCTTCTTGGGCCGCAGGACTGCAGTGCCCTCCTGCCGGGAGCCACCAGCTTGTAACCTCACGATTCGCGCCGCTGTCGCTGAGTCCTGGCGATCGCCTTCCGGCAAGGCGGCGCGAGTTGAACCGCTCGCGCCGTGGCTCGCGCCGTGGCTCGCTGCCTTTCCCACATACACGTGCCTCAAGAACCAGGCGGCGCCAGCGCTGCAAGAGCCCTCTACAGCCGTAGGGGCCCGGGCCCCCGGCTTGAAGAGCAGCCGCGTGTCCCCGGGCCTCCCGGCTTCGCTCCCATCCTGGCGCAGGGACAAGCAGAGCACCCCCCCCAGTGCCAGCGCATCGCCCTTACGTCGACAAAACCGGCGGCGGCGCGCCCAGAAGGTGGAGGCCCAGAGAGGACTTCGAGCGCGGGCAGAGCCTTTTGCCAAGTCGCAGCTTGAAAAAACGGGCCATGGCTCAGCCATGGGCAGAGCACCCAGGTGGAAGTGGGCGGTGCTGGAGAAATACCTTCACAGCCATCCCCCGCCCCCCCCTTCTTGTGGAGAAAGGCAGCTCGCAAGGACTCCGGCGTGGCGCACCGCTGTGGAGGCGCGCAGCCAAAGCTCTGAAGGGGGCGAAGCCGTGGAGGAAAGAATGCGTGGGCCCTTTAAACGGTCGTTGCCGTTAGGTCCTTGGGTTGTTTTCGCCACCTCCGCCAGGAACTCGGAAAGCCCCAAGCGCCTCGGAGTCTCGGAGCCGAGAGGAGGCGGAGGCGCTGCAGCTCGCCGCGCCGCCGTGTCGGGGAGCACGACGAGGCGATGCTCTCGACACTCCGTCCTCGGCGCACCGCCGCACGAAAGCACGGCTTAGAAATAATTATCCCCGAAAGGAGAGCAAAGGAAGGCCCTCCGAGGCATCTGCGAGCCGCTGGCGGCTTCCCGTGGCAGCAGGGCCAGAAAGGCCACGGGCTCGTCCTTGGCACTCCGGCTTTCGGACTCGGGTCCTAGGTCCTCGCTGCGAGTCGCGCTCTCTGCAGCGAAGGCTCTCCCCAATGCACTTCGGCGCAGCTGGCGGCCGGGCTGAGCTGGGAGCTCAGGTAGTGGTGCCGGGCCTCCCCAAGCAACACAAGGCCCAAGGCCGACGACGGCAAAGCGGAGGCTTCCGGGATCCCTGGCAAAGCGCCGCCAAGCCCTGGCTCCATCGGCATCCAGCAGGGACACCCTCAGCTTCAGCATGGGCTGCCCGAAGCTCTTTCGCACCTCCAGGCAGGATCGCACCGGGGGCCCATGGCCAGAAGAGGTCGGGAAAGACATGGAACAGGGCAGGAGCAAAGAGCAGGAGGCAGGCAAAGCGGGGAGGAGGAAGCAGTGCCCTTTTCTCTATGCAGGTTCTCAGAGCCGCACAAAGTCCATTAGCTACCCAAGACCTCGCGCGTTTTTGCACGTGTCATTCATAATTATCCAGTGAACATGCGCCCGGCTATGCCAGGGCCTACTCCTGCCGTTAAATGGATGCACAACAGCAGGAAGAAACCCCAAATGCCGGCAGCTCATGTTCGAGTAGCACTGGCACTGACGACGTAGTCGCCGTCCTGTCGAAGCCAACAGAGGAGGCTCAGACCCCCATGTCGTGATGCACAGAGTCCTGTGGCAGCAGTGACGCAGAGCGTTGTCTCCCATCTTCCAAGGCAGCAACCTGAAGCGAAACCGATTGCAGAAGCAAGGCCGAGACGAGACAGCGAGACGCTTCGTCACTCTGAAGGGTCCCGGCTTGGTTGAGGAGCTTGCTCTGCACTTGCTGCGTGAGTCTCTTGTGTTCGAAGAAATCGCCAGAGAGGCCGGTGAGGGCCTGCACTCACTGTCCCAGCCAGGGCCACTTGCACCCGGCCCTTGTTGGCGGCCTCATGAAGCTTGGCGATGTCCTCCTGCACCGCTAGGGCCTTACAAGGCACCAGGGACACCCACGAAAAGCAAGCTTGGTGGAGCAGTCCGCGAAGTTTTAAGGGCAAGAGTCAAGAGAGCACAAACTGCAACCTAGTCTGGACGACAACTCCCCTAAGGACGCCCGGGCTCCAGGCTGTGGCATTGCCCTCGCGTCCTCCAGAATCGACTTGATCCCGGAGTTTGACCATCAAGTGCTCCACCTGCGCTACAGGTCAGAAGCACACCACAGCCCCAACAACCGCTGAAATTCGTTGGGAAGGAACGGGTTTTTCAGACTTTGATGCGATGAATGCTTCATTGCAGAAAGTCGCAAGTGTTGCCAGTAGCGAGTAGTTCCCAGCTCGCCCACCAACTGAGTTCCAGTGAGGTCCAATCTCTGCCAACCCCGAGTTTGCTCGAAACAGAACTCGTCGCTCGTTGGGAGCCTCGTTCATTTTGTGCTGCACGGTGTCCTGAGTGGCCTCGCAGATCACTCAAAAAGACTTCAAGACAAAGGGCCAGAGAAATCTGACGACCAGCCTGCACCTGGCGCTTCGACGTGACGATCTCACTGCTCGTGGACTGCAGCTGCCCCTGCCCAGCTCGGAGTTGGGGTTGAGGGATGGGGCATCAGCTCGGGCGGAATTCGCCTGCAGCTGCACCAGGCTGTGTTGGAGCTGCTGGTGCGTCGCGCTGTAGCTTTTCTTCAAAGCCTCGCCGAGGACTCCAGGACTCAGGGAGCTTCTCTTCCGAAGGGCCCCTTTGGAAGAGTCCGCCGTCGGCCTCCAGCTCCGCAGTCTTCATGGACAGCTGCCGCCCCAGCGCGTGAATCTCGCTAAGCAGCTCCTCAAACGCGCAACAGCGTGGCTTCGCTTGAAGCCGTCGCTGCGCGCCGCGCCGCGCGGCCGCGCCTGATCCGTGGCAGCCTTCTGCTTCACCAGCGACGTTATCTCTGTGAACGCGCTCCTCGGCGATGCTTCGCTGCGCTGCACGCTGGTCACGTCGGGTCCGGGAGTCCGGCACATGGGGCTCTACGAGTACCACCCTTCAAGGAGCTCAGCCGAGTCTCGTGAGCTTCTCACGCAGGTCCGTGAGTTGCGACTGCATTTGCTGCTGTACAGAAATGGAATGTCTCTTGTACCTGGAGTGTGTCTCAGGGACAGGGCGAAAAAGTCAGACTCTCACGTTCTCACACCCATCTGGTCCAGGACATGGGGTCAAGTGTGCCCAGGGGATCCGAAGGGAGCACTCGGTGAGGTCTGCGCTGTTCGAGGTGATGCCATCGCGTATCACACTCATTTCAGCCATCATCGCTTGCCTGTGCAGGAAAAACCCACACTCGGCGAAGCTTGCAAGAACTTCTCCATGCAGTCCAGGCACAGACTGCCGTTCGATCGAGCCTTCATTTCCTTATCGCAGCATGTCGTGTGAGTTGGAAGGTCTGGGTGAGCAAAAGTCATGTTCCCGGCACACTGAACCCGCTCCGTGCCCTCCATGCTTTCCTAGGGTCGCTGAGCCATTGGGAGAATGCATTCATGGTTGCATCCACGTCGGCATGGCTGTCGACAGCATGGTGTCCTGGATGTGCGAAATTACTGCCGCAACAAAGAGACACTGAAACAGAAACACCAACCCAAACGGAAAGCCACCTACCGGAGACATTCGAGGGTTGTCACAAGTCGAAGCAAAAGTATTAACAACAAGGACCCTACGCCCTACGCCCGCACTCTCAGCTTCCACAACGGCCTGGGCCACCCAGAACACCGTTGCTGCTGGGGCCCACGATGGCCGCCATGGCACTTTCCCGCTCGGGGCTAAGATGGGCTCCGAGCTGGGCTTCGGCTGCGGATCCGGAAGCAAATCACCAAATGATACATACCTTGCATGCCTGTGTCTATCTGTTTATCTGTCATATATGTATACACGTACATATATATATATATATATATGTGTGTGTATATATATATATATATGTATGTATGTGTGTGTGTGTGCGTTGTCTGTGCGAGTTCGTGTTTCCTCGAAAGAGCAGCGCCCAGCCCGTGCCAAGAAACGCGATTCCGCAAGGTGGGAGAGGCCCGTGCCTGCTCGGCCTCAAAGCGTGGCATCTCGCTGTCGCCCGGTTGCTCGCTTGAAGACTCCTTGACGGAGGGTTGAAAGCCCAGCCTAGGCCCCTAACCCCCGAGGCCCAGAGGCTCCGCCCGGCCTGGCCCATCTCAGGATCCGCCGGGCTCAGCCAAAGCGTAGCAGAGGCGGTGTCCAGCATCCACTGCGGTTTTAGCAAATCCACCACGTCGGGGTGCAAGGTCGCAGCCTGCGTGTTTAGCCAAGCAAATTCCTTGTGCACGCGGCTTTACTGTGCGTCTGGCCACCACACGCTTGAACGACAGTGGCTCCTTTTGCAGAAGCTTTCGCAGGCCTGCAGACGCTGCAGCAACAAGGCTGTGCTACTGCTACAGACCGCCACTTGAGCCAGTCCGAACAAGCTCTCCACCTGCACAGAACCGACGGCGAGATGCAGCATCCTCGGATCAACACAAGACGGGCGCTTCCCTCTCTGCATCACTCTCCTCTGAGTCGGCCACGAGCTGAGAGCCAAGCCTGAGATCACCATCAAAGATGTCGGCTGTTGGCACCAGACAACCAGCCAAGCTGCTCGTCCAAGACCACCGTGCTCCCACCTGAGTTGGCATTGAAGCAAGTCAGATGTGGCTCAAAACACAGCAGCCCGCGGCTGCACTGGGATGATGGCCGTTCCACAGGGAATCCGCGACAGCATACCTTCAACTGACATCGCTCGCTTGCATCTCAACACAGTTCTCCGGCCGACGCAAAAGACTTTAGACACAGTTTCGCAGTCTCACAGCTGTCCAGCTCGCGGTTTCCGGCATCCGTGCGGCCACGCTGCCGGTGGAGCTCACCCGCACTATGCGGTTCCTGCGCAATCTGCATGCAATGACTCTATGTGGAAAAGGACCGAGCCGCGCGTGTGCTCTCTCAAAGCCCGTATAAAAAAGAAACAAATAGACTAAGTGGTGGACAGCTGAGGCTGCAAGCGGATACAAGACTTTCGGGAGCCCTCTGACGCTGCAAGCGGATACAAGACTTTCGGGAGCCCTCTGACGGAGGCCTCCACGAGGCCAAGCGTCTCGCGCACCTCCGGCGGGAGACCTGGCGCTTGGCGTTCTGGAGTGGGCCTTGGCACTGGCCCCGCATGGAGGGGCCTTTGGATCTTGCTCCTGTAGTGTCGGGCTGAAATGTTGCTGCTTTGCAGCCACTCCCTTCAGCAGCTCTGGCTGAAGAGGCAGCATCTTGAAAAAGCCATGGCTCGAAAGCCCTTGCCGCCCAGAGCAGCTGTCACTCGACGGTTGGCAAGTATGCTTTCCTGCAGGCTGGGCTTTGACGAAGAGAGAAAACCGGATTATTCGTATGCTTCATGGCCTGCTGCGGACTTGCTTCATTTCCCAGACTTGCAGAGAAAAGACAAGTTACGGGACATTCATCGTGCCTACCGACATCTCAGCCTCTGCTGAGGGATCGGCTACGTTCCTGCCTTCGACAGGACATCAACAAAGCCTTCGACAGCCCTGCGTTCTTGCGACGGTGGAACGGCACGTTATCCGCTGTGCTGCGAAACTGTCAGATTACACCCCAGGACATGTTCAGGGCCATCTCTGGGCAAAAGACTCGAATTCTAGCAGGGGGCACTCCGGGCTCACCGGCAGTCTTTGCACTTCAATTCGTCCTGGCGCCGACGCAGAACCGAGAGACTTGTTTGCGTTTGGCTTCTCCTCGCCTCCAGCGGCCAGAAGCCAGGGAGGCGCTCACCTGCAGTCTGCAGATGTCTGCAGTTGCAGTCAGGCTCTGCGGCCGTGTGCCGCGGGATCTCTGCCTCGTGGTGGCCCGGACTTGGCCTGATGCGAAAGTGACCGTCGGCAGCAACTCTGCATGTGCTCCCTGACCCTGCGCCTGCAAAGTCGGCAGCGATTGCGCCTTGGGCAGCAGCCGTGCCTGGAGCAGCAGCGAGAAGACATGGACTGACCAACCGGAAAGTATGGACAGCCCTCTTCTACACCGTGCCCTATTCGCTGTCAGAACAGATCGGCATGGTGTGGCAACGCTAGCACTTTCAGCTCCAAAGCGACAACTCCCAATCATTGGTCAATGACGCCATTCTGCAACGTTGCACTGCGCAACCCTCCCTCCAACAGCCTCAACAGACAAGTAACACTCAACCAACCCACCTAAACCCCACGGGCTGGCTCCAGCGTGATATAGGGGCCAAGTTGCAGGAGCTGACAAGCGCCTCACGTCCGCAGGACGGGGCCCCGTCCCGGCCGTGCGTCTCGGTGGGTGGCACTTGTAGCCGTTCACTGCGAAAAGACCTCGGCTCAGCAGCTGCAGAAGGCCTCCTTGCGTTTGGCTCCTGAGATCCTTCCTTTTATTGGGCTTCGTTACTTATACAGGAATTCTAAGGCCTTAAAGCGTTGGAATTTTTGCTGCCTGCCTTACATCGCGACACGAAGTTTGGGGGTTGTCACGGGTTGTCACGGGTTCCAGTGCCTCGCACACAGGATGCATGGACTCGGGCTTCAACCGGGCCTGTTTGGCTCGCCAGACCACTTCGAGTAGCAAGAGGGACAACAAAGCTCGCCAAGCAGCACCGAAGACCACAACCTCAAGCAATCTGTTGGCAGACTGGGCACCAACGTTTGGCTTCACCGTGGAGGCAGTCTTTCCCCCGAGCCAATCCTCGGAGAAGGGCATTCTGCGAACCATGAAGCACTGGTGCTGAGTTCGTTCTCGGGTGGCATTTGGGGATCGTAAGGAGTGTCAGCCTGCGGAGCGGGGCAGTAGCGCGGTGGGGTTGCCTGTCGTGGTGTGCTAAGAAGTTGCGCATGCTACTGCTACTGCAGCTACCTTGCCACACATCTGAGCGCACATCTGTCTGATCCTCGGCGGTCTGAGTGCGCGGATGCCATGTGCCCGCAGGCGGGGTATGATTTCTGCTCTGATGGAACGAACAAGGAACGAAGAAACTGCGCCGCGCAGCAACCCCGAGCTCAAACCACAACCACCTGCCTGAGACGTTCACAGCCCTCGCCTTATTACATTCGAGTAAGTCAAGTCCAAACCAACACTCAACCCTTTCCAACCCCAAGCCGCCATGTTTCTTTTTGTGCGGCCGCGCGTTCGGGCTGCTCGTCGGCTGGAATTTTGCATGTGCTTCGGGTGCATCGTGCCAGAGCGCGCTCTGCAGTGATTCCATGTGAAGCTTCTGCCGAACAAGCGGCATGCAGCCGTCCAATGTTTTTAACTCAATTAAGTTCGCAGCCAGCTCATCTTCAGAAGCCGCATCAAAAGTGTAAGGTCTTTATGGCAAGCCGAACCGTGCCCCGGCCCCGTGCGCAGGTTTTGGTCAATCGAAGCTGTGACACCCAAGTGGATTATCGATCTCAAGCCTCAAGGCCTGTGCTGCACGCAAGACCTCCGTGACTGCTTGCAAGCTGCACCTGTCTGCTTTCAGGATTCTACTCCAACTCATAACACCAAAGTGGATGATCGATTTTATGCTTACGCCATGCAAGTCTGAAAGGGGGGAGCTGCTTGCACATTTAACACAGCACGATGCATGAGCCGAACTGTTTCTCTCCCACTCTATCTATCCTCCCTTCGTCTCCGTTCTGTTTGCTCCCTGGTTGCATTCTATGGCCCGTCTCATTCTGCTGTATCCCACTCCTACCCACATCCCTCTCTGTCGGACTTCCTGCTGTAGAACTTACCATGGCTTTGCAGCCGCAGCCTTTCTGAAATCTGGCACCCATTCGTGTAAGTCCGCGAGTCTTGCTTCTCCCATTCCTCTCGCCAGATTTCTGCGCTTCCACCCACCCTCGACAGGATCTGGACAGACTTGGTGGATTGAGCTTCATCAGGAAAACAACTCCAATCCAAGAGGTAGCAAGACGGAAACGGAAGCCGTCTTCTTGCAAAAGCAGATCCCTTCTCAACGTGGTGAGCGTAGACTTGCAGAGCACTGAGTTCACGGCCGGATCCATGATGATCGTGGAGTTCCGGCCCGTGGAGATGCAGGGGTTGCTTATCCTCCTCAGATGCCGGTGCCCCAACCCAACACAACTCGGGCACGCCAGGGCAAACCGCGCTAATTCTGTCGGCTCCCGCAAAGCATTGTCCTGGACCCTTATGCCGGAGCGGGGTCGGGGTTACAGTGCATCCAAAAGGTGCATACGAGCAAGATCAGATACACACTCGGGAGAGACGCCATTGCGGTTGATGCTCTGGTGACCCTGTGCACCGAGATGTCATCGTGGCTTTGCAATGCTTGTTCTGGCCTTGGCTATGCCCTGACGGATGGATGGGTCAACACGGCGCAAGAGATGTGGAATGAGACAGCGAAACGTGGGAGGGGGGGGCGCTTTACATGGAGGCCACATGGAGCCCCTATGCTTTGCCTAGAGCTCGACAATGTACCCCCGCTCCGGTCTTGCTAGCTCGCGGCGTGACCTCAAAGCCCAAAGCCTCACTCAATTTACAGTCCAGCGGCCGCAGGTTGAAGGACATGACCAGAGGCTGGTACAAGGAACCGCGCTCCCGACTCTGTGCAAATGGCTGCCAGAACGGCAATCTTTACGGAGAGGTGCTAGAAGTAGTCTGCTACAGACAAGAAAGCACTGATCACAAAACAAAAGACTCTCAACGGCAGTACCTTCGAGGAATCATGGTAACACTCACCGATTGCTTCGCCAGCACCCGATGGCTGCCAGCCTTGTGAAGTCGGTACGGAGACGGAGGGTGGGCAGACCTCAAGAATGGCAGACGCCGCAGATTGATCGAGGAGAGGCCTGCGCTTCTTTCTCCGAGCGGCGGAAGCGGCGATCTCCTGAAACTGCTGCAAGACGGTGGTCTTTCCGCTGCCCGAAGGCCCAAAAACGATGCCCAGGCCCGGCAGGTCCTCCTCCTGAGAGCCGGGTTCTGCAAAGCGATGGGGCCGAGGCATGCCGATGCGACCAAGCCGCCAGGAGCCAGCGAGGCAACAACCTCAGCACTCAGCGCTCTGCTCTTCTTTTTTAAGCCTTCGACCATCCCGAGTTCTACCAAGGCTCGGGAGCTGCGAGGACGGCGTCTGCGCGCGAAAGTCAAAGCGCTCCTCCACCAGAGCCAGCCTGACATGCAGACCCAGAGATGCAGACCCAGAATCCTGAGTCCTCCAACAAATCTCTACACCAAAATCCCTTGGACTCCGCCTGGGATGCCGCTCCCGCTCAGCGCCCTCGCAGCGCTTCACGCTGCGCTCGCAGAGCGTGGCTGTGCCAAAGAGGCCGCTCCAGCGAGCTTCCCTGGTGGTCGCGCACGGTGGGCCGAGGCCGAGACCTCATCTCAGCTCGAGGCTCTCTGCAGAAAAGAATAAAAATCCCCGCATCTCTGCTTCCGCTTTTTGCGTGTCCGGTGGCCAAAGTCGAGCTTCGGCCGCCTCGGCTGCGCACGCACGAGATGGTCCGCAGGCCAAGAGAAGGAGACGAGATGTGGCTCTGTGATGTAGCCGGAGCACCAGCCAGCGGTGGCGCTCGTCAAGATCACCTCGTGGCTCCGTGGGAGCCAGACCCAATCCGGAGCAAGCCATGAAGCCAGGTCCATGTCCTCAGATCGCGGAACTTCTGCACAATGACAGGAGTACTGGGATCGGTGGACTACACTACATCGGGCTCCAAGTCTCGCTTGCAGCCACCACGATCTTCCGAAGCCCCTGAGCCCAAGAGCAACACAGCTCCGACGGCTCCGATGCTCGCACCACTTCCAAAATAACACCTCTTCACGCTCTTCGTCGTGACGAGCAGTTCGTGCAGTATAGTGACATGGCAAAAGGCGACCCCTACATTCCCATATGTATTCCGTAAAGTGCTCTCCGCCCTTCCCGCCTGGCTGCGCACGAAGCGGGCTAGCGCCGCGGCGGCCGCTTTCGTCTGCCCCGAGGCGGTGAAGGCGCCGAAGTCGTCCAGCAAGGCGCCATCCTGGCAGCTCTTCATTCAGAGCCCTTCAAGAGTCAAGCTTGAAGGCTGCCTTTTTTGTTGAAGGGGGCTGCCTTTCTAGGGTTGTGGACTTGTAAACGCACAGACCTCACAACGAAAGGCTGAAGGCCGTCACATGCTGTGAGGGTAGAGTCCTGCTGGAGCTTTTGCGAAACTCAAGCTGAAACTTGCGCGAAAGAGCCATAAAGTCAGAGGTGTTGGAAGACCACATGGCGTCCCGGGTGCCCAAAAAGCTCGCCGGAACAGCGTGGCTCTTGTTCGCGAAACAAAATTTCGACGGGAACCCTGTGCAACTTTTGTGGAGGGCCCATGTCAGAACCACTACATCACGACGGCATGCTGCGGATGTCTACAAGTAGCTGCCCTCGGGCCGTGGCCGCTTAAACGACCAACTCCTCCAACCGCAGCTTGGGTTGGCCTGCAACCGGACCGCCGTTGATGATTGGGTTCTCAATCTGGCACTGGTTCGTGCCGCGCTCAATCTTGAAGAACCCATGATCTCCCCAATCAGCATTCCAGCTGTTGGCAACCTGAGCGTCAAGAAGCAACCGAGAAGGAAGCTCATGCTTAGTTCTCACAGCTGCGCTCCCATGGTAGCTGAGCCCGCGACTAGCCAGTAGGGTGTGCCGTTCTCGGTGCCCCACCCGAGGATCTTGATGGCATGGCCACCCAGCATAGGATCTTTGAAGAAGAAGCCGGCCTTGTAGACACCGGACTTGTACGACAGGAAGCTTCGGTGCACGAAGAACATGCCGGTGATGGGGCCATTTGTGTAGATCTCCTGCCTCTTTTCTTCAACAACCGGGCCCCAAAAAAAGTTCAAACTTTCTAAGATAGAGCTAATATATGAGGCCAAAAAGTTGAAAGTTCTCCAATTCGCTATCTAAGCTGCATCATCGCCTGGGCGCAGTTGGTTCCACTGCCCTGCTGGCACACACTGTATCCACCACTGCCGTAGTGCTTGCTGCTGCTCCAGTCTGCGCCATTGTCCACACACTTGCTCGCGCAGGACGGCGTAGGCTCCTCCCCGGTGCAGTTCTTGTAGTGGGGCGACACCGAGTGGTGTGCGCAGGGTTGCATCTGGTAGGAGTAGCACATGGACTTGTCACCGTAGTTTCCACCATCCACGATACCCACAGACTTGTAGTACGTGTAGACGGTGGACGGGATCCCACCGTTGCAGCCCATGTCGCCGAGGTTGCAGCAGCTCGTGACGTCCTCGGCAGATAGGTGGATCTTCTTCTGGCCTTTGCTGGCGATGCAGACGCGATCCGTCATGGCCTCTACACTTCCGAAAGCCCAGCAAGATCCGCAGTCGGCCTGATCGCGGACTTCCTTCAAGCTGGGGCAATTCTGTGCTCGCGCATCCGTTCGCCAGTCAAACTCCGTTGGCAACTCGACATCCTCAGGAGCCTTGTAGGGAAGAACGCTGCCATGGTCCAAGTCTTGCAAGGTCCCCATAAGAATCTTGGCGTCTTTCAGTGTGGCACCTGCAAAGCGGATGTTCTCGCCTGCCGTCCATGTTGAGCCTTCAGCGGAGTTCACGGCATCGATCAAATCCTGCGAGACAGCCTTCTCCTGCAAGGCCTCCTCATCCATCAACTCGCCGTGGCTCTCCCACCTTGTCAGCCGTGCGGAGCACACGGCAACCGCGGAGGCAGCCACCAGTCGGCGCAGAGCCATCGCGGAGTGTAATGGGGCGGCGCGGCAGCGGATGAAGCCTCAAGAAGCTTAATGCTGCGGCATGCAGCTTTGTGAGACCCAGAACAAGCCAAGTCGACAGAAGGAGCGGTCGCGTGTTCACGATGCTGTCATCTCGCACAACCGGCCGCATATTCGCGAGGTATGCCCCGAGCATTCGCGGTTACGCCTGGCCGGGAATTTCCTATTTCCAATCGATGCACAAGCTTCTCAATCGGATGCCTGCTTCCAGCAGGCAATACTAGCCAGCGCCTACGACTCAAGATGCAGTAATGATGATACTTCATGATGATGATGATGATGATGATGGAGAGGTGTCGAACTGCAAGGTGCAGGGAGTCTCGACGAATGCGCTTCGGCTTCGCCTGGCAGAGCCAGTCACGAAGTAAAGGAAGACGCCCGCGGACGAAGGGAGGCTCTGAGCGCGCCTCTTCGTGGCGACTGTCTGGCTCCGGGGACTCTCTGTGCGCACATCCCTCTCTCGGGGGGAACTCCAGGTCCGAAGAAGAGGCAAACAGCCGGGAACTTTCAAGTGGCTCAAGGCTGCGCCGGTGCCCGCAGAAGGTGCCTTCAGACCTGCTTTTGTTGAGAGTCTGTCAGCCTTCGGCATCTGCGAGAAAACGTCAAGATGCAAAACAGCAAGATTGCCTGGCGCATCGCAACCGTTTTGGCACTTCCTCAGGCGTGTTTCGGAGTTCCTGCAGCCTCGCGGCAGCAAATCTTTCCCATCTGCAGTCCTCATCGAGATGAAAGAGCTCGATGTTCGGAACGTATTCAAGACGACTTTCTCGAAGGTGGCAAAGACAAGTCGAACAAGTTCAGACGCGCTTGCTGAAGCTTCTTGGTGCCGACGCTCAGGCGACAAGGCCACACGGAAACGGAAGCGAAGATTCGGATTCTTGCGTTTACCACGTCCTTCGCCTTCACTTGGATCTCTCCAGAGGTTGTGCGAAACCCAAGCCCGCAAAGACGTGGAGTCCGAGCCCTGAAAGATTGGAGTCAGAAAGCGATTCCTTGGAAGACACTGTCTCCCGTTGGCGAGATGCCTTTGCACCAATCTCTGGTGCACAGAGGGCCAACTGGGTCAGCCTGCCCGTTGGGCACGCTGCAGCCAACTGTCTCCTGTTGCCCCTTGGGGTGGGGGCCGACAAAAGGACTCTGTGTGTCCTCCCATCGTCTACGGTGTCAGGAGCACGAAGGGCTTACAAGGGTAGCCGTGGCCCGAAACAGCTTGTCCCGCAGACCCAAGAAGCACTCCGAGCGCACTCGCGAAGCTCAGCTGCAACCGAACCCTGCCCTCGCCATGCTGTGAAGGGTGCCTTGAGTGCCGGGGCGCAGTCGGCTCGGCATTGCTCCCCATGGGAGAGAGTCCAAAATGGCCGGCACCTCAGAGACGATCGTTCCATCCACCTACTGTACACAGGCTTAGACATAGACAGGCAGATAGGCATGCGGACAGAGAGATGGAGAGAGTGAGCACTGGAGCCCCACGCCAAGCGGGCACCGAGGAGAGCCCCGCAGCTGACTCACTGCATCCTCCGCCGATGCGAAGCGTGGGTCCGCCACCGGTGGCAACGTCTCATCTCCTGACATTTTTTGACACTCACACTCGGACAAGCCTGGCAAGGTCTGTAGATACAGGTTCGACGAAACTACGTGGTCTTCCTGAGTTGTAGGTGTCACAAACTCAGGTTGCTGTCAGACGAGATCCGAGAAAGGCCTACCAGCAAGTGTACAAGCATAACACGTGATCGCAACTGACAGCAGTCCCTCAAAGCGCAAACGCTAAACCAATGAAACCCCACGACCTAGTTGGGCTCTCTGAGGGACCAGTGAAACACAGACTGGTAACTAGTGGTACACTCCTCAACCGGCGAGTATCATAACACCGTGCTGTCCCCATGCAGAAAGAAAGGTGTTGTTGGCTCCATGCACATAGCAGCTTGCAGGACGGTGGCAAATGTCTTCATATGTCCAGGCAGGTCACGGCTAAACAGTTTGTGTAAATTCATCTCCAGAGTATCCAGAAGCACACTCCCGTGCAGAGGCATGCAGATACATGCAGACGCAGACATCCAACCTCACATGTCTGTCGGTAGTATACATCGGCCTAGGCCTCGAAACATCCAATCGTCATGCAGAACATGTAGTCCCAAAGTCGCATTCGTGTTGTAAGGACCAAGTATGTAGGCAGGCCCATAACGGATTACAAGCATGAAGACTCCCATGCAGACTTTCAATGTATAACCATGCAGTGCAGCGAAACGAAGAGGTTCCATGCATAGTTTCCATACCCCGGCCCATCCCATCAGAGGGAAGAGTATATTCCAGAATTCATCCATGCAAGCAGCGAGCGTGCCGACTCCCATGCAGACTTCCGATGAATAACCATGCAGTGCAGCGAAATCAAGAGGTTCCATGCATAGTTTCCATGCACAGGCCTAAACCATCGGAGGGAAGAGTATATTCCAGAATTCACCAATGCAGTCAGCCGTTCCACAAGTATCCCACGTTGTCCATGGGGTTCAAATTCGCCATGCAAGCACATAGAGTCAAGTAGCAGGAGAAGCAAGAAACCCACCATGCAGGCCAACGGCTGTCATCTTCGCCCACACAGGTACTTGTACCAAAGTGCAGAAAAATCTTTCAGGTCCAGCCCTGGCAACATGCTCCTTCTGTATCATGCAGGAAAATGCACTGAAGTGCCATCCAAATTCGCTGGAATGCCATCCAAATTGGCGACCAAGAGAGCTTGGTAGCCCCGAGCCAAAAGCTTTAGCGACTTTCAACTCCGTATTTGGTGGTCCCGCGGTGTCCGTGCCAAGGCAGCATCCACATACAGGTACCATGTACGGGCACGTATGCGTGCATACGTATCATGAAGGTCCATATAGAACTCCGCTGGCACTTTCCGTGCTGTCCTGGAGCGCAATTGCAAGATTTCATCGCATCTCTGCGCCAGACGCCTCCAGTAAGCAGCAACCAGCGGGAGCAGGCTCAGGTGCTCCATCCCAGGAGTGTTCCGGATGTCATCCAGAAAGCCCAATATATTCTGGGCAAACAGTCTCGGGTTCGCCGAGTCCTCCATGGTCTCGACAAATTCCTGAATTCCGATGCCATCATCCATCCATGCAGGCAGGCGTCTGCTGAGGCCAAAGGTCATGGCACAACGAATGAAGGTGAAACTAAGGTTCAGTATGTCCGGGGTCAGGCTTAAGTAGAGGTTACAAAGGTAGGCACGGAACTACACTAGCAGTAGGATGAATAGGTACAGAAAGGAACCCCAGCAGGCAATCAGCAGCATCCATCATCAGTTCGTCAGTGTTTTACACACATCAACGATTTCTGGGTTTGTGAGTTTGGGGTGTTACTACGCCTCCTGACTGTCCATGACCTCGATCACGTCGTGGCAGTCCTTTCGAGAGGGCTGAAGCTGCAGGAATTCCTGTAGCGTGAGCTGCTTTAACCTGGGAGTTTCTTCGAGGGCTTCTTTGAGGTCGGTTTTTGAATTGATACGAAAGCCAAGATCAAGCAATTGGTCAAGGACTTCAGAGCTGAGGGACCCTAGATTGATGGTGTTAAATGCAACTAAGACAACCCGTTGTCGGGGATCAATGTGGGGAGGTACATATCCAGCATGAAGGCATTTCCGGGCATTCAGCAGATAGGGTGTGTCAATAGACACAACTCGTCCTTTGATGCGGGTTCCCAAGTGCTCCATGACAACATCCCCACAGGAATCCTGTACCCAGAGGCCTGCTCCTGGCAACGGCGGTGAAATTTGCATCACAAGGGACTGATTGCCTCCATTATTGGTATCTCGGTGAGGCCTTGACTTGCATCCCCGGAAAAGAATACAGCAAGTAAACCTGAACCTCGGGGCCACAAACGCGATCATTTTAGTGATCACAAGGGTCGTGAAGGGCATCTCAATCGAAAAGCTGAACAGACACTTAGAGTTACGCGGGTTGGACCCAGTACCGAAATATCGCGTCCCGTCTTTGGCCCCTCTTCTCAAGTAAGTGTTCGGGATCATGTTGAAAAGATTGAAGACATCCCTGGGGGTTGGAGGTTTAGGGTGCCGGAGGAGGAGAAGGGCACGATACTCAATTGGTTTGAGGAGTGGGTCGGCGCTCAGGGCAAAGGGTGGATCAAGGGGAAGTGTTTGCATAGAACTCAAAGGAAGGTAAGGGGAATATCCCGTATTCTCAACCTCAAACCCAACAGCTTCATCAGGGTCCCCTTCAGTGGGTGTTGTTTCATCATCAAGTGCCACAGGAGTGGTGACCGAGGGACCTGACAAGGCGAAGGGAAAAGCTTGCATCACAGCAACAGTGGTTCCAACCAAAAACCCAGAGTTATAACAGCTGACCCCTTTAACTTCAAAAGTGCTGGGAGCCAGTATGAACATGCAGCAAATCGAGTCCTAGGAGAGGCCATGTTGTTGCTCGCAACTGTGTTTGCGGTTCTTTTTCTGGGATTTGCATGGTATCTTAAGGTCGCCTGCTAGCATTTGACACGGCCTGGAGACCATTGAGTGTTGGGACCACATCAGTTTCCAACACTGATCTCAGGTGCGAAAAGGACATCTTGACTTGCTTGAAATTCGTTTCATTATTAATTACCAAAGCCTTTGCGTGCATGGTTTGATCTTCACATGCTCTACGAATTCTTTTAAAATTCTCATCATGTGCTTCCAGTTGCTCGACGAAGTTATCCATGGAAGCTTCAACTTGAGATATGCGGTATCCCAGGTCATGCACAATGGTTTTGAATTCATCTCCAAACTGTCTGATGAGGGACTCCACATCTTCTCTTTGTCGAAGCTGTTGTGCCAGGGTTTCCCCGAGCTTGCGATCATTCATGCGCACCAGCTTGAGGATGTTGTCGCATAAATTCTCAGAAAACAAAGTTCCCTCCACAATAACCCCTGCAGTGGTGGTGTGCTGTTCCAGTGTGGAGGCCTCCAGTAGCTGAATTACCTTGAGGATCCGCTGTGTAAAGGATCGAACATGCAAATACTGACGAAGCCCAAATTCCCAGAGTCTGTGAAGGCCCCAGACCAGCAAAACTGTTACGAAGGCATACCACAGAGTTGGAACATCCATGGCTCGCGTGGGTACGGTCTCAGGAAGGCTGCTCACTACAACTAGTGACAACAGAACCTGAAAACCATCGGTGCATGCAAGCAAGTCCTGACTACAAGGGACGACAGGGCCTGAAAACCGTCAGTACATGCAAGCATGCAGAACTTCAGAGCACCTCTCAGTCAATAAAGACTCTCTTTATGCTCTGGGACTCATGAGGCTCGAAGTACATTAGTGGCTGCAAGAGCCAGTATATGCAAATCCGGGTTGTCCTCCAGGGGATCATCTTCCCAAGGGGCAATCGGCGGAAGAAGACTGCACAAATTAAAAATATCACCTGGCGAAGCTTTAGCCCCAAAGATTCCCAACTCCGAGGACACGCACTGTGAAAGTATGTCCGTATGTGTCCTCAGATCCTCGCGCAGCAAGTTCATGATGTCCTGAGTATCATCCAGTCCTTGCCGTAACCTCCCTGCAGAAACTTCGTTGGCCAGGATGTACTGGAGGCTGCGAAGGAGGGGGGAGGCTTGTTGCATTCTATGCTCGAGGCGGTTTTGGGTCTGGTGGGTGGTTTCAGCAAGTCGTGAAGTGTCCTGAGCCAGGTCCACCAAAACTTGCAGCAGGTGCAAGCATCCCTGAGTAGCCCCTCGAGGCGGATGGAGGGACCCTGCCAATGAGTTCTCCGTCGCCTCAGCTGCCTCCTTATGGAGTATGAAAACAAATTCGCGAACATCCATCAGTCCTTCATGCAATGATTTCATGCACTGTGCGGCTTGTCGAAAAGCTCGAATCTCCTCCCGCACTTCGACTAGGAGAAAAGGCAATCTGACCAGTTTGCACCAGTATGTAGTGTCAAAGGGGAAGAGAAGTCGAATCCCCAACGCAACAAGCAGGATCACAAGCACTGAATTAAGAATATGTATCCACGGGAGGGTTTCCATGATGAAAGCGCCGTAACTACCTTTCGAGAAGAACAGCTACAGTAGCTTCGGAGTTCATGACTCAATTCAAAATGACCACACACTACATCTCTCACAAATGCGAAATGGCGAGTACACTCGTGCAGTCTTCATTTTATCGCGAGAAAACGCTCTGTCATGCAGCAAATTAGCGCCTCTGTTGGGCGGACTGCTGCTGCTGAAGCACCTGTGCAGCTGCCATCACCAATGTGGTGAGGTCTGGGCTGTTCCCCTGAGTCCCGGTGGGGAGCATGGGTACAGTGGGTGTCGCAGGCAAAGTGTCAACCAAAGATATGGAGCGGGTTTCCTCCGAATTAAAACGACCTTGATCCTGACTGTCACTAGCCCGGCTGTTCTGTCTTGGGCCGTCGCTTGCACGTGAATTCTGATGTTGCCCTTGGCTATGTTGCCCTTGGCTATCGCTTGCACGTGAATTAGAGTATTGATTATGTCCATGGTCTTGCTGTGAATTATCTGGCTTGTACCATGCATTCACCTCATCACGAATTGTCTTCAGCGTGTCCTTGAGGTAATCGAACTTCTTGGCAAGCAGGCCTTGGGGAAATTCAGCTTTGACGATCTTCAAAGCCTCATCCAGGCCAACCTGGGCTTTGGCAATCTCTCCCAAGCATCTGGTGCCCAGGTCGTTCCCATTACGAATTAGTCCATCCAGTGGTTGCAACACCTTCAGCACTTCACCCAACTTGCCTTCAAACTCTCGAAGTTCCCGAACATTGCCGGTCACAAACTTTTCCATCTCCTCATGCAGCCCCTCCGCAGCAGAGTTGATGTCTTTGAGGAGGAGTTGAAGCTTCTCCATCATGTTCTGAATTTCGCCCATCATTTCATGGGTCAATCGTAGTTCCTGCAGATGGTCGCGGATGTCACTGAGGATGAGGGGCATTCGCAGGAGCTGTTTCACGAATTCCCATGCACCTTGCAGCCAGTCGGGGCAGAGGTCTCCTCGCATGCCCAAAAAGGCAAGTAGTACAAGAAGTCCAATCAGGACTCCACTCGAAATCTCCGAAGAGAAAACGGAATTGATGGTTCCCATCAAGCCTCCAGCGTCCATGGCGATGCGGGAGCTGGGAGGGGGCTTGTTGAGGGCAGTTTGATTGCGTATCGCTGCGATAGCAATACAATATTTCGCATTCAGGTCAGTCAAGCTGAACACCACATGCACTCAGGTTAATGTGCTAGGCAAGGTAAATGCCGAAAGCAAGGTTCAATAAATTGGCCGTCCTGCCCCCCCCCCTTTCCCATGGTGTGTACAATGAAAATCGTGCATCCATGTATCGCAGCAAAAATACCTAGCCCAGCCAGCATCAAGCGTCCTGACAAGAGTTTTGTGTGACGGTTGAGGATTGTAGGGCACTTGGAGAAGAGCCTCGTACTTGGGGGGAAGTTTAGGCGGGAGAACTTGTACAAAGTCGAGAATGTCAAGTTGCCCGAGTCGGTACATTAAATTCCTTGCTGGAGACGAATTCACAACCCCTGTAAACAACGGGTGTTGAAGCATGACCTGGGGCAAGAAGATGGCAGGCTTGTGAAGGGGATCATCGTCAAACAAAAGATTTGCAAGGTGCCACACTACCAGGAGTCCTCGAGCCACATTTCCCAAAAGGTCCTGTTCTTGAGGCGGTTGCTGTACTAGGGTCACCTGACGCGGCGCGAAAGTTCCCATGAGAAGGAGTACCGAGACTCCCTGGTCCTGTTCAAATCTGACAAGCAGTGCTCTCTGCGCTGACAGTCGGTTGGCTTCTTTGACCTGGAGGAGGGCTTTTGAGTAGGGATTTTCAAAAAGCTCTTCTCGAACCGGTCGCAGAACACACAGCTTCGCATTCAGGATTAACAACTGCATGTTCATGAGATATGTTGAGGTGCACGCGGCATTAATGGGTGAAATCCACTTGGAGATCCACCTGGATTCAAGTTGCTTCCATGTATCCCGATTAGAGGCAGCAAGCTCCCAGCAATCAGGATCAAGGGGGCCGCGGAAAACCTCAAAGGCCTTCTGAAGCTTACGAGGAATCAGGTCGACAACCATGCCAGGACGTATCAACCCTGCGCTCAGAGCAATGGTCCCAACCTGTCGCAAAAGACGACAGTTGGGTAGATTTAGGGGGTTTCGCCAAACATGACCCCAGTATCGCCAGAGTTGCGTCAGCCAAACTGCGGCCCAATTTGGACCATTGAGTTCCTGAACCAAGAGTCTACAGGCACGTCTCCTGGCAGTCGTGTTCCTGACCCAAGATTCAAAAGGGTCGCCCACGATCCTGGTCATACTCAACAGAAAAGTGTTTTTATTCGCTTCAATCTGTTCAAGTGTTCTCAGGGTTGGAAAAGCAGCAGGGGCCAGCCACCGCCATCGTGAAGTGATGTAGGTGTCTAACAAGAGAAATTTGGTCTTCAGGGGGCATGCATGTGAAGACAGAATCTTCTTGAAGCCGAAGAAAGCATTGCTGGCTTTACGCAACGAGAAGCCTAGCGTGTCGAGAGGCCCCATGGAATACCCAATCGGAGCTCCCAAGAAAACGAACTGATCATGGACCTGAAGCGGCTTGCAAGTTCCTCGGGCCCAAACTCCTGGGTTGGGAAAGTCAGGACTACACAGGGCGGCACATTTATCAGGATTGACTTTCAGTCCCAAGACCGCCAAACTGTCCTGAATGTCCTTTAATTTAGCTTGCAGTTCTGCAGGTGTGCGTGCAAAGACGAGAACATCATCCGCGAAAAGAAGCATGTGCGGCGTCCAAATTCCTTGAATGCAGGGACCCCAAATTCTATCCCATCTTGTATCCAAGTCGCGTAGGCCCCAGGCCATGAGCTTGCTAAACAGCTCAGCACTATAGCTGGTGCCTTGCATAACCCCCTGCTGGAGTTCTTGGTACCAATGCTCGCCGTTCATTTGGAGAAGAACAACGTTGTTCCTGACAAGGTCCCAGAGTCTGAGTGCCTCCTTGCATGGGGCGGATTCCATAAGAAGGTGTCCTACACTCCTGTGATGAACTGAATCAAAAGCAGCAGCAATGTCCAATTTGGCCGCCAGTAGCGGGGTTTTACGTGCTTTAGAAAGCGACAACATCATCTGGGCTGTTGTGATCCCGTCAAGGACTTGACAGCCTTTTCGGGCTCCAAGTTGTGCAGTAGGTGTGTCAGGGAGTGTCTTACGAAGTCTGACACTGAGCAGCTTCCCGAACAATTTACAGACTGTGCTGGTGAGACAGATCGGCCGAAGCTGCGAAGGTTTGAGGGGCCGGCTGATTTTAGGAAGGAAAGTGATTTTACCTTCTTTCCACTCTTTGGGAATTTTCTCCTTGCCGTCAAGAATCTTATTAAACCAGTCTGGCAAACGGTCCTCCAGGTCATGACGCAGAATGTTGGTCAAAACATCATACGAGATGCCGTCAAGGCCAGTGCTCGTGGACCCTTTGCAGGTCTGAAGTAACTGAAGAAGTTCGTCCTTTGTGACGGGAATAAAAGGAGCATCCCCATGTTTCCGGATGAGGCTTTCGTTGAGAGGCTGCAGGCTGTTT
The DNA here is from genome assembly GCA_905221615.1 of Symbiodinium sp. CCMP2592. Lineage (NCBI taxonomy): Eukaryota > Dinophyceae > Suessiales > Symbiodiniaceae > Symbiodinium > Symbiodinium sp. CCMP2592. Next base: position 308,187 of record CAJNDT010000062.1, read on the forward strand.
GGGTCCTTCGAGTTGAATTTGCATGCATAGAAATGTTTCAGGTCTCTGAGGGCTGTCTCATGTCCCCCAGCTCTTTGAATATAGCTGCCGTCTGAAAGTGAACCTGCTGCCGAGCGACGCATATGCGCAATGGCGTTCTTATCCCCATTCCTGGCCCTGTCTAGCAGATCTTCTTTATGAGCAACTTGGGCCAACTCTCTTGCACTTCGAATTCGTGCCATCATGGCTGCTCTTTCCTCCCCGACAAGGAGTTTGCGTTGTCGAATAAGTTCTCTAATGTCGGGCCCGTCCTGATAGCGGAGATTCGGGGGGCGAAAGCTGGCTTGTTTTGCAATGGATTCGATGACCTGGTGGCTCATGGGTCCCCGGGCGACGGAATTAAGGGCCTCCTGAACAGCAGCCTCTGGTGCCATCCATTTCCCACAGCGACGGGTCACCCATGGTCTCCGTCGATAGAAAGGTATTCTGGAAAAAATCGTCAAAAGGAGAGCTGAGTGGTCTGAAGGAAGAGCGAGTCTCAAATCATCCCGAACAGCCAACTGAAAGTCCATACCTGGGGCTCTAAAAAGAATGAAATCAATCTTCGTGCTGAGTCCTCTGGCATGCCACGTATTCCTGTCAGGGATGAGCAGATCAAGACCTGCAAGGCGCATGCATGCCCTAAGTCGGGGGACCTGTGCAAACAAATCGTATTCTAGGCTTAAATCCTGATTCACATCAGCAGCAATGACCACGCGATCCTGAATTCTCGCAGGCAAAATAAATTCCTCCAACAACTGAATTCCTGAATTCCAAGTCTCAAGACAATTCGCTCGGTTATCGTGAGGAAAGTGTAGACTAGCCAGAAACCAGTCAACTCCTTGAAGTCGAAGACGAGCTAAGACCCCAAAGGGGTGAGCCCTGGTCTCGGTTGTCGAAACAGTCAGTTCATGACGAACGGCAATGCACACACCTCTCCAGCTTTCGGGTGTGTCCAGACAGTAGGCTGTATAGGACTGCTTGCCTATGGCAAAGGGCAGGGCTTGCACTTCATTAATTCCGCTGAGTCCTCCAACTTCCTGCAAACACAGAATGTCTGGTGGATCAGCATTTTGATGGATGACATTATCAATGTGGGTCAGGGATTTGCCATGCAAGTTCCAGTGCAGGACTGTAAGATCATGGTAGGCCCTGCGCGATACCTTCTGTGGTTTGGTCGACTCACCTTTCTGCGGGGGTTCCCTGCCATGTCCCTATGGTCCTCCAGTGGTGCGTGATAGCGCGTCGTGAATCTGTTGAGCTGTGACCCCCAATACCTGGGCAGCCTTATTTACGTGCACCCACCATCCACTGTGATCCCCGCGGTTAGTGGTGTGAAGGAAGGCACCCTCAGGCGGAGGAGGCCCTGAATATCCCAGCACGTTCACCCCGTCAGCAAAAACTTTCCCGCGCCAATCGTGCTCTATGTCAACTTGTGGCCGGAGCCCCTGTAGAGCTTCCTTCGTAGACAGAATCGCTCTTAGTTTAGCCCTTTCCTCCGGACTACGGTTGCGGGTAAACCATATCTTCCTGCCGTCTTGGCCCTGAATATTAGTGACCGGCAGTTGATCCTTCAAGGCCTGAATTACCTTGGTTTGGATGCGTCGTTTCTCAGCAATAGGGCACCCCGAGGGATAGTTCAATTCAATTCTTGCAAAAGAGCTCCTGGCATATGGTATGATAAGGTCTTGTACCAGATTAGACCCTCCCGCAGTGGCAAATGCCTGGGACAACTCATGCTCAATGTCATGCCGCTTGGCGTCCTGCCAGCCTCCGCATGCAATCTGTAGATCGTCGTAGCGTGGATCAGCACGGGGCGATGGCGGGGCGGAATAGGCTGCTGGTGGTCCTGCGTACCCTGCTGGTGCCGGCGAGACGGATCTGGATCTGAGCCCACGGACTTCCTCTCTAAGTTCCCTGATTTCCCGGGAATGGTCATGGGTGAGGGCTTCAACAGCTTCAATCCGGGGAACTGCATCGGCTACCTTATGCTGAAGATTGTTGATCTCTCTAAAATTGCTGTCAGCGACCTCCAAGATTTGAGTCTGCTTGTCCTTCAACTCTTGGATGCTGCTTTTGAGAGAGGGAAGCCAGGCAGGTTCGTCGTCAATATGGAAATGTTCAGGTTTTCTTTCTCCGGTTGGTTCATTTTGACCTCCAGCGAAAACTGGGGGTGCATTTAGGGGTCCAGTTCTTCCGAAGGCAGGTGAACGGTCCTTAGGGGGTTCGGCTTGACCCAGCTGGCTTCTGCCAATCCCTTCGAGAGCAGGTTTGGAGGACTTGGGGGAAGTCCCCGGTTTGGCAGGCTTACGGGGATTAGACCCTTTCCCAGGGAGGTGAGGGGGAGCAGCAAAGGCGCCAGCGACCTCTTCACCCGTCGAAGTCTTGGCTTCATGCTTCCCGAATTCTGAATTCTCAATGGAAGGAAACTCTTGTGGAGCACCGCTCATGCCTGAATTCGCAACCGAAGAAGGTCCCTTCCCTGCATCTAATTCTAAACTAACAACATCGCCAGTTTCGTGAACTCCCTTCCCTGCCCGGTCCTCGAGTGGCATCTTGTTGGCGTCGGCACTTCTATGCCCTGTTGTGTCGACGGCCCAGGGCTGAGTCTCTCGCTGGCTGAGGGGGATGGCTTCTTCGTTGGGTTCAACTTTTTCCGCTTCAGTGTTGGGCTGCATAAGTTCGTCGTCAATAGTGCTTTCGTATTTCTTGGATTTCTTCTGGGGACTCTCCCCTCTCTCTTTGTCCTGAGAACGTCCACCAGTTTTGGCATGGGTATCATCATCATCGTCATCATCAGTGTCAAGCATGCCAGGAGGAACGAATCGGGCTGGAAGAGGCTTCCCAAGAGCAGCATCTAAGGCAGCTTGCGCATCTGAAGTGAGCCCTGGACCCACCCGAGCAGACAAGCCCGCAAGAGCCCCGGACATACTGAGGAGCTAGCTCAGGAACCCCGAGAAACCTGTGTTCTCTCCCTCGAGCCGAAATCTTGAGCCGTAGCCATTTGGGGTTTCTGCACTCACAAGGCTTATCTTTCAGGTTGCAGGGTATGGTAGAAAACACGCAAGTAAATTGACACAAGCAGGTCCAGGATTGCACATATCTCTGTGATTCTTGGAAGCCCCCGACTGTGCTCTAAGCACTGCACTCCGAAGAACCAACAACATTCGTCGCAGCACGGCATCCCACCGCAAAAGCGCTGAAGGACCCAAGTCCCAAGAACCGACTGTAATGTAGGAACCTGGTCTGGATCCTACTACTTTGGGGTTGTAGGCCCAGGGTTTCTTAATCAGGTTCCTACATTAAGCTGTTTAGTGTCTCCCATTGCCAAAACGCTCTCTATGCGCCTCTCCAAAGAGGAGGCAACCTAAAATGCCGAGGGGCTCAAGTCCAGCACGTCCTCTGCTCCCAGACCACGCTCCCGGCGCAGGGCGCGGAGGAGACGGCGAGGACGAGGCCCAGCACGAAGTCCTTCACGTCCCACGGACGATAAGACGCTGACAATACGGAAATCAAAATACAGCAAATATATATATATATATATATATATATATACATACATACATACATACATATATATATATATATAAGATAGCATGCTATTACTACTATGTAATTTTGTGCTGTATACAGTATTGACTTTAAGCTTCCATCTCGCAAGAAAAAGGGACTTGGTGTCGCTCCTCCGGGATGGCTTCCGGGACCTCCATGGCCCCGCCCCTGCCCACCCCTACCCCCGGCAGAATATTGCCATTAGTCTGAGACTTCAGAAGGCAGCTGACAGAAGAGGGCACCTCCCTGCATTGCACTGCCTTCTAGTGAATTCCAGAAACTTGGAACCTGGATTTGGGATTATTGGTGCTGATGTTCCAACTTTCTGGCTTCTACTGTGCTGTGTTTTGCTGACGCTACACAGCCGGTTGACTTCTTTGCCTTTCGGTGTGCATGAAGTGTGTCGTGTGAGTCGCTTTGGACGCACGGCCGACTGCGGCTGCGGCCGGAAGCGATACCCCAGCTAGTTGCGGGTCCGTTCTACCGCAGCTCTCAATCCTGGAGACGTAGGTGCCGGTAGATGTCTCGGAACTGGCAAGCAGAAGCAAGGCCACAATGATGTTTCTGCAAGGTTTCTCTTCGCCTCCTTCAGCTCGGTCTCGCTGAATGCCTTATCACCCAAGTCGCTTCGGCCGATGAACATCCGCTTACTTTCGTGGACCGGGCAGGGCCTGAAAGCGCCCGCTTCGGAACCCTTCAGCTTCTACGCCCCGCCTCCTGCTGGACCGGCTGAGAGCGCCTGGCCCGACCACGAGCTGCAGGCTCTCTTTCCGGGAGTTTGGTTTGGCGCGTCGCTGCCGACCCTTTTCAGCTCGCTTGCGAAGAGGCTGCCACGACAGTGCTCCACACTGATGAAGCTGACAACTTTGGACAGCGGGAAGGTGGTAGCTGCCTGACAAGAACTTGACCCCAGCATCGACGGGCATGTCCCGACATGCTTTTGGTGCAACAAAGGTGCGCTGGCATCTTCCGTCAGGGAGACCTTCGCCACGTTCTCCGCGCCGACTCGGGCTTCAAAGCGCCCCAGCACTTCTGCCAAGAAACGGCCATCAAGATCGTCCGCACCATCAAAGCCATGCGCACCCCCAAGCAGCACAAACCTCCGTGCGATGAAGGAAATATCTCTCTGCTTGCTTTCTCGCTTCGCCGCCTATACGGAATTCGTGCAGCGAATACAGTCGGGTGGCAGCTTGTCGTAGCTGCCTGTCCAGCCAGACTCTTGCAACTCGTTGTAAGTCAGCGCGGCACCGGCGTCAAACGCAAGGACACCAGCCTTCACAACTTCCCAAAGGGCGGTTGAACATCCGCAAAGACTAGTCCGACAGCATCCCAGAGCAGAGAGCCACCTTGGCGGGCGCCTCCGCAAGGAGCTCGTCCAGGCTTTCCAAGAGAATTCCTCTGCACTGGGGCACCATACGCAGAATTGAATGCTGTCAGTACATCGGTACACCCCGGGCATTATGCAACCCGCCCACCTGCTCCTCCCAACTACCGAACCACATACCTACCTGCTTCTGGAGCTCCCACCTTGTGCAGCATGGAATGGTGCTTATACACAGGTATACCCCGGATGATATACATCCCGCCCACGTGTCCGCCCGCCCGCCTGCCACACCCACCTACCTGCCTGCCTGCCGGCCTGCCTGCTTGCCTACCCACATATACATCTACATCTACAAATACATACACCTATACATATACTTATACGTATACATGTACATAAATATACCTATATATATATATATATATATATATATATCCGCCGACCCCTGCGGGCGGCGCCTGTGATATCCCGAGAGGTGTCCGCACCCACACCGCTTCCTCCGCCTCCACCGCTTTGTTCAAAGAGTCTTTCGCCGCTGTATTTGTAGGTGTTTAAAGAGTATTTCAAAGCCCCCACCGCCCTCACCTGCCTATGTACCAGACTGCCCGCACCGCCTCCACTGCTCTGTTCAAAGAGTTTTCGCCGCTGTGTTTGTGGGTGTTTAAAGAGTATTTAAAGGCTGCCAATGTATGCCCGGACCCCCCAGCGCCCCCACTGCCCACACCGCCCCCACCGCCCACACCGCCCTCACCTGCCTATGTACCAGACTGCCCCCACCGCCTCCACTGCTCTGTTCAAAGAGTCTTTCGCCGCTGTATTTGTAGGTGTTCAAAGAGTATTTAAAGGCTGCCAATGTATGCCCGGACCCCCCAGCGCCCCCACTGCCCACACCGCCCCCACCGCCCACACCGCCCTCACTGCCCTCACCTGCCTATGTACCAGACTGCACCGCCCACACCGGCCTCAGCGCCCTCACTGCCCTCACCTGCCTATGTAACAGACTGCCCCCACCGCCTCCACTGCTCTAAAGTCTTTCGCCGCTGTATTTGTAGCTGTTTCAAGAGTATTAGAGGCTGCCAATGTATGCCCGGACCCCCCCGCGCCCCACCGCACACACCGCCCCCACCTCCCACACCGCCCTCACCGCCCTCACTGCCCTCACCTGCCTATGTACCAGACTGCCCCCATCGCCTCCACTGCTCTGTTCAAAAAGACTTTCGCCGCTGTATTTGTAGGTGTTTAAAGAGTATTTAAAGGCTGCCAATGTATGCCCGGACCCCCCCGCGCCCTCACCGCCCACACCGCCCACACCGCCCACATCCGCCCACACCGCCCCCTGCACTGCTCTGTTCAAAGAGTCTTTCGCCGCTGTATTTGTAGGTGTTCAAAGAGTATTTAAAGGCTGCCAATGTATGCCCGGACCCCTCAGCGCCCCCACTGCCCACACCGCCACCACCGCCCACACCGCCCTCTGTACCAGACTGCACCGCCCACACTGCCCTCACCGCCCTCACTGCCCTCACCTGCCTATGTAACAGACTGCCCCCACCGCCTCCACTGCTCTGTTCAAAGAGTCTTTCGCCGCTGTATTTGTATAGGTGTTTAAAGAGTATTTAAAGGCTGCCAATGTATGCCCGGACCCCCGTGCGCGCCCACCGCCCACACCGCCCCCACGCCCTCACCGCCCTCACTGCCCTCACCTGCCTATGTACCAGACTGCCCCCACCGCCTCCACTGCTCTGTTCAAAGAGTCTTTCGCCGCTGTATTTGTAGGTGTTCAAAGAGTATTTAAAGGCTGCCAATGTATGCCCAGACCCCCCAGCGCCCCCACTGCCCACACCGCCCCCACCGCCCACACCGCCCTCACCTGCCTATGTACCAGACTGCACCGCCCACACCGGCCTCAGCGCCCTCACTGCCCTCACCTGCCTATGTAACAAACTGCCCCCACCGCCTCCACTGCTCTGTTCAAAAAGTCTTTCGCCGCTGTATTTGTAGGTGTTTCAAGAGTATTTAGAGGCTGCCAATGTATGCCCGGACCCCCCCGCGCCCCACCGCACACACCGCCCCCACCTCCCACACCGCCCTCACTGCCCTCACCTGCCTATGTACCAGACTGCCCCCATCGCCTCCACTGCTCTGTTCAAAGAGACTTTCGCCGCTGTATTTGTAGGTGTTTAAAAAGTATTTAAAGGCTGCCAATGTATGCCCGGACCCCCCCGCGCCCTCACCGCCCACACCGCCCACACCGCCCCCACCCCCCACACCGCCCTCACCGCCCTCACTGCCCTCACCTGCCCCCCACCGCCCACACCGCCCCCACCGCCCTCACCTGCCTATGTACCAGACTGCCCCCACCGCCTCCACTGCTCTGTTCAAAGAGTCTTTCGCCGCTGTATTTGTAGGTGTTCAAAGAGTATTTAAAGCCTGCCAATGTATGCCCGGACCCCCCAGCGCCCCCACTGCCCACACCGCCACCACCGCCCACACCGCCCTCACTGCCCTCACCTGCCTATGTACCAGACTGCACCGCCCACACCGCCCTCACTGCCCTCACCTGCCTATGTAACAGACTGCCCCCACCGCCTCCACTGCTCTGTTCAAAGAGTCTTTCGCCGCTGTATTTGTAGGTGTTTCAAGAGGATTTAGAGGCTGCCAATGTATGCCTGGACCTGCCCGCGCCCCACCGCACACACCGCCCCCACCGCCCACACCGCCCTCACTGCCCTCACCTGCCTATGTACCTGACTGCCCCCATCGCCTCCACTGCTCTGTTCAAAGAGACTTTCGCCGCTGTATTTGTAGGTGTTTAAAGAGTATTTAAAGGCTGCCAATGTATGCCCGGACCCCCCCGCGCCCTCACCGCCCACACCGCCCACACCGCCCCCACCGCCCACACCGCCCACACCGCCCTCATTGCCCTCACCTGCCCCCCACCGCCCACACCGCCCACACCGCCCCCACCGCCCTCACCTGCCTATGTACCAGACTGCCCCCACCGCCTCCACTGCTCTGTTCAAAGAGTCTTTCGCCGCTGTATTTGTAGGTGTTCAAAGAGTATTTAAAGGCTGCCAATGTATGCCCGGACCCCCCAGCGCCCCCACTGCCCAGACTGCACCGCCCACACTGCCCTCACCGCCCTCACTGCCCTCACCTGCCTATGTAACAGACTGCCCGCACCGCCTCCACTGCTCTGTTCAAAGAGTTTTCGCCGCTGTGTTTGTGGGTGTTTAAAGAGCATTTAAAGGCTGCCAATGTATGCCCGGACCCCCCCGCGCGCCCACCGCCCACACCGCCCCCACCGCCCACACCGCCCTCACTGCCCTCACCTGCCTATGTACCAGACTGCCCCCACCGCCTCCACTGCTCTGTTCAAAGAGTCTTTCGCCGCTGTATTTGTAGGTGTTCAAAGAGTATTTAAAGGCTGCCAATGTATGCCCGGACCCCCCAGCGCCCCCACTGCCCACACCGCCCCCACCGCCCACACCGCCCTCACTGCCCTCACCTGCCTATGTACGAGACTGCACCGCCCACACCGGCCTCAGCGCCCTCACTGCCCTCACCTGCCTATGTAACAGACTGCCCCCACCGCCTCCACTGCTCTGTTCAAAAAGTCTTTCGCCGCTGTATTTGTAGGTGTTTCAAGAGTATTTAGAGGCTGCCAATGTATGCCCGGACCCCCCCGCGCCCCACCGCACACACCGCCCCCACCTCCCACACCGCCCTCACCGCCCTCACTGCCCTCACCTGCCTATGTACCAGACTGCCCCCATCGCCTCCACTGCTCTGTTCAAAGAGACTTCCGCCGCTGTATTTGTAGGTGTTTAAAAAGTATATTTAAAGGCTGCCAATGTATGCCCGGACCCCCCCGCGCCCTCACCGCCCACACCGCCCACACCGCCCACACCGCCCACACCGCCCCCACCGCCCACACCGCCCTCACCGCCCTCACTGCCCTCACCTGCCCCCCACCGCCCACACCGCCCCCACCGCCCTCACCTGCCTATGTACCAGACTGCCCCCACCGCCTCCACTGCTCTGTTCAAAGAGTCTTTCGCCGCTGTATTTGTAGGTGTTCAAAGAGTATTTAAAGGCTGCCAATGTATGCCCGGACCCCCCAGCGCCCCCACTGCCCACACCGCCACCACCGCCCACACCGCCCTCACTGCCCTCACCTGCCTATGTACCAGACTGCACCGCCCACACCGCCCTCACTGCCCTCACCTGCCTATGTAACAGACTGCCCCCACCGCCTCCACTGCTCTGTTCAAAGAGTCTTTCGCCGCTGTATTTGTAGGTGTTTCAAGAGGATTTAGAGGCTGCCAATGTATGCCTGGACCTGCCCGCGCCCCACCGCACACACCGCCCCCACCGCCCACACCGCCCTCACTGCCCTCACCTGCCTATGTACCTGACTGCCCCCATCGCCTCCACTGCTCTGTTCAAAGAGACTTTCGCCGCTGTATTTGTAGGTGTTTAAAGAGTATTTAAAGGCTGCCAATGTATGCCCGGACCCCCCCGCGCCCTCACCGCCCACACCGCCCACACCGCCCACACCGCCCACACCGCCCCCACCGCCCACACCGCCCTCACCGCCCTCACTGCCCTCACCTGCCCCCCACCGCCCACACCGCCCTCACCTGCCTATGTACCAGACTGCCCCCACCGCCTCCACTGCTCTGTTCAAAGAGTCTTTCGCCGCTGTATTTGTAGGTGTTCAAAGAGTATTTAAAGGCTGCCAATGTATGCCCGGACCCCCCAGCGCCCCCACTGCCCACACCGCCACCACCGCCCACACCGCCCTCACTGCCCTCACCTGCCTCTGTACCAGACTGCACCGCCCACACCGCCCTCACCGCCCTCACTGCCCTCACCTGCCTATGTAACAGACTGCCCCCACCGCCTCCACTGCTCTGTTCAAAGAGTCTTTCGCCGCTGTATTTGTAGGTGTTTCAAGAGGATTTCGAGGCTGCCAATGTATGCCCGGACCTGCCCGCGCACCACCGCACACACCGCCCCCACCGCCCACACCGCCCTCACCTGCCTATGTACCTGACTGACCCCATCGCCTCCACTGCTCTGTTCAAAGAGACTTTCGCCGCTGTATTTGTAGGTGTTTAAAGAGTATTTAAAGGCTGCCAATGTATGCCCGGACCCCCCCGCGCCGTCACCGCCCACACCGCCCACACCGCCCCCACCGCCCACACCGCCCACACCGCCCTCACTGCCCTCACCTGCCCCCCACCGCCCACACCGCCCCCACCGCCCTCACCTGCCTATGTACCAGACTGCCCTCATCGCCTCCACTGCTCTGTTCAAAGAGACTTTCGCCGCTGTATTTGTAGGTGTTTAAAGAGTATTTAAAGGCTGCCAATGTATGCCCGGCCCCCCCCGCGCCCTCACCGCCCACACCGCCCACACCGCCCCCACCGCCCACACCGCCCTCACCGCCCTCACTGCCCTCACCTGCCCCCCACCGCCCACACCACCCCCACCGCCCTCACCTGCCTATGTACCAGACTGCCCCCACCGCCTCCACTGCTCTGTTCAAAGAGTCTTTCGCCGCTGTATTTGTAAAGAGTATTTAAAGGCTGCCAATGTATGCCCGGACCCCCCAGCGTTTCACTGCCCACACCGCCACCACCGCCCACACCGCCCTCACCTGCCTATGTACCAAACTGCACCGCCCACACCGCCCTCAGCGCCCTCACTGCCCTCACCTGCCTATGTAACAGACTGCCCCCACCGCCTCCACTGCTCTGTTCAGAGTCTTTCGCCGCTGTGTTTGTAGGTGTTTCAAGAGTATTTAGAGGCTGCCAATGTATGCCCTGACCCCCCCGCGCCCCACCGCACACACCGCCCCCACCTCCCACACCGCCCTCAGCGCCCTCACTGCCCTCACCTGCCTATGTACCAGACTGCCCCCATCGCCTCCACTGCCCTGTTCAAAGAGACTTTCGCCGCTGTATTTGTAGGTGTTTAAAGAGTATTTAAAGGCTGCCAATGTATGCCCGGACCCCCCCGCGCCCTCACCGCCCACACCGCCCACACCGCCCACACCGCCCACACCGCCCCCACCGCCCACACCGCCCTCACCGCCCTCACTGCCCTCACCTGCCCCCCACCGCCCACACCGCCCCCACCGCCCTCACCTGCCTATGTACCAGACTGCCCCCACCGCCTCCACTGCTCTGTTCAAAGAGTCTTTCGCCGCTGTATTTGTAGGTGTTCAAAGAGTATTTAAAGGCTGCCAATGTATGCCCGGACCCCCCAGCGCCCCCACTGCCCACACCGCCACCACCGCCCACACCGCCCTCACTGCCCTCACCTGCCTATGTACCAGACTGCACCGCCCACAACCGCCCTCACTGCCCTCACCTGCCTATGTTACAGACTGCCCCCACCGCCTCCACTGCTCTGTTCAAAGAGTCTTTCGCCGCTGTATTTGTAGGTGTTTAAAGAGTATTTAAAGGCTGCCAATGTATGCCCGGACCCCCCAGCGCCCCCACTGCCCACACCGCCACCACCGCCCACACCGCCCTCACTGCCCTCACCTGCCTATGTACCAAACTGCACCGCCCACACCGCCCTCAGCGCCCTCACTGCCCTCACCTGCCTATGTACCAGACTGCCCCCACCGCCTCCACTGCTCTGTTCAAAAAGTCTTTCGCCGCTGTATTTGTAGGTGTTCAAAGAGTATTTAGAGGCTGCCAATGTATGCCCGGACCCCCCCGCGCCCCACCGTACACACCGCCCCCACCTCCCACACCGCCCTCACTGCCCTCACCTGCCTATGTACCAGACTGCCCCCATCGCCTCCACTGCCCTGTTCAAAGAGACTTTCGCCGCTGTATTTGTAGGTGTTTAAAGAGTATTTAAAGGCTGCCAATGTATGCCCGGACCCCCCCGCGCCCTCACCGCCCACACCGCCCACACCGCCCACACCGCCCCCACCGCCCACACCGCCCACACCGCCCTCACTGCCCTCACCTGCCCCCCACCGCCCACACCGCCCACACCGCCCCCACCGCCCTCACCTACCTATGTACCAGACTGCCCCCACCGCCTCCACTGCTCTGTTCAAAGAGTCTTTCGCCGCTGTATTTGTAGGTGTTCAAAGAGTATTTAAAGGCTGCCAATGTATGCCCGGACCCCCCAGCGCCCCCACTGCCCACACCGCCACCAACGCCCACACCGCCCTCACTGCCCTCACCTGCCTATGTACCAGACTGCACCGCCCACACCGCCCTCACCGCCCTCACTGCCCTCACCTGCCTATGTAACAGACTGCCCCCACCGCCTCCACTGCTCTGTTCAAAGAGTCTTTCGC